>CM043120.1:62398836-62466880 GCA_023701765.1 Hylyphantes graminicola | reverse complement strand
GTAATGATATTTCCATTCCCCAAAATCACTTCAAATTTAATTTTGAATGATAGCGTTCACATTTAACTTTTTTGAGTTTAAATAAAGTAAAGCAATAATATTTATCAAACAAATAGTTTTTGATTAATTAAACTTAGAATGTCTCCCACTAGATCATTAGTTACTTACTTTCTTGTTCCAACAAGCCCGCATCCTGGCCCTTACTTAAATCTATTTATAAAAAAAAAAAAAAAAAGAATTGAAAAGATAATTATTACTCATCATTCAAAATATTTAACAATGATTGATTATAAAGATCAAAAATAGTTCTTAATGATTAAACACATTTTAAAATTTTTTATAAGAAACTATGAATAAATATATCTATTGAAATGAAGTGAATTAACAGTAGCTGTAGCATAAAAGTTATAAGTATTAGCTTTTTTTTTTTTTTTAAGTTTTAATACACATTTTCGTTAACCAGGTTTGATTATAATTATCAAAAAAGTAATTTAAAATATTTAAACATCTATTTCAAATTTTATTAATAACTAAGAATAAATATCGGTGAAAAAACAGTAACAATATCATAAAGTTATACATAAACAGCAATAAGAAATAAAAAAAATTATGTAGTTTTATAAAGCTAAACACATTTTTATTAAAAAAAAAACATTTTGCTGTCACAACTTTCTCAAATAACCGTTTAAAATCAGTTTAAATAACGTAATCTTACTGAATAATATCAAATAAATAATTTTTTATTTTTTAAAATTAAATTGTCTCCCATAAGATCATAAGTTGCTTACTTTCTGCTTTCAACAAACCCGCATCCTGGCCGTTCGTTATATCTGTCAGCAAGAAATAAATACACATATATGAAAAAGATAACTATCATTAATTTTTCATAATATTTTACCATGATTGATTATAATTATCAAATAATTCTAAATAATAAATATGTTAAAATTTTTATTAGTAGCAATATATATATAAATCCAAATTTCGTGAATTAACGTGATTACTTTGCTGACCCTCAATGCCGGCACTACCTACAATAAATTTAAAAATATATGTCCATTCAATTCTGAGATATGTTTAAGAAATATTATGTTTTAGGTTCTTGTTGTCTGCAACATTTATTTTAAATATATATGTGAATATTTAACGTTCACATTGGATTAACATATTCACATTGGATTAACACTGAAAAACTTAAGTTTGGATACCCGCGTTTGATCGGGCTCATTCACACATTTTCCAAGCTTTAGATTTGCTTTATATAGTTTGAGAATTTAGGCACTTTGATTTTAGTTTTAACTCTTCATCATTAAAAAAATCTGGTCGTCCAAAGCCCTTTATCATATCAAAAAGCACATAATTCGATTCCTCAAACTTTTTCTATTAGAAAATATTTTTTTATTAATCCCAATAGATGCCAATACTATTTTTTTAAATAATGATCAGAAACATGATGATTCCAAATAGCATCACTTTCAGGGTTTAGCCAATTTTCTCCAAAGTTTTAAAATTGGCGATTCAGCCTTCCGGGTCTTCCGAGTTACGAGTTCATTGGGAATTAAACTGAAATAAAATTCCTTAAAACAATTGCAACCCTATTGCTAAATACAACAATTGTAAATTAACAGCAGACAGTGTAAACAGCTCTGACATCCATGGTTAGAGGCAAATACAGAGAAAAATTTCACAATGGTAAGATATATTTATAACAGTTTAATCCAATTTATATTTTCGAAAAACATCTTTTCAGAGTTTCTTAAGAGTATAGAAGAAAAGTTTGAAAGCACAAAGTTTTATAAAAAAAATTAAAATTATTCAACTTCTATTCTAATGGGAAAACGTTGGGCTCTGTTTTTAAATAAATGCAAAGAAATACCTCCATGATGACGTGTACCTACGAAAACTTACAAGAAATACAAAAGAATGTCATTTACATAATTAAAAAGCATAATTTTTAAAATATTAATTAGTTATAATTAAAGCAAAATTTTAGTATTTATTAACAAACTATAGTGGCAGCACCAACGACAGGTTAAAACTTTCAAAAAAATTGTTTTAATCATAACTTACAAAAAATACAAAAAAAAAGAGTTAAAGATCCTTTTTTTTTTAACTTTTAAAGTTCTCAATTGGACCACAGACCTCACTGTACAAAGTTTTGAATTAGAATATTCTTAAATTCACTTAAAGAAAAGAAAGATTAAAAGTAGGATTTAAAATATAAGTATTTCAAATACAATCAGTGCTATGCCAAATTATTTCTAAAACATACATGATTTTGACATGGGGATCCTATTGTTTAGGAAAAGTTACTGATTTCCATAAAAATACGCTTCACACGACTCTCAGTCCCATAGAGCTAATGCATTAGAATTGAAATCACAACTTCCGCAGAAGTATTGCCTTGCCATGTTATCCCATTTTCACTAGGTATGGGAATCATCATGACATCAATTAAAAATAAAATAAAATCCGATTATCTAATTATTAATTTATAAAGTTTTTATGAGATATATCAAAAGTACAAACAACCGGTCATTGTAAAAGTCATTAAGTCAAACCGCATTCGATGGATAGGACATGTTTTTCGTTTGGATGACCAAAACCCAGTCAAAAAGGTGACATTCTCTAAACCAGATGGAACTAGAAGAAGAATTCGCCCACCAACTAGATGGCTGGATGCAGTCGAGGAAGACCTACGAACCTTGGGAGTAAACAACTGGAGAGCCGTGGCCCAAAGTAGATAAAGATGGCAAAAGCTCGTTGGGACAGCCCTGGCCTGCTCAAGGCTGCAGTGCCCTGGATGATGATGAAAGTTTTAAAATGGTGTCACCATCTGCTGTATATTTTTTGCCTTTTAAAATTGCAAAAATATACAAGTAAATAACTAGATAACATTTTCGTTTAACACATTTATTTCATATAGATTTTATGATGATTTCCATAACTGGTGAAAAGGGGATAACATGGCAATAGAATTATTTTGCAAAAAATGTGATTTCAAAACAAATGTTGGGGGACTGAAAGTATCTCTTAAGAAAAATTCTTTCGGGTGTATCCATTACAGACGCACCCCGTCCTTGAATATTTGAAATTTTACTTACAAACTTTTCTGACTTCAATAGTTTCCATACTGAAAACAAATCTGCTAATTTTATTAAAAAAAAACATGCATTTAAAGAAGATTTTTTTTAAATTTTTAACAAAATTTTTTTATAACAATAAAAAACTGTTTTTTGATAGCAATAAAAAAATAAAGATTGGGTTTGATATCAATAAAAATACAGCTTGCTGATTTATAGTAAAATATGTATAGTTTGATCATTGATATCAGAAATTGACGGCAAAAGTTGATAATTGATATGAGAGATTGATAGAAAAAAATCTGATTGATATCAGAAATTGAAATATAAAAGTTTGTGATAGATATTAATAAAAAAAATAAAGCTTGCTGATTGATTGTCTTAAAAAATATAGTGTGATGATTGAATATCAGGCATTGAATTAAAAATATGCCTATTTATGAAGGAGATTGATAAAAAAAATTGCTTATTGATATCAGATATTGAAATATTAAAATTTGTGATTGCAAGCAATAAAAAATAAAGCTTGCTGATTTAGAGTAAAAAATATATATGGTTTGATCATTGATATCAGGAATGGATACCGAAAATTGCTAATTGGTATCAGTGATTGTTAGCAATAATTTCTGATTAATAGTAATCAAAAATGAAAAGCTTGCTATTAGGTTATTGTGGTCATGGAATGTTCCTTTATTCTGCTCGACAAGCGTGCAGGAAAACCTGGAATAAAAACATGTATTCATTACTTTTAAACTTTGAAAAAAGCACTTAAAAAAACTGGTTTATTTTACAGAAAAATAAAATGTATTTTTAGACAAACACTGTTTTTTTTCTTCAAAGCAAATTTTCTGCAGAAATTAAACTGTTTTGAACGAAAATTCGTTTTTTTTTATTTGTTTTGGTTTTTACCCACGTAAAAAGAGTAGTAGGCGGCATCCGAAAACATATTTTTAGATGTTTGCGGAATCTCTGTGTGGGTTGATTTCATGAAAATGCGCCATGGACAAAAATTTTTAAAATTAAACTTTTTTACTTTAAACAAAATCTACTCCGGCAAAAATTCTTGACACTTTATTTTCTCTTTTTATTCCTCAAAATAAACTGTTCGTAAAAAATTCGAACATTAAATTCAAAATTTGAGTTAAATATAGAACATTAAAACTTTGTCATGTCTGTCTCATTTGTCATGTCAGTCACGCTAATAAATATTTATAATATTTTACTATTGATAAATTTCTTAATTTTTTTTTCTTTCTGGTTGGCACATCAGAATCTTATATTGATTCCAAAAAAAATTCCAAACTTGAAATGCATGCCAGTTAAGAGCAAATGATAATAATATAAGGTCACTCAAACCTGTGTCTCAATTTTGTCATGTCAGTCAAGGCATGTTTTAACCCAATTAATTTAAAGTACGTACTCTTAAATGAAAATTTCAGCGTTTTTTATAATCAAGACATTTATTTGCATCACCACATGGTAATTTTTTAACAGTCAATTAACATTTAGTACTTTTTAAGAGCCAAGAAAGTTGTCTTATGTCATGTCTGTCACGAATGGAATTAGCCTGTGGCGATCAAGTCTAGATCGAATAGAGTTGGACTGGAGAGGCAAGGGTCCATGGTTCGAATCCGGAAAGGACTCTTTGTTTATACTCGTTATTATTGTGTATCTCGTTTGCCACTGGGGTGTTTGAGGGAGGAGAAATTTTGCCTTTTCCTTATATTTTGCAGGTTAAAAAACATATGTTAAATTACAAATTAATGTATTTCTAAAATATATCTCGCTAGATTATCTCTCCAGATTGTACAGTATTTTTTTAGCAGTCCAACTGAAATTTTTAACTGTTAGAACACAATCGACTTTTTTGTTACAGTGTAACTTCGTTAATTAGCATTTGACTTTTTTTTATGAATTCTTCCATTGCAAAATCAAATCCCTATTGTACGAAAGCTAAAATTTAATTTTTACTTTAATTTTTTAACTACACAACAAACTATTTGTATAAAACAAAAAAAAATTACTCGTAAATATAAAATTTCGATTTGGTTTTCTTTGAAAAAAAAATAGTTAAAGAAATTTCATAAAATAAATATTTATTGTAGTAAAAAATATAGAATGCATTAATTTTTATTTTAAAATTACAAAAGTTTTACTAAATTCTCGAAATTTAAATGCCTTTAACTTTCACACTACCAAGTTAACAATGAACTGCTGGCCCAGCAGTTAATTAACTGCTGGAAGTGATGGTTTAGTGCTCTCTTGTGCGGACATATTTCTGCTGAAAAGTGCATCTTTATGTTACTGGCATATATATGAAGAGTACACGGGAAGAACCGATTGAATTCTTTAGAGTGTATCCGTAATTGTGTCTGTTTGGCGGACATTGGTGACCGGAAACCGATTTTTCTTTTTGTTCGTCTGTCGCGGTACAGTGAATCGTATCCTCTGATCTCGGCGTGATTCAGGGTTGCCACGAAAGATAAACAAAGCGAGTAGCCTTTTATTTTACACCAGTTTACGCGATTTCTCGCTATCATCGCCAAAGAAGCCTTTTGAGGTAAGCCAAATACAAAATCAAGCGGTTTTTCCCGTGTACTCTTCATATGTGAAAAACCGATTGATTTTGTAGAGAAGTTTCCTTAGTAGACCCCCTTGGAGATGATAACGAGTGATCGCCTATACTTGTGTAAGGAAACCAGTTCCTACCACAGAGATCATAGTTAAAGTAATAGAGTGGCAGATCACGTGAACTAAATACTAACGCCGGGACGCGCAAGGAGCTCCCAGAAGAGATAGCAATAAAAAAATTAAACTCTCTAAATTCAAAAAAGTAAAATCTAGCCCAGCAGCATCACTTTTTCCACTTTTGGTACAAGGACAGTCCGTTTTTCGATTAATACATCAAACTTTTTATTAAGGGGGTATGGGACACTTTCAACTTTTTTCTTTAATATTGTAGATATCAATATAATTTTTTTTCCATAAATGTATACTAAATATACTTACACTTTTAGATAGTCAGAGGTTTTAAATAATCATTATTTATTTTTTAAAAAAATAAAATCTGTCAAAAAGTGATGTCTCTTATTTTTGTTATAAGTCAAAAACTTATTTATTGGCAAACAAATATTTAGCATTTTTATAAACAGAAAAATGTATTTAACAAACTGTCTTTACCGATTTTTCATATTTGAAATAGTTTTTTTTTAAAAAAATATTGAAGTTTTTTTTAGTAATTTCACAGGTTCACTTTTTTTATTAAAATTAATAAATAAAAAAATAAACTATTTACAACTAATCCCTAAAGACAAATTAAAGATATATGTTTGAAAAATATGAGTAAAAAATTTTGACACTCTATGGGCCGTAGATTTTGAGTTATATCAATTTAAAGTCAAAAAATCATCGAAAACACGATCAAGGAGAAAAACAGCTTTGAAGTTTATCACTTTCCTTACTGAAGCACTCCAAACCGACCGACCAACTAAGGATTCGATAACGTTATTCCTATCTAATATTACGAGGAAGCAAAGATTATAAACGTGGTTGGCCAACACAGATGTCATGACATAAAAAACTACACATCTCACGTTCTACTGCAGATATAAATAAAATTTTTGTTTTAAATTATTCTAAAATATTTGTGTTATTTTTTATGATAATAATAATTTTTTTGATTTTTTTGAAGATTTTGTGTCCCATACCCCCTTAAAAAAAATTAATTTATCAAGGTTTTTAATTTTAAGTATTTAAAGTACTAAAAACCTATTGCTAAATCAATATAAAATTTACTCTCTATAGGTCATAAAAGTAAAATAAAAAAAAGGATTGTTGTTTTTTGTTAATGCTTATACATCAATTCTGTTGCACTTTTTCTGTTTTACATTAATTATATGAATAAAAAAACTATTTAAACACTGTTAAAATTTTTGGCACAAGATTGCAGCGGAATCGTGGCATTTTCTAGCTGCCGCCACTATTTGGAGCGCGAATGTACCATTTTCGTTGTAAAACCGTAACTTTGATGCACCGCAAAAATGGTGAATCCACTCTCCAAATAGTGGTGGCGCACTCTAAAAAATGAATGCTCAAAAACGACGAAATTTTCCTTAAATTTGACGATACCGTTACTGGCAAATGCTCCGCGTTTTCGTTTCCTCAAAGTGAGGAAATTTGAATCGTCAATTTTTATGAGGATTTAAATATCGTCTAATCTAAAAAAAAAATTCGCCATTTTTGAGCATGTAAGTACAACAATGAGATTCAGTGTCCTCAAAATCAAGATTCAGAATCGTCAAATCACGATCGCAAAAGTGAGGATTCGCGTTTACTCAAAAGTCACGTGATAGTTTGACGAAACAATCCTCAAAATTAAAGAAATGAGGATTGAGTATTCATGAATAGTCAAAAATGAAAGAGTTATTTCTGAGAGTGTAGAAAGTGCCACGATTCCGCTGCAATCTTCCACCAAAATTTTTAACAGTGTAGTGCTTAAGGAGTCCTTTATAGCAATTATCTTTGGAGAAATATGCAGGGTGGCCCAAAAGTAGCCTTACAGTTAGTTAGGTATACAGTTATTAATACAGCAACAGTTATTTTTCGAAAGCATTTCTGGTTGTTCAATCAGTTGAATGGGTTTATCTCACAACTGTAATTAGGATCGTTAACAAGAAGGCCTCCGTAACTGAGCGGTAGGATTTAAGGCTCGGCTGGTTAATCAGGCGTTATACCGTTGATCTAGGGATAATCATCTCCCGAGACGCTTGTTGAGTTTACTTATTTTTATGTTTATGAATGTTATGCTACACACTGTCCCTCCATTTTCATATTTTCAGATGGTCTTAAGGAAACCGGGGCTCCTCACTCCGATTCCCAGCAGTGGATTACACTTATATACAAAATCACAAATTTTCGACCATCACAAATCAATTTATAGGATAGCTGACAGATGGCAAGATTCTAAATTTCATATTCTTTGAACATTATTTGCCTATTCCTCAAGCATCAAGTAATTATTCCGAAGCTATCTCGATACTAAACCAACCTATGTCCACGAATCTCTACTCTTTGGATAAGATACGCTGTAGTGCTACTTAATCTTAGCCAACCAACAAAACTAAGCACGACTATGTCAAATACATATTCTAAATAACCTAAAGTTCTACCAATGGTACATCCTTTACATTAAAGTAGGCGAATACCCGAAATTCCCCAAAATTCTAAAACTTTTACTGTTACTTTAATCTTTTCCAAATTTGGCATAGTGATTTCAAATATAATGAGAAATGCTATTTATATGCTATTTTAATATTTATTTTAATGCTATTTAAATGCTATTTCAATGATATGCTCCTATAAACATTAATTACGTGTTAAATTCTCCATTTTGGTACTGATACATGCAATAACCCTCTAGAGTTACATACAAATTACAAGAAAAGAAGTTATTAAGAAAAATGTCATGAATTTAACAAAAAAATTGATTTTTTTCGATTGAATTTTACTTGAACATTTTTTAAAAAAAACTACTATATTTGCACCAGATTTTAGAGGCTTATGGCACATATATATATATTGAAATAGCATCTGTAAAATATGTCAGGTAAATTAATGTAAAACTTTTTATACTAGAAGTGTTGGCGTAAAACTTTTGTTATGTGAAAAACACCGTAAAATAAATCAATTATATTTAAATAAAAAAAATTGCTCAAAAAAGCATTGCTCATTATATTTGAAATCACTGTGCCAAATTTGGAAATAATTAAAGTAATAGTGAAAATTTTAGAAGCTTGGGCACTCGCCTAACTTAATCTTAGCCAACCAACAAAACTAAGTACGACTTCATATAGTCATATACCTATTCTAAATAACCTAAAGTTCTACCAATGGTACGTCCTTTACACTAAGGCTACTTTTGGGTCACCCCGTAGTTTTTCTTTCAAATAAGAATAAATATAAATTTAAAACTCATGCAGTGAAAGCAAGCTTACACATTTATAATTTATCTTGTCCCTCAGGACTTACCTAAGAACGACAACGTCTCTCACTACGCGACCACATACAATCTTCTGCCAAAAAAAGAAAAAGAAAAACTCCATTCCAGCCGGTGCTTCTGAACTAATGCAAATGGGTGTAAGCGAATCGCATGTGTATATATAAATTCCGCTTCAGTTTTCCAGGAATTTACGCAACGTTCCCGGGTATAAAGCCGGATCCTGGAAACGGGATCCGTTCGTTGTGATATCCACTTGAGAAATTCATTGGATAACGAGCAATGAAACGAAGTAATGAGAGGTCAAACACTATAAAATGTTCAATTTTAAATTTGTTTGAAAGAGTGTTGACACTTAAATAATAAAACTTATATTTTAATGATTCATTTAATTTTACAAAATTAAAAAAAATGCATTATACTTTTTTTTAAAATAAAAGAAGTCACCAGTGTTTTGGATCCATTTGTGTAAAAATACTTTGTCGAATGCTTTTTGTTCATATATTTTTTTTAGTTTCCAATAAATAATTTTACAACTAAATATTCAAGCCAATTTCAAAAATATATAGATCAATGTAAGCCTAATACTTGTATTACGTAGAAAAAAAATGTTTGTAAAAAATTCAATGCAGCCGGGGTTTCTCATTTTACCTTACTAGAAAAAATTATTAGTTGCATAGATGAAAAAGTTACTTAAGCACGCCTATATAACCTCATCTACGATTGTGTGCCTACGTTACGAGAGAAATTCAAAAATTTGTAATTAGTTGGCTAGGGAAAAAAAATCTTTTTCTGCTTGTTTGTTGAAAATTGCTTCATATAAAGCATTTTAATTGTACAAAAGCAATAGTTATTTATGCAATACCTTCAGAAGCTCAATTCATTATTTGAAAAATAATTGACATGTTTTAAGTGACGTAGTTCCTTCCAGTCTCCATTCCAAGATGTTATTGCGGGTTTAAGTGATGATTTCTTCATTGATGGTTCTTTTTATTGCAAATATGCATATTTACGCTATTTACGTGAATAAAAACTATGATGGCTGTTCAAGGCCATCATATAAGAGCTACATATTAGGGTTTTGTTTTAATTTTTTCGCCAAAAGCGTTGCAAAACTTGACAATTTCTTACCTAAACGTGCAAAATGAGCAAAAAGGTTTTATAAGTTTATGAGTCCTTGAGTTTAATTACTACGACAATACAAACTAAAATATATTTTTATGCAGATAACTTTAGAATTGACTTTAAAAATGTGCTTATTAATAGAAATTCTTCTATCACTTAAACATACTTAATTATTTAATTTCAGATTCTACTTGCTTGTAAATTGTAATAAAATACATTTTTCACATTTATTATTATGTATTTATTATTTAACTTTAGATGTGTGCAGAATTCTTTACATATGACAAATACTACAAACTTCAATATGTACGACATACAATTTTTTTCTGTTAGGTATTAGTATGTACATATTGTAATAATATGTGTGGTTATTATATAAAAAAAAAACCCGCTGAATTCTGTCGCGGAAGTTGATTTAATTCGTTTAACAGCACACTTTCGAATAAAATAGTAATTTGTTTCTATTGATAATTATATTTAACCAGTTAAACAACTAATAAACTGTAAATTCCTATTTTTATTATACTGTGTTCGTGTTAAAGCATTACATATTTAAAAAAAAAACAAGAAATTATGGTATAGAATAAATCTAGACGTAAGAAACCACACTCTGTTCGAAAAACAGTAGATTTCTAATAGGTAATTATATTTAGTTAGTTAAACGACTAATAAATCGTAAATTTGAATTTTATTATATTATTTTCGTGTTAAAACATGTAGACGTTAAGTTGAATTAATGAAAAGAAATATCGCACTATCTATTAGAAAAGTAGTATATTTATATTAGGTATTATATAACCTGCTAAACGACTAGTAAATTGTAAAAAAAAACATTTGTGTTATATTGTTTCGTGTTAAATCATTCTATTTTTTTTAAACAAGAAGTTGGAGTACAGAACAAATATCGACATTAAATAGAATTAACGGAGAGAAACAGCACACTTTCTGTTAGAAAAGTGGTATTTCTATTAGGTAATTGTATTTAACCAGTAAAACACAACTACTAAATTGTAAATTAAGTTTCATTAACTCATTAATGAACATTAGCAAGAAAATCTGTTTTGTGAAAATGAGCTTTCGGTTCAAGTTTACCTAAAGAAACATAATATATATAAGGCAAAGGGATACGATAAATAAGAATAATTTATGTGTAGGGAAAATTAAGTTAGGTATCTAGGCTAAACAGCGGACGATATAAAATATGCGAAGACTACTCCCCTTTTAACCACCCCTGCAATTAATACATTCTGCGGTAAAATCGACAAAACTAAACTCAATCGACAAAATTGAAGTACGCTAAAAATAAAGACTTTAATTGGTCAGTCTTCACTGTAAAAAAATATTGTTGTTTTTACAGTTAAACACTGTCAACTTTGACGCCAGTGAAAAGTGTTCTTTTTTTACAGTTTATAACTGTACTTTTTAACAGGAAAACTGTACTTTTGTTTCCAAAATTGCAGTCCCATTGGAGAAAAAACAAGAAGTTCTTAAAGAACTAAAATAGCCTACTTTTCTGTTACTTAAATGCGTACTAAATTTCTTACCGGGAAACAGCTAGGTTTGTAACAGTAAGTGTCATCTACAACCGATTCTACATTAAATTTTTCCACATTAGGAATAAATTTCACTAAACACAGCATACAGGTATAATTTGAATTTCCGAAATAAATTAATTTCGTTAATTTTCTATCGCAAATAAAATAAATATCACTTATCGTTTGCATGATTTATTTGGAGTTCTAAATAAATATTTAATTATTCGTAGAACAATAACCATAAAACTACTCTAAGATGCACTTAAAATAGGAAACGTAAATTAAAACTAATCAGGATTATACGCAAAACAAGAAGTTCCAAAAGAACTAAAATAGCCTACTCACCTGTTACTTCAATACTTACTAAAATTCTTATCTTGAAAAAAAACTAGGTTCGTAACAGTAAGTGACATTAACAACCGTTTCTACATTAAATTTATATACATTAGAATGAATTTCAATAAACACAGCATCCAGCTATAATTTCAACTTCTAAAGCCAATTATTTTCATTAATTTACAATCGCCAATAAAATAAATATTACTTATCGCCCGCATGATTATTTGCAGTTATAAATAAATATTTAATTATTCGTAGAACAAAAACCATAAAACTACTCCAAAATGCACTTAAAAAAGTAAATGTAAATTAACAAGTAGGTTTGTTACAGAATCTGTCGCTTAACCCGCTTCCAAACAGCAGTTGCGTTTAACAGGTAAAAAGGCGCCAAACACAGCAATAATTCTTTATTAAATATTTACCCGCCAAATTCGGCTAGTTTCATTTATTTTATTTCGAAAATTTAATAATTAATACTTAAATCGTTTGCAAAAATTTATATTTCAAAGAATAAATATGTAATATTCCTCGCTTTTAAATAGAATGAAAACATTTTATTTCAACATAAAAAGAATCTAGTGAGATATATTTGACGTCATTTTAAATTGATCGATGTCTCTAAAACAAATTTATTTCAATTTATTGTCTAAAATAATTAAAGTTTCTCGCGCGATTGTTGCGATGGCAATGGTGATTTAATTCTAATAAAAATGCATTAGTCCAGTCATTAGGTCGTTTTCAAATGCAAAAGGTGGGGTCAAAGGTTTTATGCTTTTAAGTGGTTTATATTGATGCTAATAAAAAGAAACTATGGTTGCCCACCAAAATTTCCAAAGGCACAATTTTGGAGAGCCAAAAAACCGCAAATTTTTTGGACTTTTTTTAGATTTTTTAATATAACTCTGTAACTAGAAATCCAATATCTTAGCCATCAATTACTATTTTAAAGAGCATAAAATTCTCTACAAACTGCACTATCTAAAGTTCCCCCTAACCCCACCAGGACGTAAGCTACAGCTCTTAAAAAGGGGTGTATTTTTCCAACATCTAACACAATCGCGAAAAATCGCACTCCTTCACTTTCGGATTGATTAAATGCATATTTTTTTTTGGTTTGAATATTTTTACTTTTAAATAACATATCGAAAGAAGAATGCTTTTAAAATATTTATGATTAATTTTTTTAACTTATTTTTTTCTTCGTAAAAAAAAACGCAATGTAAATCGAAGTTTAGAAACCATTGTTGGGGCGCTCCCTTTTAAAATCGAGCGACTGTGCGGTGAGTTGGTGTAAAGTTATTTAAAAAAATACGGCTTTTAGTGATTTTCATCTAATTTTGGGCCTTCTGAAATCAAGAGATAAGTGACTTATCTCTAAGTTAGATAAATCGGTTATATATCATTGAAAAGAGTAATTATTTGGCTATTTAATCACGTCGTTAGTTTGGACGCTAGGCTATCCACATTCCCCTAAACAAGCCGTCTATGTCATTTTGCTTTAATGGGGTAATGCCGCCACATCACTCCGGGGTTATGTCGCCACATGCAAAAGGATGGCGGCATAAGCCCAAAAATAGAAATTTCATATATTGGCCCTACAACCTATTATTTTTCGTTCCAGATGCCACGTATCTGAAAAGAATAACTGAACTGGCCAAATAGACCAACGAAACTTAAAAAAACCCTAAATACTTAGTTGCAAATGAAAAGTCAATAAAAGAACTGTACCCTGTACAATTTACCATTCCAAAGTTAATTAAACCTATTTTAGTTCTATATGTATTGCTCTATTATGTAATTTTCCATTATTTATAGATTATTTGCTTTGTTTATTGATGTGGCTGTATAACCCCAGTGGTGTGGCGGCATTACCCCAGGTACCTCGGGGTAATATTGCCACTGTGCAAGCTTCTGGGGGAAAATTTTTTATTCAGTTTTTATTAAAGATATAATTTTTTAAAATCACCACTCGATAGGTTATGAACTGTAGTATGCTATGCTCATTACAATTTGCATTAATTGCAACACAATTCTGCATGAAAATTCAATTTCCCTTAAGGTGGCGCCATTCCCCTTCTCTTCCCTATTCTTTGTTTGGCTGTCCATTGCTCCATAAATCCATTCCAACCAGGTATGTTTACTTGGATTGACCACTTTCCATAAAGTGGTGCGAGTTGAGTTGTCATTGCTTCAAAAACCAATTTAAAATTCAAAGTGGAAAGAATTTAAATTTAAGACTGTGATAGGGTACTGATTTGAGTTAAAGTAAGGCGTTCTCATTGATAGTTGATTCTTTGAAAGACAGATGAAGAACCGCTTGATTTATTGAGAGTCTTCAAGAAATTGTGTCTGTTTGGCGAACATTGGCAACAACAAAAAAACGATTTTCTTTAGCTTCTTCATTCGCAGTACAAACGTGTGACTCGTGTCCACTGATCTCTGGCGTGAATCAGGGTTGCAGTGAAAGAAAAAAAAGCGACTAACCGGTTTCTTTACACCAGTTTAGGCGATTTCTCGCTATCATCGCCAAAGAGGCCTATTGAGGAAAGCCTTCTACGAAATCAAACGGTGTTTCCCGTGTACTCTTCAGATATCAGTTGACTAAATATCTAGTGCGTCCAAAGCATTTCACGTGACAAAATAGTCACTCGATTTTAAAAGCGAGCGCCCCAACAATGGTTTCTAAACTTCGATTTACATTGCGTTTTTTTTTTTACGAAGAAAAAAATAAGTTTAAAAAAATTAATCATAAGTATTTTAAAAGCATTCTTCTTTCGATATATTATTTAAAAGTAAAAATATTCAAACCAAAAAAATATGCATTTAATCAATCCGAAAGTGAATGGGTGCGATTTTTCGCGATTGTGCTAGATGTTGGAAAAATACACCCCTTTTTAAGAGCTGTAGCTTACGTCCTGGTGGGGTTAGGGGGAACTTTAGATAGTGCAGTTTGTAGAGAATTTTATGCTCTTTAAAATAGTAATTGATGGCTAAGCCATTGGATTTCTAGTTAAAGAGTTATATTAAAAAAACTAAAAAAAGTCCAAAAAATTCGCGGTTTTTTGGCTCTCCAAAATTGTGCCTTTGGAAATTTTGGTGGGCAACCATAGTTTCTTTTTATTAGCATCAATATAAACCACTTAAAAGCATAAAACCTTTGACCCCACCTTTTGCATCTGACAAACTATTTTTCTGACAAAATGACTGGACTACATTTGTAGTTTGCAATAGCGATTTAAATGACTCTAAATTGAATTTCAATGCTCATTCAATGGGAAATTCGTAGACAAATAGTAGATTTATGTCCGTCCTATCGTACCGACAGACAGACAAAAAATATGAAAGTTGGGTTTCTGAGGTCATACCTTTCCAATAAAAAAAGATTTTTAAGATCGGATTGATAAAACCGATTTTGGAAGGGGGGTACGGACAGACGGACGAACGGACATCGACAGCATTTCAAAATCTACTTTTTCATTTTTTTTAATTCCTTAGATTTAAAAAAAGAAAAAGTAGCCTAAAAATTACATGCGTTCCGAAATATTCTGGGCTCTTTAGTGACTCCAGTCATCAGTAGATGGCACTACATTATGGATAAAGAATAGTGTGAGAGGTTTTATATGTTAAAAATATTTATAAATGGTGGGTTGCCGAATACAAGTGAACTATGTCCAATTTTTCGACTGCAGATCGAGAGGTCCCTGGTTCGAACCGGGTGTCCCCTTCGTTTTTAGCGAGCTGGGTAATGGGCTATAAAACCTACACTCTCCCTTCTAGAGGATGCAATCACTGTCATTTGTCATGTCCAGTTTTAGTCTTTTCCCGAGTTTAGCTTGAATTATCGTCACACTAGTACTACACGAGGACTATTGACGACCAAGTCGTATTTTTGAACTACAATTTCCGAGTTATCAGAGCATTTACATGGACTAAAAATGAAGAATTTCAGTACAATGGCAAAAAAAAGTCGCTGAAGCTATGTACAGTTGTGGACAAAAAAAAATCTTCTATGATTATTTCGGCCTTAGTCATCCTTTCAAATCAGCACTTTTTGACTTTGCAAACCAATAGCATTCTAAGTTAATTGCATGAAACAAAATTTTCATAAGGGGAGGTCTTCATGTTAAAAATGTTATCAACTATGAAATTTCCAAAAAAAACATAGTTTGATCTTTCATGTAATTTTTTAACTACTGAATATATAAGTATAATTTTTTATATGTAATTCTACAGGATTTATTTAATATAAAACAAATTTTAAAATTTATGAAACTTTAGCCAAAACTAAAATAAATGATATTAAGCATAAGGCTATTTGAACACATTGGGATAAGGCTTGCGCGGCAAATTTTGAGGTCAAAATTGAAAAATGACCAAGAAAATGGCTTTATATTGTACAAATATGTACAAACAAAGACTTATACCTAAATTCTCAGCTCAATTTTAATTAGAAAATTATTTTTAAAAAAATTCAAATCAAAATTTTAAAATTTGTATTAATTTTTTTAGAAAAAAGTTCTTAAAATAATTTCTAATGAAAACTGAGATGAGAATTTAGGTATAAGTCTTTGATTGTACATATTTGTACAATATAAAGTCATTTTCTTGGTCATTTTTTCAATTTTGACCTCAAAATTTGCCGCGCAAGCCTAATCCCAATGTGTTCAAATAGCTTTATGTTTAATATAATTTTTTTTTTTGTCTAAAGTTTCATAAATTTTAAAATTTGTTTTATATTAAATAAATCCTGTAGAATTTATATATTGAGTAGTTAAAAAATTACATGAAAGATCAAACTATGCTTTTTAGTACCTTCTTTGCACATTTTTAAGACTCCTATGACCCCTTAACGAGTTATTCAATCGAATCACTTGATGTCCTTTGGGGGACCATCTCAAGGTTGTTGGTATAATGTTTCCTTAATTTTGCAAGGCCGTATTTGTTTATCAAGTTGATGTATAATCTTATACACAGTCCCCTAAGGTGTAATTAAAAAGTATTTTGTGATTTACTCAGCACGTTATAGATAAAAAAAATTTGCAAATCGGGATTTCGCCTAAACTTCCTGTCTAAAATTTATTTCTGTAAAAATATTAAGGGGTTTCGATTCATATATACATATATTTTTAAATTAATATAATAATTATTTAAAAATTTAAAAATTGTTTTAAATATCCTTATATTGAATGCATTTTGCATGGGTTATTAAAATTTCTTTCAGTAAAAAATTCGTTTCATTATCTTATTTATAGTTTGGGATAGTTTTTTATGGGCAACTCATTTAACATTACGGCACCTAAACTTTGAAAGTCTCTAACTCCCCTAATATTGCTTAAAACTAACAAAATGTGGAATTTCGTATTAAAATATGTCATAGACCAGAAATATGGACTCAAAAAGGGGTGTTGTTATTGGAAAATTTAAAGTTAGTAACATTTTTGATATGAGGATTGCCCCTTGTGCAAATTTTATGCCATGCAATTAACTCAAATGCCTAACGGACGAAATAATCATAGTGGATACTTTTTTTTTGTCAACAACTGTACCTGCCCTGAACCCGTCCAGGACTAGTTTTCCCATGTAGTGAGGCGGCAGGTATTGGTGATCGATCGCTATTTCGCTTGAATCGAAAATGTGATTAATGTTGAATATTTATTTTTATAACAACGTGCAAAAAAAATTCTTTTTATTTTATCATATTCATTCATAAATCGTTGCGAAAGTGACCCTTTACGTGCTTACGTCACAGACAATAGCGAAAATGGGACTTTCGACACTAGTGCGGTAAAGTAGATAAAAGAATTTGATTGGCAAAAAACAAAAGTATGTCATGAATATCTCCATGGAAACTAAATGGTCATGAAACTCAGTCATTTGGTTAATTACTTTTGCATTTTCCAATATCTCCATAGAAACTACAAGTATTACAAAAAGTATTACAGGAAATTAAAGACAAAAGTAAGAACACAAATGTCACGCCAAGCATTGCATTACAATAGGCTTCTTTATACCGTTGTCTTGACTTTTCTGGAAGAAGATTCAACGAAGTTAGCTGCTTTTTTAGTATAATCTGGAAGTTGGTCGAACATCACTTTAAATTCATTTTCACCCATGTTTGGTAGCACTAATTAATGTAATACTATTTTGATTCAAAATAGAACATTAATTTACAACTTTTTTACTACTTTGCAATTACGAATATCGCCATGGGAACTGATGTCATGAAAATCACTCATTGGTATACTTTTTTGCACGTCATTATAAAAAATATTGTAAGCAAGCACATGCCAAATAACACTTTGTTAAGCTCGTTACATTATTTCACTCGACCTCCGGTCTCGTGAAATAAAAGCCACTCGCTTAATAAAGTGTCATTTTCGACACTAGTTGCTTAAATTACTATTTCAGTATTTTTCCCATAATGTATGAGTTTTAAAGATACATATATATTTTTTGGGGAGAAAAAAATTCATGCATTAGAGGCTTAAACCTCTGCAGCTCAAACAAAATTGCTCATGGACTTGTTTAACTTGTATTCTGAGTCCCGCAATTCAGTGTTTATACCTGTAGTAAGGGCTGTGAGGCGCCCTGTGGACAGTTTCGCGATCTACGGATCGGAAGGTCCCGCGATCGAGTCCTGGTCACTGAAAACTCACCGAGTATATGCGGAGTACGTGCTCGTTAAATCTGCTGGGTCCGAAAGTTCTGTGGGCGGTCATTGCTCAGTTTCCCACGGGTACAGGTTCCTGGAGACTATTTCCCTCCCCTTCAGGGACATGTCTAAATTGTGAAGGTGGCACGTGATAGATGGCAGCATCTGTCACGTATATGTGTGCGTGTGTTGTGACTGTCTTACTTGACGAAGATTTATAAGCGGCTCTCTGAGCAAGCACACAAGCCTGAAAATATATGTATACCAACCTGTAGTAGGGGGGCGTCCTTAAATTTTTTCTCGTGTAAAGGAGGAAGGGCTTAGTCAAGCAAAATATCACGCCAAATGTCAAGCGGGGGGAGGGGTCACGCCGGACTTTGGTCCATGGATGATCGCCTGCATGATCTATCATTGTCTAAGTACGCTTCACCCATAGAGATCTTAATAAAAGTATTAGAGTGGAGATCACGTGACCTATCTATGCTAACGACGGGACGAGCATGGGGGCCGCCATCTTAGAGTTCGAGACCAACTTTTTTAAGTGGAAAGTGCTTAGAAAAAATGAATGTAATTCTAAAATATTAAAAAAATACCATAAAAATACTAGCTGCATTTTGGAATATTTTTAGTGACTTAAAAAGAACTTGAAACTCTTCTAGTATTTTTATAATATTTATTTTGCAATGGGTTTTTTCACGGCGAATCTGGCAACACCTCTGTGGGTTTCTTTTCCTCAACTAGAATTTCAAAAATGGCGGCCTCCATGCTCGTTTAATTCGAGATAGCCACTCATTCATCAATTCAGGATCAGCATGGGGAAATACGTGCAATGAAACTTTTCTTTCTGTACAATTTTACGTTAATGAATTATTAGAACAGCCAACAACGCAGCAAAAATTTGGCATTTTAAAAAATTAACAACTTCAATATTCTCTACGAAAACTCACTGCCGAATAACAAAACATAAACAGTATAGTTGGTTGGTTGGTTGGTTGACATATATTTTCAGGCTTGTGTGCTTGGTCGCAAGAACCCGCTTATAAACCATCGTCAAGTAGGACAACACAAGACACACACAAACACATACGACAGATGTTGCCATCTGTCGCCACCTCCACAATTTAGACATGTCCCTGAAGGGGAGGGAAATTTTCTAAAGGAACCTGTACCCATGGTGAACTGCGCAATGACCGACCACAAGACTTTCGGACCCAACAGATTTTACGAGCACGTACTCCGCATATACTCGGTAAGCAGGGGCGTAGCTACCGCCGTATCTGCCGTATCAATTATACGGGGCCCCCGGGCCACGGGGGCCCCCAACGTGCGTAAGCAAAAATAAAAACTTCCCAATTTTTATTATTTCACAAATGACAAAAGTTAATCATGTTTCTAAAGCTCTACAGCATGATAATAACGACTTACAGAAAACTTGTATTTCATTAAGAAATCTTTTGAATAGAGTGTGCGAATTAAGGAATCAAAATTCATTCAATAGTTTACTAAATGAGTTTAAAGATTTGGCAAAGGAGTGGAGGGTAAAAACTGTTTTTAAAAACAAAAGGCGAAAGTTATAACGAGGCGCTTTTTTGGATGAGTTACCACAAGATGAGAGAATATCAGACCCTGAGTCCTATTTCAAAGTCAAGGCATATTATCGCTGTTTAAATATATTAATTTCTCAAACTAAATAAAGATTTCAGAGCCTTAGCGACCTGAATTATGTTCGAAATATTACAACCGGAGAAACTCCTGTCTTATTCAAACGAAGAGATATTAAACGCTTCCGGAAAACTGTCGGCTAAATACATTAGAGTCTCAGTTAATCAGTGAATCTCACCTAATGTTAATGACCAATTAAAGGCTCTAAAAACATGCTTAAAATCTGAAAATCAAAAAAATTCATTCCATTAAGGAACGCGTGGAATTATTGCTGATAATGTTCAATATAGTTTTGCATCCATTTTTCCCGATGTAATAACAGCATATGTTTTTTACTCTTGACCCTTCCAGTTACAACCGCAACTGCTGAAAGAAGTTTTCAAAATTAAAACTGATAAAAATTACTTAAGGTAGGCGAATACCCAAAATTCCCCCAAATTCTAAAATTTTTACTATTACTTTAATCTTTTCCAAATTTGGTATAGTGATTTCAAATATAATGAATAAATACTATTTAGGCATTTTTTAAAAATTAAAATATAATTTATTTATTTTAAACGGTGTTTTTCTACTAAAAAAAGAGGTTTACGCTAACAAGTATACCACATTGAATTTTCATCCTATAACATTAATTATGTGTTAAATTCTTCGTTTTGAACTGATGCATGCAATGATCCTCTAGAGTTACAAACAAATTACAAGAAAAGAAGTTATTAAGAAAAATGTCATAAATTAACCAAAAAAAAGGGATTTTTTTCAATTAACTTACACTTGGACATTTAAAAAAAAAAAAACTTATGTATTTACACCAGATGTTAGAGGCTCATGGCACAGATATATATTGAAATAGCATCTGTAAAAATTTTCAGGTAAATTAATGTAAAACTTTTTATACTAGAACTGTTGGCGTAAACCCCTTTTTTTAGGTGAAAAACACCGTTTAAAATAAATCAATTTTATTTAAATAAAAAAAATTGCCTGAAAAGCATTGTTCATTATATTTGAAATCACTATGCCAAATTTGGAAAAGATTAAAGTAATAGTAAAAATTTTAAAATTTTGGGTATTCGCCTACCTTAAGAACTTCGATGGGACAGGAACGCCTGTCAGACCTGTCACTATATTGCCAATAGATGCAGAAATTTTAGAAAAACTTAAGTCATCATCAGCTATAAATGATTTAATAAATCAGTTTGCAGAAAAAAGGCAAGGAGAGTGTATATTTAATTTGAATTGTTTGTAATAATTTTGGAAAAAGACAGATATTATGAATGGACATATTTTTAATTTTATGCAATTTTTTTCCTTTGTGAGAAATCTTTACCATTCCTAAGCCGACGAAACAATCCTCAAAATTAACGAAATGAGGCTTGAGGATTCATGAATCGTCAAAAATGAAAGTATTACTTCTGAGAGTGTATAAACGGATCCTGCTGAACAAAAGTATAAATCATAAAAATGATGTAATGTATGTGGGTGCACGTTCAATTTGTCGTGTTTTAACCTCTTGCGACCAGGCATCCCCATTTGGGGAAGCTTTTATAAACTTCCCCACAATCAATTAATACCTTAATTAATTCCAAAATTTAACTGGTCCAATTAGAAATAGATTCAAATACCAGCCTTTAGGTATTGGTCATTTATTTCTATAAAAATTGAAGTTCAACGAGGCTCAATACGATATTGGAGTTCTTAAAAAATTATTTTTAAAAAATTCAAACTTTTCAAAAAGTTGTTTTAGTAGTTAATTTTAAACGCATTTTGCATTAAAAAGTTAAAATGTATTTTAACTACGAATAAGTGATACGGCCTTTTGTGTTGCATTTATAGCATAAAAATGTGTATTTTAGAGTTAGGTGTGTATCTCAGTAACTATTAAACATAATTTTTTTAAAGAAAAATACTTTGCAAAACATACTTTTCAGCATATGTTTGCATGAAAAGTATGTTTAGTTTACGAATATACGTGTAGGATTTTGCTTGGGTCTTAAGAGGTTAAATTGCTGACAACGCGGACCATATCGCAATAAGGTGCCAATTCAGTTGTCAACCCTCTTCACTAGACAATGATTTAAACTATGAAAAATTACCGAAATGGACGTATTTAGTTCTAAACCGACATTAATTTAACGAGCACATCCGATTTGCTCGATCAACTTTATGCACGAGTCATCCGATTCGTGAAATTATGCGCATAGATACCCGGAATATTCTTTGGTTCCGGGAGTGACACTCTAAACCTTATAAATACTAGTTGCACGGCCTAACAAAACCATTTGAAAGTACGGATAAGCAGATTTGAGGTTTGTGATGGCGTCTTACGTGTTTCTGGTTTTTTGCACGTTTTTTTTTTTTCTGTTTGGAGAAGCGTTGTGAGGATTCACGTTGAGCCTTTTAAATAGTAGGAGTTTTAACTACGATGCTGATAACGGATTGTCAGTAGCTAGTGGCTGTTTAGGCTGCTGGGTGTTTTCTGATGGCTCTCCACATCATTCTCCTCCAACAGAATGAGGTAAGCGTGTACCGTGCCCATATTACGTCTGTCACTAGGCGAGTTTAAATGAGCCATCGAATCCATGGATTGAAGAGCAAACTCAGCAATTTTTCCCTCTTGGGGATTTTCTCATAGACAGGACACCGGAATTGCTCTGTTCATTGGGGGGGGGGGATCCTTGGATTCGATGGCTCATGTAAACGCGTCTATACTGTTGTTGTTGTTGACTTATTCCTCTTGGTCAGCCGCAGGCTAGACCAAGCCAATGAGCTAAAAAAACTTCAGGTAATCAAATAGCAGTAAGGGACAAGAGCAAAGGTCATTCTTTTCCAGACCAAGACAGTATAAAATGTAATCGGGGGAAGCCTGTGCAGAGTTACACCTCGAGCACATTGAAAAGGTCTTTCTTCCCAAGCTCAAAAGAGAGGCGCCAATGTGTCCACTTATGAGCCTACTAATAGTGGATTGTAAGGCTATATCAGCCCCTTTTTTCTTCTCTCACTCTGTAGGGGAGCCTGGGTATGGTTATGACAGTTTTCATTTAATCGCTTATAAATTCTTTAATATACCTTCTAGCTGGATGAAAGTTGCATTAATAGTAAAGTGCAAAATTGGTCTGCGTATAAATAAAAAATTGTGTCCCTAAGTACAATAGTTAACTTATATGAGCAAATTAGAAAAAAATAGGAAGTAGTGTCACAACCGACACCCTGGGGTCGGTTGTGACAGGTTCAAAATAGTCACCAAAATGGTATAAAATCTCTCTTTTTGTTAGCTATTATAAATTCATTATTTTTAATAATAACATTTAATTCATCATTTAATTATTAAATTTAATAATTATAAATAAATTTATAATTATTAATACAAACTCTTTAAATTATCACTATCATCAAAAAAGTTAACTAAATATTTATAATTATACATTGCTGTAACCATGTCAAAATACAAAACAAATAAATAAAAATATGTTTTTTTTTTAAATGCACAAATTATCTTATCTACATAAAAAAAATATACATGTTCTTATGCAACACAAATAAATCTTTTTGAGTTACACCTGTTTCTTCAACAATGTATACAGTGGTGGAAATTGATTTATGAACTGACAGTTTTTTAACAGTATTTCTTTATTGAATGCATTTTAATCGATTTAAATTTTATATACTATACAGGCTTTGCATTATAAACTATATACGCAAATAAAATTTTATATAAATTCGTAAACAATTTATTTTGTTGACATTTTAGTTTTAGCATAGGGAAATTGATTTATGAACTTTTGCATTTAATCTCAATTAATAATTGCTAAAACTATTTTCTGTCGCTAATGCTTCCTTGATTTTGTTTTTCATAGACAACACAAAACTTTGGGTCAAGTTTTGGTCAAGCGATTTGCAGTTTTTAATGATTAAGTCCTTCTATTCCATAACTGATGCACACTTCATTAAAACCATACTCCATTTGAGTAAATTATTCAAACCAATTGATCTCAGACATTATTCTTGGGGTTTAAGTCATGGCTATTGGCAGGATGATCTAAATGAACAACACTTAGTTCATTAAACAGTCTTTAATTTCGTTTGAAATGTGGATACTTGCATTATCATGCATAAAAATCTAATCAAAAGCATAGTTTTGCAACGCAAAAAGGAATTAAAGAATTTTCTAGAACTAATCTGCAATAAAGTGATGTTTGTCAACAGTTCAGAAACATAACCTTGTTTCTTCAATCATAAGATATCGGGGCCCAAAACATCAAACTTCCACCACTAACATTTCTGCTGAAGACAGATCTTGGTTATTTCCGAAGATCCTTTCAATAACATTTTAAACCATCACGTCCATCCAAATTGAACTTTTTTTCATCAGCAAATGTCACTTTTTCCCCATTTCTCTCCCTCCACTCCCACCCAATCCATTTTCATGTAGTTACGACTATATTTTAATAGCATGTTCTTATGGTGAAGAGTAAGCTTTGGACCAGCCTTCATTTTGGAACATTTCAAGTTCGACGACGATATCAATATTTGTCCTACTCTTCTGGGAGTTACAGGAAGTGATTGTTCATAACAAATTCGCCCTGTAATGCACAAATGCTGACACAAATGGTAACTTTTTGGGATACCAGTCCAAAAATCCTGCTTTTGTCCCTCGTCCCACGAGGGTTACACCTTTTTTAATGATGGTTTTTGCCGAAGTCAGAATGATTCTTCAAATATTTATGAATTATATTTATTGATCTTTTAATTAATATGCTAATTTCTCATCCAGATTTGTTACAATATTATATAAGGGTCATTTTTAACCTTTTTGGTTTCAGGCAGTCCCGCAAGCTTTCCTATTTAGTAAAAGGGGAATAAAACAGATAAATTTCAACAAATTTGGCCTTAATCTTATTTATAAACACTGATAGTTAGCTCCCTTGAAGTTCAAATGAAGAACTAGTTAAAATATTTGGTTCCTGGGTTCAAAATAAATTTGAGTTCATAAATCAATTTCCATCATTTGACATGCTTAAAAACTAAAATTAGATATATTTTTATTTAATACCATTTTTTGAAAAAAATTATGTGTGAAATTCCTTTATTGTGCTCTGAATATCCAACACACAAAATTTGAATTGTTAGCACTTAATACAAAGCGATATCTGGTGAAAAGAATGTTAGTTCATAAATCAATTTCCACCACTGTACATCCTGTAGCTCATAGGTGTGTATGTACATAACAATTTGCATATTGTCATTAAATTATTGCACATCTGTAGCTGTATCGATACAAATGTATCGTAACAAAGACATACGATTAATTTGGTGATTTTTCGCAGTTCTTCGTAATAAAATCACGCGTTTCACTTCTATAAAAGCTTCTTCACATTTCCTAAGCTCACACCGTGCCCTTTCTGCCTTCCTCAGGCGTTTTATAGGCGTCTAAAAGAAAATAAATACATTATACTGTGTTGTCACAACCGTACCCAGCTCCCTCTTTTGCAAAACAAAAACAATTGCCATGACAATACAAAATAATATACATTCAAAGTAATCCCTGGTATTTCATTATTAAAGTCTAAATTATAAAGAGGAAAAAATTAATTGCTCTATCTGTACACATATAATAATTGTTATGAAAAGAAATGGAATAACAATACATATTTTTGAGTTTTTTGACGGTGAAAAAGTAACCGAGGCCTCTGGTAGGGTCAATGTCGTGCGCTGACTGATGGTTTACTGTGGCACATGTTCAGGCAGGCAAGCTGCTCCTTACCCCTTACACCCAACCCGGTATTCCTTATGGTTTCGCTAATATAGCGCGTCGTGAGGAGTTGGTGGAATGAGTGTCAGTAGATGTGAACAGCATTCGATGACATCACTATTGATTGCGTCCAATGTAACCAATTTAGCTAGCAAGGTTAGCCGAAGAGCTGATATGACCCAAAACCACGATACGAGGGTCCGCGTTAAGCCTAAATGCAAGGTTTTTAACCCCGATACTATACAAAAGCCGACCTTAAGTTTGTAGCAGAGAAATGCACTGCGCGGAGGAAACTGCGTAAACAACTTGGCTGGCGTCGAAATTTCGCCTGCTCTTATTGGTTGCTCCTTTGACCCTGATATTTATGCGCCCTGTTACGTCAAAATCGAAGGGAAAAATAATTAAAATTACACTCTAACTGAAGCAAAAGTAATAACAATAATAAATTTATGCCTTGAAATAACAAATAAAATTGTTTATTGAATGTGAAACACCTTTTTTTATTGGATTCTCGCACTCGAAAATGAAAACTATTTACCCTTTTTCTCGTAGAACTGCAAACTTAATGTCGGTTTTACTATAATAACGATCGCCAGTAGCTAGTGGATGCTTAGGCTAATTGGAGTTTTGTAATGAACCATTGAGCTTAATCATTCCCCTCTAAGACAATGAGGTACGCGTGTAGGCAGCTTAGAAGCTGGTTCAAACCCGTCCGCGCCAAGTCTAAATGCCAGGCTCTTAAGGTAGGACCCAAAATTCTTCAACATTCTAAAATTTTTACTATTACATTTATCTTTTCCAAATTTGGTATAGTGATTTCAAATATAATAAATAATACTATTTAGGCATTTTTTTTTAAATTTAAATATAATTTATTTATTTAAAACGGTGTTTTCTACTGAAAAAAGAGGTTTACGCTAACAAGTCTACCACATTGAATTTCCATCCTATAAACATTAATTATGTGTTAAATTCTTCGTTTTGAACTGATGCATGCAATGACCCTCTAGAGTTACATACAAATTACAAGAAAAGAAGTTATTAAGAAAAATGTTATAAATTAACCACAAAAAAAAGGATTTTTTTTCGATTAGCTTACACTTGGACATTTTAAAAAAAAAAACTACTATATTTACATCAGTTGTTAGAGGTTCATGGCACAGATATATACTGAAATAGCATCTGTAAAAAATTTCAGACCAATTAATGTAAAACTTTTTATGCTAGATGTGTTGGCGCAAACCCCTTTTTTAGTTGGAAAACACCGTTTAAAATAAATCAATTATATTTAAATAAAAAAAAGTTGCCCAAAAAGCATTGTTTATTATATTTGAAATCACTATGCCAAATTTAAAAAAGATTAAGCCAATAGCAAAAATTTTAGAATTTTGGGTATTCGCCTACCTTAACCACGATGCTAAAAACGATCACCAGAAGCGAGTGGATGTTTAGGCCTTTTTTGTGTTTTGTGGTGAACCAGTATATCATTCCTCTCCAAAACGAAGAGGTAGGGAAGCATGGTGCGCATGCTGCGTCTCTGGTAGTGCGTTGACTGCGTACGTGAGTGTAAGTAACGAGGAGCAGTTGTTGAGCGCGTCTTGAGAAGTATTTGGAATAAATGTGTCAGTAGCTGCAAAAAGCAGTAGTTAGCAACGCGATTAATTTCATCTAATGTAACCAATTTGGCACGAAAAGATAGCTGACGAGTGACATGATCTGGATCTGCGTTAAGGGGCCATAGGAGTCTTAAAAATGGGCAAAGAATTAACTACAAAGCATAGTTTGATCTTTCATGTAATTTTTTAACTATTCAATATATAAGCATAATTTTTTATATGCAATTCTACAAGATTTATTTAATTTATTCAATTATTTTAAGAACTTTTTTCTAAAAAAATTAATAAAAATTTTAAAATTTTGATTTTAAATTTTTTTTACAAATAATTTCTAATAAAAATTGAGCTGAGAATTTAGGTATAAGTCTTTGTTTGTACATATTTGTACATTATAAAGTCATTTTCTTGGTCATTTTTTCAATTTTGACCTCAAAATTTGCCGCGCAAACCTAATCCCAATGTGTTCAAATAGCTTTGTGTTTAATATCATTTATTTTAGTTTTGGCTAAAGTTTCATAAATTTTAAAATTTGTTTTATATTAAATAAATCTTATAGAATTACATATAAAAAATTACACTTATATATTGAATGTTAAAAAATTGCATGACAGATCAAACTATGCTTTGTAGTACCTTCTTTGCACATTTTTAAGACTCCTATGACCCCTTAAGCATAACTGTCAAGATTTTACCCCACTTCTTTAAAAGCAATCGAAAGCATGGAGTGGTTGTTGTTTAGGCTTTTCGTATTTTGTGGTGGTGAACCGCCAAGCCATTCCCCTCTTAGACAAGGAGGTACACGTGTGCCTTACGAATACTGCATGTCTGGCTGTGCATTGCCTGGTGCGTGTGAGTGAGAAGCTAAAGCCTCGGTTTCCTCGGATTCCGTCACCAGATTTAAGCGGTCGGACAAGTGCGGTGAGTAACGTCATACAAACTACTGACATTGATTACGCTAGAGTCGTTTCCTCGGGAGCGCTCAACACGGCCGCCAGATTGAGTTGCTGTTGAGTGCGTTGGGGAAATCCTGATGACAACGTTTTTTTTGCTGTTGTCTGTTGCGCGGTGTGCTTGCCAAAAATTAAAAATTTGTGGAAATGACGGAAGGCGAGAGTTTTTTTAAGCTTGTCGTGGAAGAAATGCTAATTGATTTTGTGAGAAATCTTGAAGAACTCAAATTTTGTATTTTTGGCATGCAAAGACGGAAACCAAAACAACAACAGCGTTAGTTGAGTGAGTTCGCTAGGTTTCCAGTTTCGTGTCAACGTAACATTTCGATGAAGCGGTTGCCGGTAGGGTGACGTCATCCACGTATAATAGCAATCGCATTTTTCTGGCGACAGACTCCGAGGAAACCAAGGCTTAAGACAGCGTGTGAGCAAAAGAGGATAAGTGCATTGTGAGGAGTTGGTAATGTAATCGTTTCTGGTTGACTATTTTTAACCTATTTTAGGAGATCTAACACAGCCAAGTACGCTTCTTAATTAGGACCGTGGAAAAGTGACGAGGTTTGCACCTGAGCTGGCACCCAACTGGACTTCAATTGACACCATACGCTAATGCTTTCAGGGCTTTTGACAATACAGATTTAACGAGCACGTCGTGCCATTTTCGGAGAACCCCAAAATTAAGTTGGCCAACAAATATCCGTCTATAGGATGTGGGTGGGCTTTGAACGCGGGACCTTCGGCAAGGGAGGCCGATGTTCTGACGACTGGAGTAACGAGGTTGTGGCGGAATGAGTGACAGTAGCTGTGAAAAAAAAGTAGATGACATTACGATTTATATCGTCTGAGGTAACCAATTTGGCGAGCAAGCGTAACCGACCTGCTGACCCGAACCCGTGATGTAAGGGTTCATATGGTAGACTACGATGCTGAAGTGATCATCAGTAGGAAATGGTAGTGTTTCGTGCAGAATCGTCACAAATTTATGGAGGAAAAGGGTAAGTTTGTATTAGCTTTATTAAGTGCAGAATTGTCATTATAATGTGCTTGTAGGAAGTTATTAAAACAAAATATTGAAGTTGCATTTTTATATTTGAGAACATACTTTGATTCAAATGCTTTTTTTTGACTTCATTTTAAAAAATTGAACAAACCAAGGTACAATTTTGCTCTTTGATGAAGGAATAAAAAACAAGCAAAGACGAGGCGTAAATTGGTTATTTGTATAGAATAACATGTTTTATTGATATAATGTATTTCAACTTTAAACTCAAACTATACCAAGTATTGTAACATTAACAGAACACATTAACATGCAAATGGTTGTAATTTTATTTAAACAGAAACAAGTGAAATATAAATAATTTATATTGCTTTCAAACACTTGATTCCAGTGTTAAGGCATCATGAGATAATTTAATTTACTTTTTAAAATATGGAAAAATTATTTGATATAAAAATGTACTTACAGGTGTTTGAAGAAGCAAGAAATCCACTTGCTTCACATTTTATCATCAATTTAAAGTTGAAAAACTTATTCAGAATTTTTTTAGATAAAGGAATACACCCCTTCAAAACTTTTTCCCGTTCAAATAACGCTTGAAAATTCTCAATTCGAAAAATAAAAGTGGAGATATGAATAATATAGAATTGAAAAGTCAAAAACCAACGCAAAAACAAGTTTGCCATGTAAAGCTATTATTTATTGATCAGGTTTGACAAGCTAGTTGTATATAGCTAGTTGCAATATAAACTGAACATTTGACAGCTGTGCAAAAAAAAAAGTTCCCACAAGATAGTTCGACGTTTAAGTTATGACGTGCTTTAGCTGTAAAATTTAGAATTGTGGTAGCAGAATCACAAGACAAACCTAAATATATAAAATATTTTGAAATGCTATAATTGAAACATAAATGTTTTATTTGCTATAAAAAAAAATTTCTTCATAAAATAAAATTTTGTATTATACAAAAGTTTAGACACAAATACGAGATTTTGCTAATTTAAGGTAGATAATGACCGATTTTCTCATTTTTATTAATGAATTACATATTTTTATATGTAAATTTTAAAAACGGATATCCGGTAAATTAAACAGATTGAATAACGATATTGGTACAATTTTACACCAAACAGACAATATAGACATTTTATATCTCAAAATGCAATCTTATCTCCAGGCCGAAGCCAATTTTTTTACAAGAAAAAAAGAAAAGGAAAAATAGGAAAAAAACGGAGGAAAAAAATAGCAAAAAAATCGTCAAAAATTCGAAATATTTCAAACGATGGACAATACATTATTTTTTTTAAAAAATCTAGTTTTAAATGCCGTGAAAAGGTGTGCTGCTCTTTCATTTAAAAGAAAACAGCACTTTATTTTATTTGTTAAACTCTCAATGTGTAAAACATTAAGAGTTTAACCCTAATGCATACTGCTTCCATATGGCAACAAATTGCATAACCCACTTTATTCTATTAAAGTAGAGCTCGCTCTCGACAAATCTGTGATTTCTCATCGATTACTTTCCATTTTGAAGTTTTATTTACTAATGACAATTATAGATGACATTAGTAAATGTGTATTCAAAATTAAAGAGTGAGGTTATTAGCTGTTGTGAAATTACGTCTTTGGCAGTATTCAAAGTATAATAATATCAGTACTAAATACAAATAAATTGTTTTGAAAATAGTAGTTCAATAGCGTTATTTTGAAATAGTTTTCTAGTCATTCTTGTCAAAATTGGAATTTTGCAGTTGGTTTTTGCCACAGGGTAAAAATTTAAAAAATTTAATTTATATAAATTCCAATGCAGCAAATTTTTTTCACTATTTTCCGATAATGTATGAGTATTAAAGATACAAATATATTTATTTGGGATAAAAAAGAAATTCATGCATTGGCAAATGACAAATGACAGTGATTGCGCCCTCTAGAAGGGAGAGTGTAGGCTTTATAGCCCATTACCCATCTCGACAGAAGAGACAGTCACAAGAGACACACAAAGAAGGACGACACAAACACATATACAAATAACAACATTTATTGACGGTCACAAACATACATGCCTGACCGGGATTCGAACCCGACCCCAGCAGCTCCAAAGGCCAGCATCGTAACGATTGAGTCACCGGGGCGGCAATTCATGCATTACAGGGTTAACAAATAAAATATGAACAAACAAATCAATAAAAATTATTAAAGAAATTACGAAGTACTTACCTTTATTCAAAATAATGTTCAAATAAAGAATTTTTTTAAATCTAAAGCTCTGAAGTCTCTGAAATTCGCGTGCTTTGTAAAGTGGCCTAAATTATAAATGTTTTTTATGTTTCTAAAGGGTGTTTAAATGAATACTTGAGTGTACACAGGTAATATAATGCAAATCCCAATTACGACATCTTTAAATGCATCTAATCAATGGGTCTGGGAAGCCTAGTCAGTGAGGCACTCGCCTAGCATGCGAAAGGTCCTAACCTAACCTAAGCATCTACCCTATCAAGTACAGGAATGATCGTAAGTATAACCAGGTATGTAGAGTATTATAAAATTTTCTTTGCGGCAAAAGATGGTTAAACTAAAGAATCGTTGCCGGATTTGGCGGCTTTTGAAAATGTCGCCAATTCGAAATGATAACAAACCCCGGCACTTGCCGAGATGGTTGTCATCTCGAAATGACCAAAAATACTACCTAATATCAAAATGGCTGACTTAAAACAACGGAAAAATTTATTAAATTGCAGAGCAGATTTGTAAAAAAAAGTGGAGCGTTAAAATGCCGAAGAATTGTTTAAAAAAGTAAATATTTTTTTTAAAAAAATCATTAAACATATAATTAATAAAATATTAAATAAGAAAACTTCAAAATAAATTATATGCATCTTAGATTTAAATAGATTAACAATTCGAAATTGACAATGGAATTGCTAATTTCGCCAAATTTTGCTATAATACCAATTTTTCGAGGTTACCAGATTTTGAGTAAAATTGCCGGCTACGACTCTTTAGTTTAACCCAAAGAGCGTTTGTAAGTCAAAGCCAAACTTTTTTTGAATATTTTTATTTAGAATTTGTCTGTATTTTACTTCATGTATTCTTAATTTCAAATCCAGTGGTTTTTTTTTAATTTCCTTCTAAATGACTCAGTATTTCCTAAATTTTATTTCCCTCAAAGTTACATTTTAATTAAATAATGTTGCATGAAAATTATTTATTTAAAAATATTTATTGCACAATTATAATTTTTTTACTAAAACTCAATAGGCTTCTTATCAAACAGTTGTATATTAAACAAAATTTAGTACCTAAAGTTTGATATTTTTAAATAAGAAGAAAAAATATCCTTTTGAGTTTGACTAAAAAAAATTATGCACCCCCGAAAAATGTCATTACCAAACGTAATGCCACCCAAGTCCCTTATAAGAATTCATTGATAAGGTAATGCACAACAGCATGATTATAAATAAATATTAGGCTTCGAAGCCATAAAACTGATAACTACACTGTCTCTTTAGCAAGTTTACGGTTGTCGGCTTGTTTATAAATAACTTTATGGTATTGTAATTGTTAATTTGCAAAATTTGTTAAATGTTTTTCCATTGCTACTAATAACATTTTTAACATTTGTAATATTTAGAATTATTTTGAAAAAAAAATAATCATTATAAAATATTATGAATATTGATTGATAATTATCTTTTTCATATATTTATTCACTTTTGACAGAGTTGCATAGTTTATCTATGGTTTTGTGAGATTTTTTTTAAACCATCTATAAATATAAAAAACTTTAAAAAATTTTAATAATTAATTAAAAAAATCTTATTAAGCATTCTACACAAACGCTGCATTATAAGAATAAATATAAAAAAATGAAACTTAGAATGATATTTGTTTTAAAAATTAAACAAAATTTTGATGTGTAATTATTTATAAATACTAATAATATTTTAACATATATTTACATTTTTAAAATTACTTTTTGATAACTACAATCAATCATGGTTAATGAAAATGTGTAATAAAATGTCTTTTTCTTAAAACTGTTTGTAAATAATAACTATACTGTATTGTAACTGTTAATTCACGAAATTTCGATAGATATGTATTCATTGCTACTATTAAAAGTTGTAACATGTGTAATAGTTAGAATTATTTTGATAATAATAATCAATCATGATGAAATATTTAGAATTATTTTGATAATTATAATCAATCATGATGAAATATTTTGAATTATTTTGTTAATTATAATCAATCATGATGAAATATTTAGAATTATTTTGATGATTATAATCAATCATGATGAAATATTTGGAATAGTTTATGATAGTTATCTCTTTTCATATATTTATCTATTCATTTTTGACAGACATAACGAATGGCGAGGATGCGGGTTTGCTGGAAAAAAAAGAAGGTAAGAATCTTATGATCTTATGGGAAACAATTTAACCCTCTAATGCATAGTGTTTCCATATGGCAACAAGTAACATAATCCCCTTTATTCTATTAAAGTAGAGCTCCCTCACGACATTTCTGTGTTTTTTTTCATCTACTCGTATTGCATTTCATTTTGAAGTTTTAGTCACTAATAACACTCATGGATGACAGTAGTAAAAGTGTATTCAAAATTAAAGAGTAAAGTTATTAACTGTTGTGAAATTACGTCATTGGCATTATTCAAAGTACAATATTATTAGTACGAAATACAAATAAATTATTGTGAAAAAATAATTATAGTTCAAGAGGGTTATTTTGAAACATATTAAGGAGTTTTCTATTCATTCTTATCAAAATTGGATTTTTTTTTTTTTTTTTTTTGCAAAATGGCAAACATTTCAAAAATTGAAATTATTTAAATTCCATTACAGTTCATTTTTTTTTCAGTATTTTTCCCATAATGCAGGAGTATTAAAGATACAAATATATTTTTTCAGGATGAAAAAAAATTCATGCATTAAAGGGTTTAAAGGGTTAATTTTTATTATTTTTTTTTAATAGACATAACGAAGGATCAGGATTCGGGTTTGTTGGAACAAGAAAGTAAGTAACTAATGATATACAAGAGACAATTTAAGTTTCATAAATGACAAACTATTTATTTGATAATATTATAGCACAAAATTATTTTATTTAAACTGATGTTAAAATTTCAAAAGTGAACGCTATCATACCTAATTAAAATTCAATTTATTTTAACCTCTTAAGGGGAGATCATAGTTAGAGACTGCAAAAATGAGCAATTCTTAGTATGATTCCGAAATTATCTAATTCATTAAAAAATTATGTTACAAAAAACAAAAAACAAAAAATTGTACCAAGTTATAAATTGTACTTTTATTATGATATTCATACCTATGAATTTTATTTTAGAATAATTAGAAAAAAAATCTTTTGAAACATACAATTACGAATTTTCAAAAATACAAGTATTTTTTCGGTACAATTTGTACAAAAAATATAATGAATTTACTTAAAACTTGATTCAAATGCAAGTTAACAGTTGGATTTATATTGGTCATCTGATTTTTTTTGCCTTAAATGATTTTTAAATTTAATTTAAAAAACATTAGATTCTAAATTCATAAAAAATCTGATTTTCAGCGCAGAAAAGTGTAAAATATTAAAACATTTTTATTTATTTTTTTAATTTGTAAGACAAAATGAGGCGACCTAAATATATCTAAAATGGTTTTATAACACACAAAATAAACTATTGAGAAATATTTAATGGATTTAGAGAAAAGTGCACCAATGTGTTAAAAATTGTAGTTTAGAGAAAAACGCGAAAAACAAAGGGGGGGGGGGGAATGAGGGTAAAATCGAGCTTTTTCAAAATCATCTCATTAAACACCTACTTTTTAACTAGTTTTCATAGATTTTTTTTGTATATAACATACATTTGAACTGTTTAGATTTCGAATATATAATTTTTTCCCACCACATGCTTCAATATCTGGCAATTTAGGGAACTTAGTTTTATACCCTCATTTTCCCCCAGGGTGGGGGAAAATGGGGGTAGCCCAAATTTAACGATATGATTAAATCAAAAATCATTAATAAAAACAACTAATTGAAGCACACTCATTCCTAATATTCCTCTAAATTTTTTTTTCAGAAAAGCTTACTTAGAGATAATAATAATAGTAGAATAATAGAATATTTAAGCTAGAGAGTATTGTCCTCTACTATTAAATTGAGGCTCTGTAAAACTTTACATATTGCACCGAACATAACAACATAATCTGCATCGTATATTTCTCGAAATTATATTAGTTTCCATCTTTGTTTTGGTTTAGTATTTTACATTGTAGTTTGTTTCATTTAGTAAATTAATTGCGAAGAACTAATAGCAAATTATTGCTAACTGCTTCTGGGCATATTCCTAAAGATGCATTGATAAACTTAATATATTAAGTTAAATTTTAACAAATATAAAATAAGTTGTTTTATAATGCTGTAATATTTAGAATTATTTTGATAATATATAAGTATTTGTTAATATATAATGATAATATATAATAAGTTGTTTTATAATGCTGTAATATTTAATGACACTAAAATGGTTTTTAAAAAATATCCTCCAATATAATCCAATTTAAGTTCATTCCATGACCCAAAACTCCAATATATCTTGCATGCATAGCTAAGCCTAACCATACCCCCACTTACCCCACGACATTAAAAAAATTATAAAAAATTAAAAAAAATTCGAATTTTTCTTAGCTAATTTTACAGAAATACTCTTCGAAAATGTGGCTATTGCATGCCACAAGGCTTAAGAGCACAACATGTTTTATAAAATATATAGAATGAAGTTTTTAAGAGTGAATTTTAAGAGCTGAAACAAAATTAGCTTAAGAACAAGAATTTCAATGAATTAATTTTGTTGCCGGTTCTAAAAACCAAATAAAAGTAATTAGAGATCATCTAAAAATAATATCTCAAAGAAAAAGTCTAAAAAAATTTAAATGTATAGTTGAAAACTTTATATTTTTTTAACTTACCCTCATTTTCCCCCCTACCACCATTTTCCCCCACCTCCCCCTATAGTCGATCCCGTTAACACGAACTCGAAAGGACCACCGAAACACTTCGTGTTAACCATCAGAAATTTTTTCTTACATTGTACCTGTGAATAGTTTTAAAAAATCAACTTAAAAAAATCTTATTTTATATAATAATACACTAATAATACAAGCATACAATTAGTCATTCAAAGGAGGCGTGGCACATTTGTTTATTTTTATAATTTTAATTTTTTATAAGAAATAATTTACCGATCGATACAAAATTGGTCTCATTTGATAGATCGGGCTTCCATCTGTCAGAAAGTAATGGTTTCAAAATATTCTTTTGTTTTTGTTAACTATGTTCTCCCCTTAAGACCTGAGCAAAATCCTACACTTATATTCTTATAATCTAAACATACTTTTTATACAAATATATGCTAAAAAGTATATTTAGCAAAAAAAAATGTTTCGTAGTTACTAATAGGCACGCCTTAAACTCTAAAAACACACATTTTTTAAGCGCAAAATGCCTTTAAAATTAAACTATTTAAAATGCCAACTACTAACATAATTTTTTTAAAAGTTTGAAAAAAATGTAATTTTTCTAGAACTTTAATATCGTATTGAAACTCTTTCAAGTTCATTTTTTTAGAAATAACTGACTGATACCTGTAATCAAAGGCTGAAGAAAACTGATATATTAATCGTCTTCTATCGTAACAGGTCAATTTCGGAACTAATTAACATGTTAATTGTTTGTAGAGACGTTTTAAAAAATGTCCCCAAAAGCTGACGCCGGGTCGCAAGAGGTTAAGAATTATTTATGATAGTTATAATCAAACATGGTTAAACATTTTTAATGATGATTAATAATTATCTATTCATTTTTTATAGATATAGCGAATATAGATATAACGAAGGATCAGGATTCGAATTTATTGGAACAAGAAAGTAAGTAACTAATGATATATCAGAGACAATTTAAGTTTAATAAATCCAAAAACTATTTATTTGATAATGTTATTGAGCAAAATTATTTTATTTAAACCGATTTAAAAAGTTTATGTGTAAACGCTATCATAAAATTTTTTAATTCAAGTGATTTTAAAGAACAGAAATATCATTATTAATCTTTCAAAATAACTTTTGCATAAAAACCTAAGTGATTTTGATCAAACCAATGATCAGAAACTATAATATGTGCCAATATACGGCTAAAATTGCCATTTCAAAAAAATTTCAGGAGAAAATTATGCTTATCCTTAAACAGAAATCTGTGTAAAGGGGATATGTTACCCAAAAAAATCGATTTTTAAGTTTATACTTTTTTATTATTTACAATATCTTTCTGATCATTTACTGAAAGTTTCGTAATGGTATCTTTTGTAGAAAAAAATTTATTAAATATTTTCTGGAGTCATTCCTAAAGTTTGAAAACGTATTTCGTTTGCTTTCAACCTGTTTTTCTCTGTATCGCGTTTTTTTCAATTCTTGTGTTTAATAAATCAATAACGCTCTTTTGACTAATTAAGTTAGAATTTTAGGATTTTTAACCAGTGTTCTAAGACAAATAGTGCACAAAATTGTTCATGGAATAAAGTCTACTAGTACAGGTTTTTTTTAAATGTTGAATTAAAAAATTTGTAATTTTTTTGTGATTTTGGAGATTTTCAGTATAATGCATGTTATTTTTTTAGTTGTAGTTCATTTTTAAAATCCATGCACAGTTCTTGTAAACAAACAGTTCTATAAACAAACAATAAAAGTTTGGTGGAGTTATTCCCAAAATTTAAAGAGTAGTAGCGTTTTAAAAAAGTTTTGAAGTTTAACTTTCAGAAAAAAGGAAAAAATTCTTGTAAATATTTGTCTTTATTACTTGAGAATATTCATTTGGAGTGAAAATTATACAAAAAAACCCGTGATTTACAAATTTATGTTATTATTACTAAAAATAATGTTTTATGTACCGTATCCACTTAACTTTACAGCTGTCTAAATTACAGGCTGTCTATGAAGGTTATCCATGTGGTAACATTTTTTAAGGGAGAATGATCCCGACCGATTGCAGGTCTCTAAACAAAAGTGTCTAAATAAGGATTGAATAATATATTTTGTGTTAATCCTATAGGAAAAAAATATGTAATACTGTTAAATATTGACAGATCATTTAAAATAATTTTTGCACCCAGTCCACAAGAACATAAAACCAAACATTTTTTAATCCTCTAATGCATGAAATTTTTATTTTCATCCCAAAAATATATATGTACCTTTAATACTCATACATTATGGGTAAAATACTGAAAAAAAATTTAACTGCATCATAATTTAAATAATTTCAATTTTAAAAAAAATTTCCATTTGACAAATAAACCGACTACAAAATTCTAATTTTGATAATAATAACAAGAAAACTACTAAATATATTTTTAAAAAACCTTTTTAACTATAATTAATTTTTCAAAACAATTTATTTGCATTTGGTTCTAATAGTATTATATTTTGAATACTCCCAAAAACGTCATTTCACAACAGTTAATAACATCACTCTTACATTTTTATACACTTTTACTACTGTCATCTATGAGGATTATTAGTAACTAATACTTCAAAATGGAATGTAATAGATGAAAACAAAAATTGTCGAGAGGGAGCTCTAATTTAATAGAATAAAGTACATTTTTGTTACTTGTTGCCAAACAGCAACAGTGTGGGGAAACAAACCGTGTCTCGCTCAAATGGCAATGGATTGGAAAAAGTGCGGTCGTTGCCAACGACACGAGGACAACTATGAGCAGGCGCAGTAAAGAAAAATGACGTCATTTGGCGTTTCTTACAAACTTGACATCCAAAGTTAAATTTTTTAAAATTTAAATATAATTTTCGAACTAAATATAACTGGAAGTAGCGATCTAGTGCCAACACATATCTGCTTCTGCAACCAATACTGATGATGGCGGTTGATGAGCAAGCGCAGAGTTTTTTTTTAAACGTCCAATATATTAATTCTTGTTTCGACACTTATAATCGCTTGCTAATTAAAATCAAATATATTTTTTTTTTACATTTCCACTAAAAAAAGATAAGGAATAGCATAAATAGTGTACGGGAAGGTAAGTCAAAAAATTTAGTGCTATTATTTACGATTAAATAATAAATTATGCACTTTTCGAATAAATGTTTGCTTTTTAAAAAGTTTCATTCCATCAGACAAAATTTTTTGGAAATTATCGAATTTCAAAAGGTTTTTTTTTTTTTTTTAAAAAAAAAACCCTTTTATTTCCCCTTTCATAGAACAAAAAATGATGGCACAACGTTCCAATTTTCTTGTGTTTAAATCTCTTACAGACTGCTCGAAAGTTATTATTTTAATAAATTGGATTATTTTTAATTTCTCTAGTAATTCTAATTTACGTTTTATCATAGCAACTGAAAAGTGAAAAATTGACATAAGTATTTTAATATCTCCAGTAACACTTATAGATCGATGAAATCGCTGGAAGAATTGGAGCCAAGTAAAAGCGCCAAATTAGAAAAGAAGCCAAAAAGTTGTCCTCTGGGCGTTGGCAATGACTTTGTTTTCTTAACATTCAGTAGTACATCCAATGGCAATGACTTTGTTTTCTTAACATTCAGTAGTACATCCATTAATATACATCCATGGGGGCAACAGTTCAAACTCTTATGTTGCCAAACGGCAACATAAGAGGTTTAAACATACCTCAGATTTGAATGCTAATATTTTTAAAATTATTGTAGGTGATGCAGGCATGGAGGGTCAACAAAGTAAGTATATTTTAAAATTATTTTTAAATCCCTGAATGCACTAATGGTACTTATTAGTGCCACTCTAAAAGCCACTGCTTAACTTTTCCTTGTTCAGTTCGGAAAAAACTTGTATAAATGGAACTTTTTAATTGACAAACTCTGATTTAACAAATTAAAGTCTATAAAAAAGTAATATAAATTTTTCTTTAAACTTTTACTTTACCAACTCATGATGGACTAACGGTACTTATAAGTAACACTTACGGCCGTTGTTTTACACTGTTAAAAAAAATCCCTGAATTAACGGAAAAACTACTGGCAGCAAGTTGCCGGGATTTTTCCGTTAATTTCAGAATCATCCGTTTTGGAATTTTTTCGTTATTTTCAGGAACTTCCATTTTGGAATTTCTCCGTTAATATCAGGATCTTCCATTTCGGAATTTCTCCGTCAATTTCAGGATCTTCCATTTCGGAATTTCTCCGTTATTTTCAGGATTTTCCATTTAGCTGTTTCCTGTTAATTTCATGAATTTCTAATTGGCATTTCTCTCTTACATTCAGAAAACTTAATTAGTATTTTCTAGTTAATTCCAAGACATTTTTGCTTTTTTCTTGTCAATTTTGTTTCTATATACTATTTAAACATCAGTCATTCTAAATATATCCATTTATATATGGTGTTATAAATACTTTACATACTTTAACCTTAAATCTATTCAAAACTAATACATTCTAATCCTTTGATAATTTTTAACCGTATTTGGTATATTATCTGAATAAAAAGGACATTGCTCACATTTTTGAAATTTAAAAATTACCACTTTTCATATATTTAAAACAATTTTAATATGGCAGACAAATTTTACGAATTTTGATAATTTTTCTGTCATTTTTTTTACAATGTATAAACGTATTGTTCTGTGGCTAAATGGTATCGTACTTTACAGTAAGCATATCCAGGGCAAAATCATTTGTAGGGGATAATGAGTCGGGTGTCTTAGGGGTTGATCAGAGTTAAAAACGCTTTTTCTCTTTTTTGTGAAGAGGATGGGGAAGACAAGGCATGAATCTTAGAGTACCTTTAATGAATTGATTTATCCATATCTTACAATACACTTTTGAGAATTGGAGCACTGAAAATATTTTTTAATAGCAGGGGGGTAGAAACAGAACACAAGTGTTCTTGAATAATGCATATCAAAATTAAAAATACAATTTTATAATAGTATTTAGTAAAAAAATACGATTTTATAATAGTATTTAGTAATAAAATACAATCTTATAATTGGCATTCTAGTAAAAGCTAATAACTATTGCTGTAGTTGTAGACGGTGGGCCGAAAATGAGATATCACTTAGCAGCTATATCTAAATGAACACTAAAATAGCGTTCTGCGGACACTTGCAATTCCTAAATTCTGAATTCGTTAGAAAATTTGCATTTAATTGGAAATTGTGCTTTTCTTAGTGCAGATTTTCCAAAACAAAGAGCATTGACAATAGTGTATGTAACATCTGAATCAAATCAAAGCATGTGATTTGCATACATCCGTAATCACTAATTGATTCGTTAAATTAAACAAAAGAGTATTATTTATTAAAGAGAACGTTTACGTTATGTATACTTGCACAGTTTTTAGAAAAACCATGCTATGCTGATAGCGATAGCGTAACCGTGCTTTTCAATCGAGGTTAGATTAGGTTTTGAAATAACGTCGCACTAGAGCTTCAAGAGGGCAATTGCTTTTCAATCGAATTTAAATGTAATAATTTCAAATCATTTCATTATTTTTTAATAAAGTTTTAATTGTTTATTCATACATTTGACAGCTTTTTAAAACTTTTAAATTGAATTTACTTAGTTAAGGGTGTTGGTAAACAAACGGAGTTATTAATTTCAGGAATCATCCCACGGTCAATTATATGACTATAGAGATTACAGAAACAAATAAGAAAGAGACAAGAACTGGATTCTATATATAGAAAAGAAAGATAGAAAATATAATCTTTAAACAAAATCTTATCTTATTAAAAGAAATGAACATACCTGTATATTTATCTTTCTTGCTTCAGATGTTTTGGTCAAAACAAACAAAAAATATGGTGGCTGATTCGGTCGGCGGATGTGTCGAGGCTAAAAGCTGTTGGGTGCGAGGTTATATGGAGAAATTACGTTAATACGGGTCTTAAGCGAAATTCTGCACGCAGAAATACGGTGTTTTTCCGTTTTCGCTTGTCAAGCGTTTAAGGAAAACGGAAACAAGCTGTTTATTTCAGACAAACCGTCTGTTTGTTGAAGAAACGCAATCTTTCCGTAAATTCCCGAAAATAATCACAGAAATTTGCACGTAAAATTCAGGTTTTTTTTTAACAGTGTACTTTTCAATGTTCGTTTGAAGGAAAATAGATGATTGTGCACTCTAAAAAATGAATGCTCAAAAACGACGAAATTTTCCTTAATTTTGACGATTCGTTTACTGGCAAATGCTCCGAGTTTTCGTTTCCTCAAAGTGAGGAAATTAGAATAGTCATTTTTATGAGGATTTGAATGTCGTCTAATCTAAGAAGTAGGAATCGTCTAACCTAAGAAATATTTCGTCATTATTTAACATGTGAGTAAAACAATGAGATTTAGTTTCATCAAAATCAAGATACAGAATCGTCAAATCACGATCGTAAAAGTGAGGATTCGCGTTTACTCAAAAGTCACGTGATAGTTTGACGAAACAATCCTCAAAATTAACGTAATGAGACTTGAGGATTCATGAATTGTCAAAAATGAAAGTGTTATATCTGAGAGTGTAGGCTTTAATTAATGCTGTATGCGGTTTAAATACATTAGAGACTAAAAAGTTAAAATAAATTCATTTAACAAACGTCTTTGTTAATCAATGCAATTTAATAATTGAAAGTAGATAAGGGGGAAAAATAAAATATATTCCGGATATAAAGTGCAATTTATGTCTCAAATATTTGTTTTACTATTTTATATATTGTAATTATTTGCAATAGCTTTCATTCAATTATTCAAGGACAAATAATTCAAATTAAATCTTAATTCAGTGCTTAAAAGGTTAAATAAACGTTCCTGACCTGAATTAAAAAAAATCATAATTGAAATATTAAGATTGGTTTGAACAATTTGTATTAATTAATAATTAATGGACAATTGATTATATTTATGCAGTAACCATAACTTGCTAATTTGCGTTAGTTTTAATTGTTTAATTCGCAAATATTATGCAGAAGTTACCCTGTATGGTAAGAGTTGATACAAAGGACATTATTTGATTTTCATTGGTGATTTGTCAAAAATTTAGTAGGAAAATGATATAAGAGAAATAAGTTACATATTTGAGAAAATTCTTTAGAGTCCACTAATTTACCACTAGTTTTCGTAAAAAAGGCAAAACTGTATCTATCTTGGAAATATAAGATGCATCATCTTAAAACTTGAGTATTTTTCCAATCGCAGATATGCAGAAGAGATATATTTTAGGTGAGTACCATAAGTTAATTTTCAATGAAAATATAAGTTCCTTTTAAGTTACTTTTTTTCCTTATCCATGATTTTCATGCATGGAATAAGTCGATTAAGGTTGTAAAAATATGCAACTTATGATTTACACTCAACTAGCAACTAATATTTCTATTACACATCTAATATAATTTTCTAATTTTTAGTTCCTCCTTAATAACTCTCAATTAATTAAAAAAAACATCGATTCACCATTTAATTAGACCTCGCCATGTGAAGTATTGTGCTTTTTTGGCGGAAGAGCTTCAGCTCCTGGCTCCATCCTTGGGAATACTCAATGCCTGTTCTAGGAAAACTCGGACTATAGCACTACCTATTTTGGGGGCCCTTTACGAAAAATGTTGTTTATGATTTCCAGTAATGATGGTGCTATATGACTTATGTATCAAATTTTCGCTACATTTTGATTGGCTTCCTCATAAACATCGATCAAAATAATCACGTTTGGTCAATTTCTCAGTCAAAGTCGAGCAAAAAAGCAAGGTGGATCATCAGATATTTGTTTAACTTGCTGATATTTTGGGGATTTACAGCATTTCGCATAATATAACTTGGCATTTAGGGGCTCCTAAAATGCAGGGGCCCTAGGCCCGGGCCTAACGGGCCTTATTTAAGAACAGGCCATGTGAGTACTTTGAAATGGGGGAGGGGGAATTATCGGCAAAATTAAATCTCCGCATACTTTAAGTTCCACAAAAAACACAAATTCTTCGCAATCTGGTGTCAAAATTGGTAGCTAGAGTCACCTAGATGGTGCACCTCCCCCACCCACCCCCTAAAAATGTCTCTAAATTCTGGGGAATATTCTGATAAGGCTAAGCCGCCAAAGAAGCAGCCCCAATAGGAAAATAAGTTTTAAAACTATTTAAAATGTTGATATTTTTAAACAATTGATAAGAGTGCCTTCTGAAAACTTTTCTTATTATGCATACTTATCTTACTTTTGCAGTTTACTGCAGTTTAAGATTTGTAATTTTGCAGGATATGGGGGATATCCCGCACGATATGTACGATATGGTAAGAATAATTTATCGAATTTTAAAAAAATGAATGTTTTTTACCGTATTCTTAAAAGAAATCATTTAAGCTTCAAATAATCATCGTATTTTCATAAATGATCACAAATTATACATTGTAAAAAGTTTTAAATTGATTTTTTAAACTGGGAATTTCATTTTAGGTGGATATGGTGGTAAGTACTTTTTTAATATCAGACTTGTTAAAAGCTATCTAACGTAATTTATAAATGAAGTTCCAATAAAAAATTTATTAATGTATTACTCGCGTTAACCCTTTCAGTCCCAGTGATGCCATTTGGAATCATCACTTTAAATATTTTTTCTAAATGCTAAGGTCCGTTATGACATCCAAACACATATCATTCGATTCTTCACACTTTGTTCTATTAGACAATATTTTACATAAATCTCAATCGAAGTCAGAACTACTATTTGTTTTTTCATTTAGAAAATAGCTAACAAACGTTTCAACTGATTTTTGAAAAGTTCTTTTCAGTTCCACATATTTAACACACAATTTAAACTATTTCGGTTAAAATAATTACTAAATTTTTTTTAATAATATGGTCAGATACCTTAAAATACATAACTCGAAGGGTTTTTAGGTAATTTATATTTCTTTTATTTTGTTATTTTCCACAGTTAAAAATTTTTGACATTATTTCAAAAAACACATACAAAAATTTAATGATTTTTTTTTTCTCATGGAACTCTTAGTTTTGACCTAAAATAATCTTATTTTGTGATTATCAGATGTTTCTGTAGTGTAGTAAATTTTCGGAACTGAAAGGGTTAAGGGGACACAGTACCCTAAACATTATTACAGTGTAGATAGGCCTTTCGCGTTCGTTGTTAGATGGAAATGAACGAGAAAGAATGACCTGTCGCACCTGGCATTTTTTTATGTGTTTGGCAGGTGCGGCGGCAATTAAGTTAAATTTAAAGTGCTTATCTTTCATATATACCTTTTTATTCTCATATAACGGTTATCGGTGCCAAATATTTTAATCTAGGTTCATTTGGAACGATTTTCTGATAGTTTAAAATTTTGCAAAACTTTAAATGGTTCTCCTGAAGAATGGTCTTTTTCGCGATAGGTCTCTTTTCCGCGTACGGTGTGATATACTCTAAATAAACATTTTCTAACAGCAAAAACTAATATTTACAAGTAGTTTTTCTGTTATACAAAAAAGTCTCAATTTTAGAACTTTTTTTGAAACTCTTCTCCTCTTTAAAAAATGAGAATACCTCCACAAATTTTTTATAGTTTTTTTAGTGCTATTTGTTCAAGAACAGTGCAGGGATTTAAAATGTGGGCAACAGTTAAAAAGAAACATGCATTTATACTGAAAATCACAAATAATATTACAAAGGATTGAATTCAACATTAAAAAATATCTACAACGAAAACTTTATTCCATGCACAATTTTGTGCATCATATATATAAAGACGCTGGTAAAAAAAATTCAAAATTCTAAATAAATTAGCAAAAAAGCCTTAGGGATTTATTAAACACAGGAATTGAAAAACGCGAAAAAGATTTGAAAAAAAAAAAAACGTTGTAGGCAGACGCCATATGTATTCAAACTTATAGGATTGACTCTAGAATATATTTAATAACTTTTTTTTCTGCAAAAAATAATTTGTGTATAGAATAAAGTCTACTATGCATAGTTTTTTTTTAAATGTTGAATTCAGTAATTTTAAATTTTGTTGTGAATTTGAAACTGATGAAACTTTCAGTAAACGTTCAGAAAGGTATTGTGAAAAATAAGAAGTAAAAACTGAAAAATCTAAATTTTGACCAATTTTTGGGTACCGCGACCCCTTAAGCAGTTTTTATTGAAAAAAAGTCAGATTTCATACACTAATAATCATTATATAGATATTTACTTTCTACTTATTGATAATGCTTAACTACCTTAATATTACTTTTGTAAAATTGATTTTAAATGTTAAGTGTATGGTTTCATAAACATAAATATATATAAATAGCAAAATTTAAAAATTATTAAACTGCGTACGTCGCAAAGTAAATTATTTTATGTACATTTAATTGCGAAGTTTATAACAAAATATTTCGATAGGATTTTTATTATTATAGATAAGTTATTTTTGTTAATTTTTTGCAATGTCCTTGTCAATTCCTAGCAAAGCTGTAAAATGATCATACAAAAATATTCACAATATTTTTAGAGGCATTAATTAATTTAAGAGTTTTCAATCATCAATTAGACTCCTGCTAGAACAGGAAATATTTAAAATGTAGCGCTTTCGTTTCTATGCTTTTAAAATTATATCAATGACCGTTCAATTTTTAATTTTTGCAGGCTATCCATCAGGCTATGGTAAGTTATTTGTAAAAAACAGTCATTGTTTACCATTCCAATGCTATAAAGTAGCATAACAATGTCATATAAACTACTAAGGAGGGCGATACATGTAAAAATCGCAATTTTTTCTTTCATAAATAGTTAAAATAATATCTGAAAAATATGAGGGCTTTGTAAAACCTTTAAGCAGGCTTAATTCAAAACAACTTTTTTTAAATTGGCGGGCAAGATAGCTCAAAAAGTTCTCAATCGATCCTTATAAAATTTGGTTGCGTCTTCTGTATAGTAATACCTTCTAGTTAAACCTCAAAAATTCGAAAAAAAATCCCAAAACCCTTTGAAAAAAAGGGGAGAAAATTTGAAATTTTTTAATGAGGCTTGTCGATTTACAATTTTTTAAACTTTTATTTTTATTTTTTTATTAACTAGAAGATGTAAGTTTTATGAACATTTTCAAATAAAAAAATTCTGATATCAGAACAATTTTGGAGTAGCTGGAATTCCCGCCGATTTATATTTTTATCTCCGAGGGTCCAAAAAGATGAATTACTAAGATGGCCATTTTGAAAAAACTGAAATAAAAAAAGAACAAAAAAAATCTAATTTTTTTTTAATTTTGAAACTAAACTTTTTTTTGATAAAATTTTAATTTTTTTTTTTTTTTTTGACTAAACTTTGACTAATTTTTTTTTTAATTTTGATTTTTTTCTAATCTAATTTTAATTTAGTTTTGAAATTTAAAATATACATTGTTTTCACGATCAAAAATATATACAGGGTGGTCCAAAAGTAGCCTTACAGTTAGTTAGGTATACAGTTATTCATACAGCAACAGTTATTTTTTGAAAGCAAGTCTGGTTGTTCAATCAGTTGTTTGCGCATTTTCTCACATAACCGTAATTAATATCTTCAACAAGAAGGTCTCGTAACTGAGCGGTACGGTTTAAGGCTCAGCTGGTCCATCAGGCGTTGTAACGTTGATGTAGCGATAATAAGCTCACGAGACACTTGTCGAGACACTTTTTATGTTTGTGAATGTTATGCTACACACTGTTTCTGCATTTTCATACTTTCACATGATCTTTCGGAGCTATCTCGAAACTAAATTAAATGAAGTCTACGAACCTCTACTCTTTGGATAAAATACGCTGTAGTGCGACTTTATTTTAGTAAACCAACAAAACTAAGAAAAACTATGTGAAATAACTGTTCTAAATAACCCAAAATTCTTACCAATAGTAAATCATTAACTGTAAGGCTACTTTTGGGCCACCCTGTATTGGATATTATGACAGGGCAGAAATTGCAAAATAATTTTCTGAGATTAAGCATAAAATTTATTTCGTGATCAGAGTAATATATAGTCAATAATCAATAGTACATCATTAGCTGTAAGGCTACTTTTGGGCCACCCTGTATTGAATATTATGACAGAGCAGACATTTCAAAAAAAAAATCTGAGCTTAAGCATAAAATTTATTTCGTGATCAGAGTAATATATAGTCGATAATCAATAGTACATCATTAACTATAAGGCTACATTTGGACCACCCTGTATGAAATATTTTGACAGAGCAGAAATTGCAGAATAATTTTCTGAGCTTAAGCATAACATTTATTTCATGATCAGAGAAGAAAAAAGTCTCTTACAAACAGATGTATTTTGTATCATCTGTAAAATCAACATTTAATATTTAAAATAATTAGTTTTTGTACACTGCTCAAAACAATTAGGGGAGCATTTTTAGTACTTTTGTTTACCCTTTCAATTTCAACTTTTTATTTTTTATTATAAAAATCTAAGATATGTGAAATAGATTCATTATGTATCCAGAATGAAATGGTAAAAAAACAGGAAAAAAGTATAAATTTTTTAATTAAATTTTAAAGAGGGAAATATGGTAATCATAAATTTTGAATAAATTATAAAAATAATTTTTCTTAAACTTTATTTGTAAAAAAAGAGGTATAATCAATTTTTAAACATCTAAGAATACAAGAGTGACGATGTTAGGGTCAATTTATTTCCTATTTTTTTTTAAGGGAATTCTATTTTACCATGTTTTTCATATTTTCACTTAATAAAAACAAACATTATTTAATTCTTCAAAAGACATTCTTCAATCTAATGGTAAACAAGTAAGAAATCAACTAAGTGAGAAAAAAATCGGAAAGCTGATGATACGAAATGGAATCATTGGGGGTGAAAGAGTTTAAACCATGCGTTCCCCTAATTGTTGTGAGCGGTGTATTTATGTGTACATTAAGCAGGATTTATTGAAATTTTAATTTTAAATATTTAAGGAGGTGGTTTCGGATTGCAACAACGTAAGTAAATTTTCCTTCATAAATTTTTACGCTTTAGACCCAATGCCATGGTATACCAACTTTCTTAATTTCACCACAGCAAAAGATCTTCTATTTTAATTATTTAGGCTTCTTTTTTCATATTTTTTAATACTATTTTTTATAGGGTAGATTAACCAGTGAATGATCGTTTAAAACGTCCCGTTCGCCAGTGAATGAACACCAGGATATAATGACCAGGACAACCAACCTTTGTCAGATAGCTTCCTACTACATGTTAGGAAGTTAGTGTTGCCAATCCATATATTGGAATGATTTTCAATGCTTATTTTTTTTTTAATTATATTTACTAAATGTTCATTCACTGGGGCCTGTTCACTCACTGGTCTATCTAATCTATCCGAAGTTTGTAACCGATTTCTTAAGGTTACCCGGAATCGAAAATTCATTAAAAATCGATTTTGAGATTTTTAAATTATCTAATAGCCCGTTTCTTCTTTTAAAAATTATATATAACACTTTACAATCAGTGCATTAGAAGTAATATTATTTTGTGATTTCGCGAAAGTCACTTTATGATTAAACCTTTTCTTTCGAGACTCCCTAACAACTGCGGATTCAATAATGCTATTCCTGTCAAATATTACGAGGAAGCAAAAATCTTTCGTAGCGAAAGAGTTAAAGTAAAAAAAGTTTAACTCCGAAGCCAATTTTCTCAAAACTAAGTTTTGGAATGTTCGAATTCACTTTTCTCAGGAACCATAAGAGATAAGGACAAAATTTAAATGCCTAACACATAAACATGGGGTTTAAGCAAAATCTGTTTAACAAAAGAAGTTAAAGAGAAATTTAAAGGGGAAAAGTGTTGTTTTTGTAATTTTTGATACTTGACACATATTTTTTTTCTCAGCAATTAAGTATTACTTTGACAAAATAAAATGTTAAAGTCTTTAAAAATGCTTAATGTACCACTGTAAAAAATTTCACACCAATACGTCTTATAGATTCTCAGAAAAACCATTCTAAAATAGGAATAACATAACATTACAGTCTATGGGAGCTCTGCGAGATTCCGGGTTGCCTTAAGCTTTTATTTTAGGAAAATATATTAATATTTGATGTATACCTAATAGTTAAACAGTGTGTTTTCAAAGTACATTTTACTGCTTTTTATTGTCATTTTATCTAAAATATATTTCATATTTTAAGAATAACTTAAGTTTATATAAATTTTTTATCTATTGGAATATTAAACTGACACTTTTATGGTTAAACTAAACTTTCATAAAGTAAACGATCGACAAAATAGCATAAATTAATAGACGGTCCTCTACACTCCGTGCCAACCTAACTTGGGTAAAAACAAAGAGTTAAAAGGCAGAGGGAAAAGCGTGGTTGGTCCTTTAGTTGAAAACTCTTGTAAGGTAATATTTACATATAAAATTATCTGTATACATTTTAACCAAAATACACTTTTCATTCTGATAAAATTGCCAAATTTTCTCAAGTAATATTCAAATCTGTTAGACCTTAAACGAAATTAATGTTTAAAACATGTTTTCTGGATGGATTCATAAATAATTTATGGAACTCTTTACATGTGCGGAAGAATCTTCTCCATAGCATGTTTCTATTTACCCAACTTAGGATGGCAAGGAGTGTAGAAGATCACTGATTTTATTCAAAGTTTAAGTGGTTGCTTTTCTGTATTACAGTAGCAGGAGGTAAGTGAAATTTAAGGATAAAAAAAAGTAAAATGTTTCAAAAGAGTTAGTTTATATAACTTTTTTGAAATAATATGTAACTTATAAAACAATAATGTAATTTTAAATAACATTAACTTACGAATAATATTATGTAACTCATGAAATATTTTATGTAATTTTGAATAACAATGACTTACGAATCTATATGAAGAGTACACGGAAAGAACCGATTGATTTATTAGGCGGACGCCCACAATTTCTGCTTGGCGAACATTGGTGGCAGAAAACCGGTTTCTCACCTTCTTTGCTAGTCCAAGCGTCGGAATCGTCATTCGCCTGAATCTTGGTAGCTAAGAACTGCAGAGATAATAGTTACAGTATTAGAGTGGAAGATCACGTGACCTACAACACTGACTTCATTGGGGAGCTCCTTGCGCGCGTCGTTAGCATTGAAGGTCACGTGATCTACCACTCTATTACTCTAACTATGATATCTATGTGGTAGGAACTGATTTCCCTTCACAAGTTGAGGCGATCACTCGCTATCATCGCCAAAGTGACCTGCTAAGGAAACTTCTCTACAAAATCAATCGGTTTTTCACGTGTACTCTTCATATATGAACGATAGTCGTGTTTTGCGACTAGTTATAACGCAAGAACGGCTGAACTGATTGGGGTGAAATTTGGTGGGGGGATGGCTTAGAACCAGAAATAGGCTATAGGATACTCTTTATTTCGAAACTCGAACCCAGACGAGTGTAGGAGTGCAAAACGTAGCCATAGGAATAGCATTGTAATATTAAAATGTCTACTTTTATTTCAATTTAAGGGGACCGGGGAGGCAAATTAAGTTACCGACCGAAATGGATGAAATTTTTTTATAGCTCAGGGACATAAAATTTAAAGAAAATACAAAATAATAAAAGAAAAATATGCAATAGTTTTTTTAATTACTTTTTTTTAACTGTTTTTAAAATTGCTCCTTGCGATTCATTTTTTTTCTAAAATGTCTAATGTTTTTTATATAAGATATTTAAATGTATGTTAACAAAACTGTGCATGGATTTTTTATTTGTCCTATTGGTTAATTAATTTGAATTAAAAATTTATGTTACTTGGAAATTTTTGATTTTTTTCGTGATATGCTTAAAGTAAAACTGAGTAAAATATTAAAAAATATTATCAAATTTCAAAATCCTTGCACAATTATGTTTGAAAGATTATCAATAACAATTTTCCACACTTTCAAAGCAATACACAAATTTCTGAATCGCAAGGAGCAATTCGAATGTACGACAAACGACTAAAATCACTCATGGAGAAAAAGGCAAGTAAACAAAGAAATAACTTCCACTTAACGTACGATTTTCGGATTTCGGTGATTACGAAAACTCCAACTGTATTTCGAATTCTTTTCGGATCGTTAAAAGTAAGATATGTTCTTAAAGATAAAAGTTCAAGCTATAACTTTTTATTAAAATACCAAAAAATCGATATTTTTCGATGTTAAAAATTCGCCTCCCCAGTCCCCTTAAAAGACACTTCAGCGCGTTCAGCCTGAACAAAAATTATATTAAAAAACAGCACGTGGGTTTAATTTGCTGGATTGATAGTTGAATATACGTATTTTATTCTATTTACTGATTTTAAATCTTTTTATCAGTGGTTATGGTGGATCAGATTTCCTCAACTAGATTTGAATTTGGTTTAAAAATTTAATCGAATTGATGTTTGCAAATGGTAAGAAATGAAGATATGAAGCAATATTTTCAGCATAATTAGGGATTTTATACTTCATTTATTTTTCCTACCATACAAGAAGATAAATGTCTGTTTTGTTTTCTGATGTTAAGATGGCTTAATGGCCGATTGAATTTTGGCATTGGCGGCCTTTGGCGAAGTTGAAAATTTAACTTAGGGTAGCTCTTCCTATCCAGTTGTATGGGTTAAAATTAGTTTGAATTATCATCGCACTAAAAGTACACACGAGGGCTATTAGAAACGGGAGCAGTAATTTAGAACCACAGTCAAGTTATGAGACGGCACATGAGTAGATACCTAATGCAACTTTTAAGGGCGACAACATAGGCAACGTCGGGAATTTGGAGGATATTTAAAGTGCTCTTCGTCTACACGGGGTATTATTCGTCAGACATTTTTTGGCTGTAAGAGCTGTTTTTAGGTCGGCAGTTACTTTGGCGATGTCCGGACCTGAACCTGGGACCTACCGCAAGAAGCAAGTCGAAAGTCTTTGCCGACTGAGTCTGAAAGTCTTAACTGAAGCGTTTGATGGTAAGGAAATTGATGAACATATTGATTTACGCGACGATACTCAAAGGAAAGTTCGAATTATAGGAAGTTCTCATTCCAAGAATATCGAAGATCCCAACCGACGACATGCCATATGAGTTTAAACGACTTCAATTTCCAATCCGTATCGCATTCGCTATGACCATCAACAAATCACAAGGCCAATCCTTAAAAGTTTGTGGTCTGAATGTAGAAAATCCATCTTTTTCCCATGGTCAATTATATGGGGCATGTTCACGGGTCGGAAGACCATCTGCGTTGTTGTTCTTGCACCTGATTATAAAACGAAAAATAACGTGTTTCACTAAAGAGTATAACCCATGCACTAAAATACATGGCTGATAAAAAATCAATATAATACTTCCCTTTTTTTATTTTACAATTATTATCCAAATAAAAAATTGACCTTGATAAAATCAAAAGTCTGCTAATTTATTGCCGCTAAGGCGGAACAAAGTTGGCCGGTTAAGCTACTAATATTATGAAACTTTTGAACTATTTTATGTAACTTATTTAGCGATTAAAGAAATTAAATCTAATTTTCGATATAATTTGCATTGTGTAGTTTTCTGGGTTTTCATTGTTGTTATTACTATTCATTAGGTGTACTTGGCATAATTGGTAAGTCAAACAGTGATTTTTTTTAGATAAGTTATTACTTTAAGTAACTTTACCTCCACAGCATAAAAAATATACTATCTAACAATCCAATTTTTCAAGAACAGTTTTTAACAGTACAGATAATGCTCGTTTATACGGCGCATTTGGTTTTGTAAACCTTTTTGATTACCGAATGCGTGAGAAAAAGCAACCATACTTACACTTATAAAACCATACGTCCTTCAATAACTTTCAGAAGTATTTAGTTTAAGTTTTTCTGAAATGAACTGCCCTTTGTAAGCAGAAACGGCAATCCACAGACCCCGACGATTCCGAAAACTAAACAAAGTTTAATAAATAGTAATAGGGTACTCGACTGTATCACTAAAATACCTTCCAATGGTATTTAAATTATAGTTGAAAGTAAAAAACAACAAATGCATACACAATTTTTGCGAAATAAATCATTAAATTAATCATTTAAATCATTAAAAAAATCGTTTTAAAAAGCTTTTTTTTACGTGATCATCACGTGATCAAAAAACACGTTGGTTTGGTGACGTCACTATGAACTATAAACAAACCGGCGTGATGTTTTTTGTTTTCTGATTAAACTGCACTTAATCTAATTACAATTGAAATAATAAATATTGAGAAAATATATGGCTGTTTTACAGAAGCGTAGGGGAGAGAAGGGGAATGGCGCCACCTTAAGGGAAATTGAATTTTCATGCAGAATTGTGTTGCAATAAATGTAAATTGTAATGAGCATAGCATACTACAGTTCATAACCTATCTTGTAGTGATTTTTTTAAATTTAAATATTTAATAAAAACTGAATAAAATTGTATTTTTCTAAAGCTCGCACAGTGGCGGGATTACCCCAGTATCTGGGGTAATGCCGCCACACCACTGGGGTTATGCCGCCACATCAATAAACAAAGCAAATAATCTATAAATAATGGAAAATTACATAATAAAGCAATACATATAGAACTAAAATAGGTTTAATTAACTTTGGAATGGTAAATTGTACAGGATACAACTCTTTTATTAACTTTCTATGTGCAACTAACTATGCAGGTTTTTTTTAAAGTTTCGTTGGTCTATTTGACCAGTTCAGTTATTCTTTTTCGGATACGTGGCATCCCTAACGAAAACTAATAGGTTGTAGGGCCAATATATGAAATTTCCATTTTACGGATTATGCCGCCATCCTTTTGCATGTGGCGGCATAACCCCAGAGTGATGTGGCGGCATTACCCCAGTAAGACAAAATGGCATAGACTGCTTGTTCAAAGAAAGGTAGTTAGCCTAGCGTCCAAACTAACGACGTGATAAAATAGCCAAATAATTACTCTTTTAAATGATATATAACTAATTCATCTAACTTAGAGATGACAGTCACTTATCGCTTAATTTCAAAAGGCTCAAGATTGGATGAAAATCACTAAAAACAGTATTTTATAAATATCTTTACGCCAACTCACCGCACGGCCATTAGCGTCTATACTACAAATTACTTTGTTTCCTGCTACAGATCAGCGCTCACGGCCCCCCTCCCACACACACCGCTGGCGAGATACAAGGGGTGGCGGCATTACCCGAGGTGGCGGGATTCCCCTGCTCTCCCCTATATTTCAAATGTGCCTAAAATCGATTCCAATGTGGTGTTTCAAAGTTTGTTTATAGTTCATGGTGACACACATATACCACGTGACAGCCAGAAAGCGTTTTCAGGAGTGATTTTTCGTTCTAATTTTTAAATTCATTTTTCTGCCTTTTTATGGGGTATTTGAAAAAAAGAAAAAAATATACGGGTCTAATATTTTTGGCATAAGAACATTTTAGGCCAATAAAAAAAATTAGTCAAGTACCCTATTGAGGACCAAAAATTCTTACCAAGCCCGATCCTCCAACAGTAGAAATGAGGATGACGGACTCGGCAGACACTCCAAAATTATAGCTGGAAGTTGAATTAGACGTTCATAATATAAATTCCAACCAAGGCATTCATTAAGGCTGCCGGAAGCCGACCCGCTGACGTAATGGCTAACGTGTTGGTCCTTGGAGCTAGTGGGCTCGGGTTCGAGTCCCGGTCATGGCATGGATGTTTGTGTACGTCAATAACTGTTATTATTTGTCTAAGTGTTTGTGTCGTCTCTTTCTTTGTGTGTGCAATTAGTCTCGAAAAATCCACCGGCTTTCCGGAAGCACATGAAAAGTGGGTTGGCGTTAAAATGCGTCTCACAGTCTACTTTTCTCCCACTTTTGAAATTTTTTCGAATTTTTTTTTTAATTTTCAATAAATAGTTTTACAATAAAATACTCGATCTAATTACAAAAAGTTTGAATATAGAGCCTCGTGAGTCAGCTACATTTATCTTTAATGAAAAAACTGTTTGATTCAATCCAGCCGAAGTGGCTTAGAAAACTATTTTTTTCCTATTGGAGGCACTTTGGTTAGAAGACCCGCAATCACTCAGTCTCATTCACCCTTAAATATCCTCAAACTATATAGCAGGTAGTTACTTTGCCTTGCCTTATAGGCGCATGAGGCCGCAATTGTTGAAATCCAGTTCCTCCGCTTCAGTGCGGCCTCCCTGGCAACTGCCCAGCTTGGCCAACCAAGATGGTCTCGCTCCTTCAAGATGCTTCTTCGCCACGTCAGTCTTGGTCGTCCCCTCCTCCTTTTACCATCTGGCGACAAGTTAAAGCTACCCGTTCATTAGAATCGTTGCTCATTCTTAGTACATGGCCGAACCAATCCCATCTCTTTATCTTTATGTCTATTGTCAAGGGTGGTAGTTACTCTAGACGTTCATAATTTAAATTTCAACCTAGGCATTCATTAATTTCTAAAATTTAGTTTGCTCACACAGTATTGATAACTCGGGGGAAAAAATCAAATACATTTAGTTATGATTGATTACTTAGGAATGCCTGGGCTAAAATTTACGTGATTGGTTAAGGGGTCATAGGAGTCTTATAAATGTGCAAAGAAGATACTACAAATCATAATTTGATCTTTCATGTCATTTTTTAACTACTCAATGTATAAGTTTAATTTTTTATATGTAATTCTAAAAGATTAATTTATTATAAAACAAGTTTTAAAATTTATGAAACTTTAGCCAAAACTAAAATAAATGATATTAAACATGAAGCCATTTGAACACATTGTGATTAGGCTTGCGCGGCAAATTGTGAGGTCAAAAATGAAAAAATGACCAAGAAAATGACTTTATATTGTGCAAATATGTACAAACAAAGACTTATACCTAAATTCTCAGCTCAATTTCAATTAGAATTTATTTTAAGAAATTTTTTCTAAAACAATTAATAAAAATTTAAAAATTTTGATTTTAATTTTTTTTAAAAATAATTTCTAATTAAAATTGAGCTGAGAATTTAGGTATAAGTCCTTGTTTGTACATATTTGCACAATATAAAGTCATTTTCTTGGTCATTTTTTCAATTTTGACCTCACAATTTGCAGCGCAAGCCTAATCGCAATGTGTTCAAATAGCTTCATGTTTAATATCATTTATTTTAGTTTTGGCTAAAGTTTCATAAATTTTAAAACTTGTTTTATAATAAATTAATCTTGTAGAATTACATATAAAAAATTATACTTATACATTGAGTAGCTCAAAAATGACATGAAACATCAAACTATGTTTTGTAGTGCCTTCTTTGCACATTTTTAAGACTCCTATGACCCCTTAAGGTTGCCGGAATCGAAAGTGCTGATATCAATTGTTGGTTTTCCACTTGTTCAGTTGGCAAATGTTATAACTTTAAAAAATCGGTAATTTATTTCAGAGAATTAATTAGATGCTAAAAACTTACTTGTGTGAAAACCAAAACAGTATTTACCTTGCAAACTTATGATATATTATATTTTAATTTGCATATATTTTTTTAAATTTAGGTAGGAAGAAGAGACACGCAGGTATGTAATTTTGGATATTTGTTTTTTTTTCTTATTTGAGACTAAAAAATGACCCAAATCCCTGACAGAAATTTAATAAATCCATTTACAGCTCATAGTTTCAATTAGTAAGGCTCATAATAGATGACAAAAAAAATATGTAAAGGCTCTAAACAAATTGTGATTAATTCTCATATAGACAACATTTCAATCAAACTTTCAAGTTAAAACAAATATAAATTAATTGAATAATGTGTGCAATTACATTAAAGTGATGTAGTAGTTCAGTTATTTAAATGACATGATTATAATACCATAATTCAACTAGTCATCATAGCTATTTATAGAAATATGTTTTTATGAAATATGTCGTATACTTTATTTAAAAGCAATTTCAGAAGTTTTCCCATTTTAAGCTATAGAGATCTGTTACCATACAAGACCCTGAAACACAACGTTTTCGAAAACCACCAATATCTAGAAATATAAAATTTTTCTATTGGTCATTAGGCCGACGATGTAATATTTAAAAAATGAATAATTTTTGGGCAAATTAGTTACTAAATTAATTATATTTAAAAACCATTTTATTAGATTAAATTTTTTTTGTACGGCATAGCAGATTTTATACATGTTTCCTGAACCCACCAAAGACTACTTTGTAAATAGCATTAACATGGTTCATTTCCGAATAAAAACAACTTTTAGTTATTAGAATTTGGTATTCGTGTAATTTACTGCATCCTTCATAAATTGTTCAGGACTCTGACCTTCTTTGTTTTAAATTTGTTTATTTACATAAACGTAAGCAGAATGCTGATTTGTGTTCTCAGCTACTGTTCAGATATCGCTAAAAGGTTAATGGATCACTTTAATGATCTTCTAAATGATGACCATCCAACTGAATCCCTTGAAGAAACTGTACATACAAATACAAAAATTGTCGACCAACAACAGGCCAGAGGCCCAGCAAGGTTGGTCCGATATAAATCTAATTCCTCACCAGTGTCCCATAGTTATCGAGATTCTTCTTAAAATCTTCCACTCTCTTCGAATACATAACATATTCTGGTAAAGAATTCCACTCATTGACGACTCTATTGTAAAAATAATGTTTTCTAACCTCCCTTCTAATGCATGATTTATTCAATTTCTGACCATGCCCTCTGGTCCGGCTATTTAAGGTAAAACCTAAGCCCTCCATGTCTCCCTGTTTAATGAACTTGAACAACTGAATTAAATCACCCCTTGTTCTCCTATTTTCCAGGGAATACATGTTTAACGATCTTAATCTATTACCATAATCAATACCAGATAAACCCTTAATCATTTTTGTAGCCCTATGTTGAACTTTTTCAAGCATTTCAATATCTTTTCTGAGAAAGGGGGACCAAAACTGAACAGCATACTTTTAGCATACTAACAGCTTAGAATGTTTCGTTTCAACCAGTAGACACTTCCCCTACACCTTCTCTAGAAGAGGGGAAAAATAGCTATTGGAAAACTAGAGCTAAAAAAAATCCCCAGGGCCCGACTCTATGCCGGCTGAACTTTTTAAGCGGGAATGTTCTTTGTTAAACAAAGAGATACATGAACTTGTCTTGGCAATTTGGGAAGATGAATTTAAGTTCCTATTAACAGAATTGAATTTTTCGTATTTCTTAAAGTAGAAAAATCGTCTTATTTCTACTCATTTAATATGTTTTTTGGCATATTTTTAATTCCCTGTTAAATAGACATGTGTATGACATCCCAGAAAATTTATCATCACAGAATAACCGTTCAAAGAAAATAGAAAAAGAGAAAAGTGTACCTTGCTGGATCTTAGTTTTTGGAATAATGATATTTAAAGATGGCAACAAAGTTACATTGAAATTAACTACTACATTTGTAAACCCCAGCCAAATATTCCAATGTGCATCATAGAAATTTTTCGTTTAAGACACACGCGCGCGCGATTTAGTAAGTAAAGTTTAAATAAAAATTCGATATTATAAGGGGCCGTTTTGTTCCCAGTTAACTTAATAACAACCGCAATGAACAATTCCTTTAATAAAAATTAAACAATTTATAATTTTATTTTATTTTTCACCTTTTTTAGTGAAAGCTGTTGCAGGCGGTAAGAATTTCCCTCCTAATATATTTTTTTTTTTACTCTTAAATAAAAGATTATAATTCTTACATATATATTGTATTTTTCAATACAGTAAACTTCCGATTATCCGCGGATAAGCGAATTCGCGGAAAATCCGCAAAAGTAAAGAAAATATCCACAAAATTGCTTTTGCTTTTATTAAAGTAAGATAAAAAAAAAATGAGTTAAACAGTTATAAAATATGGAGATTTACAATTTTTACAAAAAAGTGGGTCTTTTTTTTTTACTTTTTTTTATTATTTTTTTAGCCTTGAAACTTCTCATTTTTATTTGCGATTGAAGTTTGTCTTTTCTTATCTTATTCGTGATTGTCTCTCATTCTTATTTGTGATTGAAGATTTTTTTTTTTTTGAACTTTTTTTTCGCTTCTCACTCATTTTACTATCACAATCACGCCAAGTAGTTCACTGAAAATCGCGAGCAGTTTATTTTACAAAAGACGCTTTTCGGCAAAAATCTACACGTCATGTGGACATGGCCGAACACATTTTGGCACACACCAGGTTTCCCACATCATCCTTACTTCAATGTTATTCGTTGTTCCTATAAAGTATCATCCGTATTGTTCGTCATTCTTAAAAGAAATTCGCTGTTCTTGGAATGCATTTTTTCAGCACGTATTAAAAATAAAAATTAATTTTTTTCCTGTGCTTGGTTAAATTATTAATTTTGCCGGGAAAAGGAGGGGGGGGTCTTGGCCCGCGGATAATCCACAAAGCAGATAATCCAACCGCGGATAATCGGGAGTTTACTACTTACTTTTCAAAGTATTAAGCAACCACGAATTTATTTTTGAAGGTTATGGCGGTGGAGCTGGGATGCAGGCACAACAAAGTAAGTACTTTTGAAATATATATATTATTTTAAGTATTGGGATTTTATAAGTTATGTACATTTTCATAATGAATTTTGAAGACATAAATAACTAATATAAGAATTGTTTTGGAGATAGGGAACACAACGACGCTTCAAAATATAAAATTTCCATTTTAACTTTCAATCACTAAAATAATTATTTAACAAACTGATTTTTGTATAATATGTATCTGAATTTGGGTTTGGAGTTTACACATTTGGTAGTTAATTTCAATATAACTTTGTTTCCAGCTTCATATATCATTATTTTAAAACACCGATTCTTAGCTCTTGGGTGAATTTTCCAGAACAACTATTGCGTGTATCTGAAAATATTTTTTTTGCTTCTTTGTCCCATTGAATTAGCATTTAAATTCAATTTTGAGTCATTTATATTCTGTTTCCTAATCATTAATGGCATGAGAAACTTTATTTATTTAAAAATATTTGAGGCAAAATCATTGTCTCATGAATCAGTTTGAAATGACGTCATAAAATGAAGCACAATGTGATTATTTGATTGTTTATTAATTGTTTACCAAGCGAGTGGCACAGCGTTTATTTTTTGCATACAATTATGCTTAGTTTTAGTTTACATTTCACTTTTTAATGCAGCTTAAAGTAGTAATTAATATGTATTTAGTTGTTCTTCAATCCCTTCAAATAAATCGTTAGGACAATAAATAATATAAAGTTATTTTGTGAGCGAATATTAAGGAAAGTAGTGGATGTTGGCTTTTAGAAGTTTAATTTATAGCTAGATGCTGTGCTTGGCGATTTTTTGAATGCGTACAAATCTTGTGTAGAAACGGCAATTGGTGATATTTACTGTTAGGAATCTAGTTGTTTAATTTCCATAATTATTTAATGAACATTAAAGTAGGCTATTTTAGTTCTTAAAGAACTTCTTGGTTTTTATACAAATTAAAAAAGTCAATCTATCACAATGAACCTCAAGTTTGACGATGAAACATTCATTATTTTAACTTATTTTCCTAAATAGAAATTTTGCGCATTTCTTAAATTAGAAAAATCATCTTATTTCTACCCATTTAATGTTTTTTTTTTTCAATATTTTTTTGTTCGCTGTATTAAATAGACATGTATACGACATCACAGAAAATTTTATCCTTTCAAGAAAAATAGAAAAACCGGCTGTGTGTCTTGCTGGAAATTAGTGTTTTAGAATAATAACATTTAAAGCTGTCAACAAAGTTATACTGAAATTAACTGCTAAATTTGTAAACTAAATTCAAATATTCCAAAGTGTATCATAGAAGTGTTTTCATAATGACACGATGAGTAAAGTTCAAATAAATTCAATAAGTTGAGTTGCCGTTTTGTTCCCTGTTTACTTAATAACAACAGCAATGAAAAATCTTAATAATAATTAAAACTTATAAATATTTGTTCACATTTTTAGTGCAAGGTGGTGCAGGTGGTAAGAATTTCACTCCATTTTTTTTACTCTTAAATAACAGATAAAAAATCTATATGCATATATATTGTATTTTTCTATACTTAATACTCTACGCATAAAGCAAACCACACGAATTTATTTTTGAAGGTTATGGTGGATATGGTGGAGCTGGGATGCAGGCGCAACAAAGTGAGTACTTTGGAAATATATATATTATTTAAAATATTGTATTTTTACAAGTTATGTATATTTCCATTATGAATTAAAAAAAAAAGTTAACATATTTATTGTTAAGGGGATAGGGATCACAACGACGCTTCAAAATATTAAATTTTAATTATAACTTTTAATCACTAAAATGAATGTTTTCCAAATTGTTTTTTATAAAATACGTATCTGAATATGGTTTTGTTGTTTACAAATTTGGTAGTTAATTTCAATATAACTTTGTTTCCAGCTTCATATATGATTATTTAAAAACACCGATTTTTAGATTTTTAGGAGAATTTTCCAGCACAACTATTGCGTGTGTCTGAAAATATTTGTTGCTTCTTTTGTTTCTTTTTTCTTATTCGAAAGAATTACAATAAAATAGTAGGTATTGACATGCGTTCGATGTCCGTCTGCCAGTCCGTCTTCATAATCGGAAAGTTAATCACTGAAACAATTCAGATATCAATGAACTAAAGACTTATGGGAAAATACTGCAATTATACTTATCATTGCTTTTTTTTAATCATATATATTAGCTCACAAAGTCACAAAGATATAAAAACAACCTTAATTTTCTCGTTACAACAAGCATTGCTAATATTTATGTTTTAATTAAATTATTCAGTATTAATTCAGTTAATAATATAAAGAATAAGTATAATTGTTCCACCTACTTTGCATTTTCAGCAAATACAAACACGATTTATCATCATCAAAATCAAACTCATGCGGTTATTTAGGGCTAACTGAGTGCAAACATACAGACAATCATTTAAAAGTAATAACTGCACGTTGAAATAAGTTTTCTATCTAGCATTTTTTAAAGTAGGACTCAAACCATTCACATCACGAATAAATTATCAAAACACAGCTCTAATTTTTCCGTTACAACCATAGAATTGCTAAATTAGCTCGATCTGTAACACCGAATTTGGTGCTTATTTTACGAAATGTCGTTGAAAGGCTACATTCTTGGTGTATGTTCACACCAATTTTTTAAGTTCAAATAAAAACCATTTTGGGTGAATGATAACACCACAAGTCGCGTATACTTACACCTTATATAACATTTCATAAACCCAAAACAATTGAATAATACTTCCTTGTTTTTACAGTGTATCATTCGGATCCTAAAGATTCTTTTTTTGGTAGAAATATATTGCCTCAGAGACCCAACTTTCATACATTTTGTCAGCCTGTCCAGAAGTCCGGACGGACAGAAACTATTAACTGTAGGCAAACTTCCCATTGAATTAGCATTGAAATTCAATTTTGAGTCATTGAAATTCTGTTGCCAAATCATGAGAAATTTTATTTATTTATAAACATTTACATATCTGCATATAGGTGTCGAGTTTACTAGCTAATTTCAAAATAACTTTGTTTCCAGCTTCATATATCTTTATTTTAAAACACCGATTTTTAGCTTTTAGGTAAATATTCCAGCACAACTATTGCGTGTATCTGAAAATGTTTTTGACTACGTTTCCTTTTTTTTAATTAAAAATTAAAAAAAGGAGAAAATTTTTAAAAATTAAAAAAATTAAAAATTAAAAAAAAATAGTAGGTATTGACGTGCGTTCGATGTCCGTCTACCATTCCGTCTGTCCATACCTCTCTTCCAAAATAGGTTCAAACATTCGGATTTAAAAAAAAAGTTCTGTAAGAAAGCTGTTACCTCAAATACCAAATTTTCATACATTTTATCAGAATGTCCGTACTTACGGACGGACATAAACTATTAACTGTAGGCGAATTTTCCTTTGAATTAGCATGAAAATTTAATTTTTAGTCATTTAAATTACTTTTGCCAAATCATAAATGGCATGAGAAACTTTATTTATTTAGAAATATTTGAAGCAAAATCATTTTTTAATGAATCAGTTTGAAATGACGTCATAAAATGAAGAACATTATTTATTTGATTGTTCATCAATTGTTTGTGCCACAAGCAAGTACTTGCAACAAGCAAGTGGCAAAGCGTATATTTTGCATACAAGTATGCTTAGTTTTGGTTTACATTTCCTTTTTTAATACAGTTTGGAGTAGTTTCATGTTGTTTTTTTTTAAATTGATAAATATTTAATTGTTCTTCGAACAACAAATAAATCGCGCAGACGATAAATAATATAAGGTTACTTTGTGAGCGAATATTAAGGATAGTAGTGGATGTTGGCTTTTAGAAGTTTAATTTGTAGATGGATGCTGTGCTTAGCGATTTTTTTTTTCTCGAATTCGTATAAATCTTGTGTAGGAACGGCAATTGGTGATATTTACTGTCAGGAATCTAGTTGTTTATTTCCATAAGTATTTAATGAACAGGAAAGTAGGCTATTTTAGTTCCTAAAAAACTTCTTGGTTTTAAACAAAAAAAAGTCAATCTAACGCAATGAACCTCAAGTTTGACGATGAAACATTCATAATTTTAACTTATTTTACTAAATAGAAATTTTGCGCATTTCTTAAATTAGAAAAATCATCTTTTTTCTATTCATTTAATGTTGTCTTTTTTTTCAATATTTTGTGTTCGATGTATTAAATAGACATGTATACAACATCATAGAAAATTTTATCCTTTCAAGAAAAATAGAAAAAGAGGCGGTGTGCCTTGCTGGAAATTACTGTTTTAGAATAATAACATTTAAAGCTGGCAACAAAGTTATGTTGAAATTAACACTACTAAATTTGTAAACTTAAGTCAAATATTCCAAAGTGCATCATAGAAGTTTTTTCATAATGACACGATTCAGTAAGTAAAGTTTAAATAAAAATTCGTTATGTTGGGTTTCCGCTTTGTTCCATGTTAACTTAAAAGCAACCGCAATGAAAAATCTTAATAACAACTAAAAATTTATAATTATTTTTCACATTTTTAGTGCAAGGTGGTGCAGGTGGTAAGAATTTCCCTTCATTTTTTTACTCCTAAATAACAGATAAAAAAAATCTATATACATATATATTGCATTTTTCAATACTTACTACTCTACGTATAAAGCAAATCACGATTTTTTTTAAGGTGTTGGCGGATATGGTGGGGGAGCTGGGATGCAGGCACAACAAAGTAAGTAGTTTTGAAATATATATATTATTTTAAATATTGTCATTTTATAAGTTATGTACATTTTCATAATGAATTTTGAAGACATAAATAACTAATATAAGTATTATTTTGTAGATAGGGAACACTACGACGCTTCAAAATATAAAATTTCCATTTTAACTTTCAATCACTAAAATGAATGTTAACCAAAATGATTTTTATATAATACGTATCTGAATTTGGATTTGGAGTTTACACATTCGGTAGTTAATAGCAATATAACTTTGTTTCCAGCTTCATATATATCATTATTTTAAAACACCGATTCTCAGCTCTTAGGTGAATTTTCCAGAACAACTATTGCGTGTACAATCTGAAAATATTTTTTGTTTCTTTTTCCCATTGAATTAGCATTTAAATTCAATTTTGAGTCATTTAAATTCTGTTGCCTAATCATTAATGGCATGAGAAACTTTATTTAATTAAAAATATTTGAGGCAAAATCATTGTCTCATGAATTAGTTTGAAATGACGTCATAAAATGAAGCATAATGTGATAAATTGATTGTTTATTAATTGTTTACAAAGCGAGTGGCAAGCGTTTATTTTTTGCATACAATTATGCTTAGTTTCAGTTTACATTTGTTTTTTTAATGCAGTTTTGAGTAGTGTCATTTTTTTGTAATTAATAAATTTTCAATTGTTCTTCGAATTATACAAATAAATCAAGCAGACGAAAAATAATATAAAGTTATTTTGTGAACGAAAATTAAGGAAAGTAGTGTATGTTGGCTTTTAGAAGTTTAATTTATAGCTAGATGCTGTGCTTAGCTATTTTTTTTAATGCGTACAAATCTTGTGTAGAAACGGCAATTGGTGATATTTACTGTTAGGGATCCAGTTGTTTAATTTCCATAATTATTTAACAAACTGGAAATTAGGCTATTTTAGTTCTTAAAGAACTTCTTGGTTTTTATACAAATAAAAAAAGTCAATCCAACGCAATGAACCTCAAGTTTGACGATGAAACATTTATAATTTTAACTTATTTTCCTAAATAGAAATTTTGCGCATTTCTTAAATTAGAAAAATAACATCATAGAAAATTTTATCCTTTCAAGAAAAATAGAAAAAGAGGCGGTGTGCCTTGCTGGAAATTACTGTTTTAGAATAATAACATTTAAAGCTGGCAACAAAGTTATGTTGAAATTAACACTACTAAATTTGTAAACTTAAGTCATATATTCCAAAGTGCATCATAGACGTTTTCTCATAATGACACGATTCAGTAAGTAAAGTTTAAATAAAAATTCGTTATGTTGGGTTTCCGCTTTGTTCCACGTTAACTTAAAAGCAACCGCAATGAAAAATCTTAATAACAACTAAAAATTTATAATTTTTTTTTTCACATTTTTAGTGCAAGGTGGTGCAGGTGGTAAGAATTTCCCTTCATTTTTTTACTCCTAAATAACAAATAAAAAATCTATATACATATATTGCATTTATCAATACTTACTACTCTACGTATAAACCAAGTCACGAATTTATTTTTGAAGGTGTTGGCGGATATGGATATGGTGGGGGAGCTGGGATGCAGGCACAACAAAGTAAGTAGTTTTGAAATATATATATTATTTTAAATATTGTCATTTTATAAGTTATGTACATTTCCATAATGAATGTTGAAGACATAAATAACTAATATAAGTATTGTTTTGGAGACAGGGAACACAACGACGCTTCAAAATATAAAATTTCTATTTTAACTTTCAATCACTAAAATGAATGTTAACCAAATTGATTTTTATATAATTCGTATCTGAATTTGGGTTTGGAGTTTACACATTCGGTAGTTAATAGCATTATAACTTTGTTTTCAGCATCATGTATCATTATTTTAAAACACCGATTCTCAGCTCTTAGGTGAATTTTCCAGAACAACTAATGCGTGTACAATCAGAAAATATTTTTTGTTTCTTTTTCCCATTGAATTAGCATTTAAATTCAATTTTGAGTCATTTAAATTCTGTTGCCTAATCATTAATGGCATGAAAAACTTTATTTAATTAAAAATATTTGAGGCAAAATCATTGTCTCATGAATTAGTTTGAAATGACGTCATAAAATGAAGCATAA
>CM043120.1:62114544-62398336 GCA_023701765.1 Hylyphantes graminicola | reverse complement strand
TGTATAAAAATCTGTTATCATACAAGACCCTTTAACACAACGTTTTCGAAAACCACCAATAAATAGAAATATCACACTTGTGCATTTGTCATTAGACCGACGATAAAATATTTAAAAATGAATAATTTTGGGGAAAATTAGTTACTAAATTATTTATACTTACAAGTGTCTGTCGATTTACTGACATGCTCATTGATCAGTTTTCATCAAATTTAATATATTGATAATAATTTTTAATTTAAAAGTACTCTCATTTTTATACTTTTATTAGTAAGAAACTATTTATTAGTAACTTACTTGTAGTAAAAAATATATGTTTTTACAGTGCAAGGAGGCTATGGAGGATATGATGCATATCCGTATGGTGGTAAGCGTTGAACAAAAATTTCTTAATATTATTTTTTAATGCATTCATTTTAGCTGCTAATAAAATTCACAATTTTATGCAACATCGCAAATAATTAATGCAAAACAAAAATTAGAAATTTGTGATTTTCATTTTAGGTTACGGTAAGTACTACTATTTATTAATAACTAACTCATTAAATGATTTGGAGTTATATTACATTATAATTATTGGTTTGGGACCAAATTATTGCTGCTGAAATATCGCGGGCCAAAATATCGCGCCCATAATGTCGCGTGACCAAAATATCGCGCCCATAATGTCGCGTGACCAAAATATCGCGCCCATAATGTCGCGTGACCAAAATATTGCTCGATATTTTGGGCGCACAATATTTAGGCCGCGAAGTTTTGCCCGCTTATTTTAGCTTCGAATAAAATTAACATTTTTATGCAATATCCAAATTAAATAATAACAAAATAGAATATTAAAATTTTTTTGATTTTCATTTAAGGCTATGGTAAGTACTTTTTATTGATAAAAAAACTCATTAAAAGGTAAGTAACATTACAGTTAATAAATGAAGGAAGTTGTGCCATTGTCATTTTTTTGTATTTGACTCAATTTAAGTGTTTTTTTTTTTAATTTAATTCCCCAAGATTCATTTTATAGATGCCAACTCACTATTTATCAACGATACAATAGCTACTGTAATATCAACACTTTTGCGTAATAATTTCAGAAGTAAAAGCGAATACTTAATTGTAAATATTTATTAATTAAAAAATAATATTACAAAGCTTATGACATAGTATTTTTTAGAAACCGCAACATTTAATTGGAATAAGGCTGACTTTTTGATCCATTAATTTTTTTACATTGAGGTTTTGGCAAAATCAAGAGTAACAATTTTTAGCTTAAGTTAGTTTTACGCTTATCTTCTTGTAAAAATCATTCAGTTCACTATTAAGAAAATTGCCAACATGCTTCAAAACCAATTATTTTTTTTAATTAGAGCCTTTTCAAAAAAATCTGTATTTCGTATTATTCGGTTGCATTTTAACTTGATGTATTTAATCAGGTGGTGGACTGCAGGCACAACAAAGTAAGTTGTTTTTCATTCATAACATTATCCCGTATAGCTGTGAGCTAAACATTTTTATTAATAAACTCTAGCAAAATGACCTTCAACCAACCAACCGGTCTTTGAATGTATGCTCATTTAGAGCGATTTGTAAAGAATTTGGCGGGTTCGGCAACGTATTTGGTAAATAAAAATAAAAGCATTATTGACACCTATTCTGCAACTCTAGTGCGATGGCTTTGAACAACTATCATAGATAATATTCATGATAAAAGCCTAATTATGCATAAATGCACTCAACAAAGTCATCAATGAAAAAAGTAATAAAATAAACCCAAAAATCTAATCCTGCAACTTTAAATATCATTTAAATGGAGTTTTTGTACTATTTTTTCTCGTGTATTTAAACTTCGGAATGTAAACGATTTGAAATTCACAAGATAGTTTTTTTATTCGGAAATGTAAATCTACACATTCTGGCGTAAGCAGGAAAACTGCAGTAGGGGGAGACTGGGTACGGTTATGACAGTTTTCATTTGATCGAACATAAATTCATTAGTACGCCTGGTATCAGGATTAAAGCTGCATTAATAGTAAAGTGTAACATTTGTCTACGTATAAATAGTAAAATTTTGCACCTAAGTACAAGAGTTAAATCATAGGAGCAAATTGGGAAAAAAGGAAAATATTTCACAAGCGACCACAGGGTCGGTTGTGACAAGTTCAAAAAGGTGCCAAAATTGTATAAAATCATTTTTATTGAGCATCCTTAGTTTTTATAAATTCAAAAATATAAATAATAATAACATTTAATGTAATAATATTTATTATTTAATTATTAAGCTAAATAATTATAAATAAATTAATAAATATTGTTACAAAGCTTACATATTATCACAATCAGCCAAAAATGTTCAATAAACATATCTCATTATGCATCACAGTAATTGCATCAAAATACAAAACAAATACTTCAAAATATGTCAAACAACAGCCAGAAAATGCCTTCTACATAAAATAATAAACATTTTCTTGTGTAAAACAAAGAAATCTTTTGGACGGTGGTGCCGCTTGTTTCGTCAATATATCATATATAAGCTCATAGGTGTATCTGACCACTTGCAAATTGTCATAAAAAAATTGCACATATTTGCTTTATTGAAGCTTGTTGCTCTGGAAGTGAAAAGGCTCTTGAGCAACACGAACAGACAGTGAAAGATTTCCATTCATGAATGACTGAAACCATTCCACGACAACCATATTATTCTCGTCACAAGTAGCGTTTCAAATTCTATTTATTAACTTCCGTAACTCTTTAGGAGAAAGGTCAAAATATATTTCTGCGCAACGTTTCATTACGGCTTCATCATATTTCCCAATGTATCGTAACAAAGACATTCATTTATTAAGTGATCTTTCGCAGCTTTTCGTAATGAAATCCCGTGTTTCACTTTTATAAAAGCGCCTTCATATTTTTAGGACTCACTGTCCTTTTTCAGTCATTCTCATGCTTTTTTCTGTTCATTTAAAAGTGAAAATACTACTTGTGTCACAAGCGTACCCACAAATTATGTCCCTAGCATACCCAACGCAAAAAAAAATCAGTAATCACTGCTCTTTCATTATTCAAGTCTAACTTATAACAAGGAAAATCATTCATTAATCTTTATGTGAACATATCATAACAGTTATTACAACAATATATCGGTAGGCAGATATCAACAACCACATAAATGTCAACTAGATGAAATTCGCTTTTTCGCTTTACAACTGTGCAGAATGAAGCGCGACTCTTTAACATCAAGAGTCTTCTACTATAAACCAATCAGCACCAGGACAAATCGGCATCAGGACAAGAGGAAGAACCAAACTTAGATGGAATGACTGTGCCGACAAGAATTTCAGAACGCTAAAAGTACATAACTGTTGATCGTCTTCCAAAACAAGATCAGAATGAAAGAAGATTCTGAAGAAGGCCCTGGCCCACAAAGGGCTGTCGAGCCAATGAAGGAGAAAGAAGAATATGTTTAAACTCATACCTATTAATTTTTTAAATGGCAAAATAACTTTCTTCTGTAGTTTTGGTAAGTTTTCGTGAGTACATACCGAACACTTTATTTGAAAACAGGGTCAAAAGTTTCCCCATAGGAATTGTATAAAAATCTGTTATCATACAAAACCCTTAAACACAACGTTTTTGCAAACCACCAATCCATAGAAATATCTCACTTGTGAATTTGTCCGACGATGTCATTAGACCGACGATGTAATATTTAAAAATGAATAATTTGGGGGAAAATTAGTTACTAAATTATTGATATTTACAAGTGTCTGTCACTTTACTGATTTACTGACATGCTTATTAATCAGTTTTTATCAAATTTAAATATTGATAAATCTTTTTAATTTAAAGTAATCTCACTTTAATACTTTTATTAGTAAGAAAACTTTACTTACTTGTAGTACAAAATATATGTTTTTACAGTGCAAGGAGGCTATGGAGGATATGGTGGATACCCATATGGTGGTAAGCGTTGAAGAAAAATTTCATGATATTATTTTCTAATGCATTCATTTTAGCTGCGAATAAAATTCACAATTTTATGCAACATCGCAAATAATAAATAGCAAAATAAAAATTTAAAATTTTCATTTTAGGTTATGGTAAGTACTTTTTATGAATAACTATCCCATTAAATGATTAAGAGATATATAACATTATAATTATTGGTTTGGGGTCAAATTATTGCTGCTATAAAATAGCGGGCCAAAATATCGCTCCTGAAATATCGCCGAACAAAATATCGTGCCCATAATGTCGCGTGACTAAAATATCGCGGGACAAAAATTTTTGGACAAAATGTCACTATCTTTAAAATTGGCATTTTATTCAAACTTCAACAGCTTTGCGGCAACACTTAATATTAATTGGGAATTTTTTTATTATTTTTTTATAAATCGGCATTGCAATACGCAACTATTGAGCCCTATTAGAAGTTAGTATTCAAAAATTTACTTTTTTCGTCCTATCCTACTGTATATAGCCAGCATATTCGTACTTATAAATTCGTTGTGGACCCTGATAATTTAACTTAAACTTAAAAAAATTATATATCATGTTTCAGTAAGATGTGAAACAACCTTTTTTCACTAATAGAAATGTTTAATAAAAACCTTTGTTTCTTCACTTCACTCTATCAAGTAGGTATTGCAGTAGGGGGGGTGGGGGGGATAGGGGTAAAATCAAGCATTTTCAAAACCATCTCATTAAAATATCTACATTTTAACTAATACCCCAACTTTCATCCAGGGTGTTGAAAAATGGATGTAACTCAAATTTAAGAATATAATGAAATCAAAAATCCTTTATATAAAGATCAAATTGAAACAAAGTCATTGCTTCTATTGATCTTAGCTTTTATTTCAAAAAGGCTTACTTTTAGAGATAATAATAATAGTAGAATGATAGAATATTTAATCAAAAGGGTATGGACCTCCACTATTAAATTGAGGTTCCCGTAAAACTCTACAGATTGCACTGAACTTTACAAAATAATCTTCATTGGGTATGTCTGGAAATGATTAATAGTTTTCCAGATTTGATTCGGTTAAGTATTTTACATGATAAAATCTAGTTTGTATCATTTAGTAAATTAATTGCAAATAGAAACATTACACATATCATGTTTTCTGGACATATTTTTATATGTACTTTGTTAAACTTAATACATTACATTAAATTTTAAAAAATCTTATTAAATTAGTTTTTTAATAATACTGTACATTTTAATTACATTGAAATTTTCGGTTTTAAACTAATATCATCCAATATAATACAGTTTAAGATAATTTCAAAAGCAAAACTTCATTACATCTTACAGCCGCAGCTAAGCCTAACCATACCACCACTTTACCCCACTACCTAAAAATTATTATTAAAAATTTAAAAAATTGGAATTTTTCTTATCTTTGTTTGCAGAAATACTCTTCAAATATGTGGCTATTCCATGTCACAATGCTCTAGAGCACAGCATGTTTTACAAAATAAATAGAACAAAGTACTTACGAGTAAATTCTAACAGCTGAAACTAAATTCGTTTAAGAACAATAAAATTCACATTTTTATGCAATATCCAAATTAATTAATAACAAAATAGAAAATTAAATTTTTGTTATTCCTTTAAGGCTATGGTAAGTACTTTTTATTAATAAAAAAACTCATTAAAAGGTAAATAACATTACAGTTAATAAATTAAGGAAGTTGTCCCATTGGTCATTTTTTGTATTTGACTCAATTTAAGTGTTTTTATTTTTAAAAAAAACTTTTTCATTCACCAAGATTCATTATATAGATGCTAACTCACTGTTTATCAATAATACAGTAGCTACTGTATTATCAACACTTCTGCATAATAATTTCAGAAGTAAAAGCGAATACTTAATTGTAAATATTTATTAATTAAAAAATAATATTGCAAAGCTTATGACATATTATTTTTTAGAAACCACAACACTTAATTGGAATAAGGCTGACTTTTTTTATCCATTATTTTTTTTTTTACTTTGAGGTTTTGGTAAATCAAGAGTAACAATTTTTAGCTTAAGTTAATTTTACGCTTATCTTCTAGTAAAAATCATTCAGTTCGATATTAGGAAAATTGCCAACATGCTTCAAAACTAATTATTTTTTATAAATTAGAGCTTTTTCAAAAAATCTGTATTTCATATTATTCGGTTACATTTTAACTTGATGCATTTAATCAGGTGGCGGAATGCAAGCACAACAAAGTAAGTTGTTTTTCCTTCATAACATTATCCCGTAGAGCTGTAAGCTAAACACTTTTATTAATAAACTCTAGCAAAATTAATTTTGAACAACCAACCAGTCTTTAAATCTTTATGCTCATTTGGAGCTATTTGTAAAAAATTTGGCGAGTTCGGCTACGTATTTGGAAAATAAAAATAAAAGCATTGACACCTAATATGGACTCTAGTGCGATGGCATTGAACACCATCATAGATAATATTCTCGACAATGGCTTAATTATGCATAATTGCACTCAACAAAATCATCATTGAAAAAAGTAATAAAATAAACCCAAAAATCTAATCCAGCACCTTGAAATAACGTTTAAATGGAGTTTTTGTACTATTTTTTCTCATGTATTTAAACATCGGAATGTAGACGATTTGAAATTCACAAGATATTTTTTTATTCGGAAATATAAATCTACACATTCTGGCTTAAGCAGGTAAACTGCTGTAGGAGGAGACTGGGTACGGTTATGACAGTTTTCATTTGATCGCCCATAAATTCGTTAGTATGCCTGGTATCAGGATTAAAGTTGCATTAATAGTAAAGTGTAACCTTTGTTTACGTAGAAATATTAAAATTTTGCACCTAAGTACAATAGTTGACTCTTAAGAGCAAATTGGAAAAAAAGGGAAAATAATTCACAAGCGACCCCATTAAAAATATTCGCAAAACTTTTCTTATTATGCATCACAGTAATTGTATCAAAATACAAAACAAATACATCAAAATCTGTCAAACAAAAGCTAGAAAATACATTATAACAATATTTAATGTATTATTATTTATAATTTAATTATTAAATTGAATAATTATAAATAAATTTATAATTCTTATTACAAAGTCTACATATCACAATCAGCCAAAAAAAACTCACTAAACATTTCTATTATACATCATAGTAGTTGTGTCAAAATACAAAACAAATACATCAAAATCTGTCAAACAAAAGCCAGAAAATACCATCTACATAAAATAAAAAACATTTTCAAGTGTAACACAAAGAAATCCTTTAGACGGTAGTGGCGCTTGTTTCGTCAACATTGTACATATGGCTCATAGGTGTGTCTGACCTTAACCACCTGCAAATTGTCATTAAAAGATTGCACATTTGTTTTATTGAAGCTTGTTGCTCTGGAAAGGCTTTTGAGCAACACGAACACCAACATTGAAGGATTCCCATTCATGAATGACTGAAGCCATTCCACGGCAACAATCTTAGTCTCGTCACAAGTAGCGTTTTAAATTATATTTATTCGTAAGTTAAAAAAAGCCAACTTCCGTAACTCTTTAGAAGAAAAGCCGAAATATATTTCTGCGCAACGTTTCGTTACGGCTTCATCATATTTCCTAATGTATCGTAACAAAGACATTCATTTAATAAGTGATCTTTCGCACCCAAAATTTGCCAAAAACCGAATTTTGGCGGGGGTTTTTTTTAAAACACTAGGCGATACTTGGATAATTCAGACAGAGGGATTTGGCAAAAAATATTTCATATGAGAAACTGTAAGGCACTGCATGATTACACAGAAAATCAAAATGTCTTAAATATTGTATTTTATTAACTGCTTTTCAAATTAAAAGTACCTTAAAAAAATAGCCCATTAACTTTATACATCTTTAGTATGCGTGAAATCCGGAAGTTCTGATTTTTTGCACACTTATTTATGATGTTGGTCGAATGTAAAATCCAAGTTTTCACTTCGAGAGCCAAACGCAACTTTGTCAAAATCGAATAAACCGAGAAAAAAATTCGGGATTTTTTTCAAATTTTAGCGATTATAACCCTAAAGGACTAGTTTTTAGAAGAAGCTTTCAAAGAACGTTTTAAAAGTATACTAAATGTGCTACAGTATGATACTGCAACTGTCTTGACCTTCCCCGACAAATTTATGTCTTCCTGGGATGCAGAATTGACCTTCGCAGTCGAGTTCATTCCCAGTCCAGTGCGAAGTTTTCTCGCGCAAGGTTGTTAACGTTTTTGTAAAAGTATTCCAACTTAGATTCCCCAGTATATCATATTGATAAAAGAGAGGGGGGGGGGGCATGAATTATTTTCTAGTTTGCTTCCGAAATTGTCATTCAATAATAAATTGCAATTTTTAGAAATTGGAGTTAAAAACTATAAGTTTCCCGAATGAATTTTTCCTTGAAATAAAAAAAAAATCTAATTCAGTATGAAATACATTTTCAATTATATGAACAGACATACATAAAGTAAAAGCAAAATTTCATTGTAAACATAGGTGCTTGAATGTACGTGAAGAAATCCTTGAGTAATTTCTTTCAAACAAAAGTTTAGTTCGACAAATATTCGATTTTTTCGAAATTAGCGAAATGCCAAAACAAAGGAAAGCGGAATCCCTAGAAATATCACATTTTTGTATTTGTCATTAGACCGACTATACAATATTCAAAAATGAATAATTTTTGGGCAAATTAGTTATTAAATTATTAATATTTAAATTTACTTTATTAAACGATAAAAGTATTTTTTTTTAATTCCCAAAAAAATTAATGTTGCAAATGTCTGTCAATTTACGATTTACTGACATGCTTATTGATAAGTTTTAATCAAATTTAAAATATTGATAGATATTTTGAGTTTAACAGTATTCTCATTTTAATACTTTTATTAGTAAGAAAACTTTACTAACTTGTGGTAAAAAATGTATGTTTTTACAGTGCAAGGAGGCCATGGAACTTATGGACATGGTGTAGCCGTATATCCGTATGGTGGTAAGAGTTGAAAAAATTGCTAAATGTTTTTTTAATGCATTTATTTTAGCTTAGAAAAAAATCACATTTTTATGCATTATCAAAAATGATTAATAACAAAATAGAAATTTAAATGTTTTTATTTCCATTTTAGGCCATGGTAAGTACTTTTATTCAATAAAAAAAACTCATTAAAATATTAAAAGATATATAACATTATAGTTAATGGTTTGGGGTCAAAATATCGCGCGCCCATAATGTCGCGTGTCCAAAATATCTTGTAAGGTAAAAATAAGTGGATTTACTATATTTTAAGGCGTTTGGAAGTGGAAGATAGTTCGATTGTAAAATGGTATTACACAACTTATCCAGTAATTTATGGTGAAGTTCGGTTTTCCCAATTGGAGTCTGAATTTTTATTAAAATGTATTTTAAGCCTAGCATTTTTATGCATTATTTGTTAGTCAGATTTAGGTTCAATGGGTTACGGTTTGAAATTTGAACGAGATTTTTAAAAATTTCCATTAAGTTTGCCTGAAATATCGCGTCGACTAAAGTAAGGGGATTCGTATGTGATTTTCAAGGTAGTTTATAAGACGGTAAAATTATATAGTGCTTGGACAAACATGCGTTGGTTTTTCGTCCGTTTTTCCAAGGAAAACGAATCAACTTCCATAATTCAATACTTTTTGTGCAAATAGTTAAAAATTGCAGTGAAAAATGTTTCGTGTTCTACTTGTTCCATAGTACATGTTAGGACATAAAAACTTATGGTTGACATTTGGCACAAAGGTCTAAGGCCATTCAAAGTTATTAAAAAAATGTTTTTTTTTCTGAACTTTTGACCTTTAACATTTTCTTATGCTAACAGCGAACCAAATGTGTATATTATCTAATGAATACATACTAAAGAGAAGTACCCAAAAATAGCAAGTGATCGGCGGTGGCACTTTTGGTTACAGAAATATTTGACCTTAAACTTGCCGAAAATCCAAAGCTGCACGACTTTCGAGGTCATTTATTCCTTTTGCCAACATTGGAAATGTATAAAATTAGATGGAAAATAATCCGTACATATTGCAGAAACAAAATCAATTCACAAACCAATGAATATTTCCTGCAATTTTATTTAGTGATGCTCTAAACTTTGCAAAAGAACTCAAAATTTTGGAGGGCTGAAACATGGGCGTTGTATGTGAACATTTTTCACATACACTAAGCACATTTCAGGCCATAAAATAGCAAGACATTTTGAGTTCTTTTGCAAAGTTTAGAGACTCATTCAGTAAAATCGGAGCAAATACCCATAAGTTTGTGAATTAATTTTTTCTACAATATATAAGGATTAGTTTCAAGCTAATTTTATAACTGGTTACCTTTAGCACAAGCAGTTAAGGAGCTCTAAACTTTGCAGCAAGCACAAAATAGCACAAAATTGGGAAGGTTTTTTTTTTCAAAGTTTAGAGCCGCATTAAATAAAATTGGAGCAAAAACTCATAGGTCTGTAAATTTATTTTATTTCTGCAATACATAAGGATTAGTTTCCAGCTAATTTTATAACTGGTTACTTTTGGCACAAGCAGTTAAGGAGCTCTAAACTTTGCAGAAAACACAAAATTGCACGAAAATGTGAGGGTTTTTTTCAAAGTTTAGAACCGCATTAAATAAAATTGAAGCAAATAACCATAATTCTGTGAATTTATTTCATTTCTACAATACATAAAGATTATTTTCCAACTAATTTTATTGCTGATTACTTTTGATACAAGGCGTTAAGGAACTCCAAAGTTTCCACCAAACACAAAATTTTGCGTCTTTTTCAGAGTTTAAAAACTCATTAAATAAAATTGGAGCAAATACCCATAGGTTTGTGAATTGATTTTGTTTCTGCAATGCATACGGATTATTTTCCAGCTAATTTTATACATTTCCAATGTTGGCACAAGGAATAAATGACTTCGAAAGTCGTGCAATTTTGTATTCTCATCAAGTTTAAGGTGAAATATTTTTGTAACCAAAGTGCCACCACATCACTTGCTATTTTTGGGTACTTCTCTTTAATATGTATTCATTAGATCATATACACATTTGGTTCGCTGCTGGCATAAGAAAATGTTAAAGGTCAAAAGTTCAGAAAAAAAACATTTTTTGAATAACTTTGAATGGCCTTGGACCTTTGTGCCACATGTCAACCATACGTTTTTATGTCTTAACATGTACTATGGAACAAGTAGAACACGATAAAAATTGTCACTGCAATTTTTAACTCGTGAAACAAAAAGTATTGCCATATGAAAGTTGGTTCGTTTTTCTTCGAAAAACGGGAGATCTTCAACTTTGAAAAACAAAAATGTACGTGTCTAATAGTTTTTCATAAAGAACATATTCTGTAATTTTCAGCAAAATCAAAAATGTCAACTATCCAAGCCTGCCTGACTCTTAAAAAAGCCGGCTCTCAATTTTAATTCATGTTGTAAATACCTACTGTAACTTATGGCAAAAAAAAAATTAGCACTCTACAAAAGTTAGTACAATTTAGCATTGCCTTAAATGAATTTTTAAACAAAGTATTCAATAATCCGTTCTTAAACTTTAACAATTAAATGATTAGTAATTAAAATTGATTTTGATAATTTTCAATGTTTATGATATTACTGAATTGTTTTATCTTTATTATTTTCTAATACTATTTCTACAATTTTTAAATAACTTACTATGTACGCTGTAAAAAAAAGTTGCACAAATGATACAATTTTTTAAAAAATATCAAATAATAATTTTGTGTGCATATTATTTTAATGGCAATAATATCTATGTATTAATACTCGCATTAAAATTATATTAGCAAAATTATATTTTTTATACTAATTTGTATAACTTTCAATATTAGGAAAATTGTCAACACGCTTGACATCCAATTTTTTTTTATAAATTCGAGAATTTTCAAAAAATCTGTATTTCATATAATTCGATTACATTTTAACTTGATGTATTTAATCAGGTGGCGGAATGCAGGCGCAACAAAGTAAGTTGTTTTTCCTTCATAACATTATCCCGTAGAGCTGAATGCTAAACACTCTTATTAATAAACTCCAGTAAAATGACCTTCGGACAACCAGTCTTTAATTTTTTTCTTGAAATATGCTCATTTTGGCGCGTTTTGGAAAGAATGTGGCGAATTGGGCTACGTATTTGGTAAATAAAAATAAAAGCATTTACACTTATTATGCAGCTTTGAACAACCATCATAGATAATATTCCCGATATATCTTAATTATGCATAAATGCACTCAGCAGAATCATCAATGAAATCATTAAAAATATATATATCTAATACTGCGCCATGAAATAACAATTAAATTTAGTTTTTATACTATAAACTTGAAGTAAAAAATTTATCTTTTTACAGTGCAAGGAGGCTATGGAGGTTATGGACATGGAGGTTATGGTGGTAAGAGATGAAAATATGGCTAAATGTCTTTTTTTAAGGGGTCATAGGACTATTAAAAATGTGCAAAGAAGGAACTACAAAGTTTAGTTTAATCTTTCATGTAATTTTTAACTACTCTATATATAAGTATAATTTTTATATGTAATTCTACAAGATTTATTTAATATAAAACAAATTTTAAAATTTATGAAACTTAAGCCAAAGCTAAAATAAATGATATTAAACATAATGCTATTTGAACACATTGTGATTAGGCTTGCGTGGCAAATTGGGAGGTCAAAATTGAAGACATGACCAAGAAAATGACTTTTTATTGTACAAATATGTACAAACAAAGACTTATACCTAAATTCTCAGCTCCATTTTAATTAGAAATTATTTTTAAAAAAAATTTAAATCAAAATTTTGAAATTTTTATTAATTTTTTTAGAAAAAAGTTCTTAAAATAATTTCTAATAAAAAATGAGCTGAGAATTTAGGTATAAGTCTTTGTTTGTACATATTTGTACAATAAAAAGTCATTTTCTTGGTCATGTCTTCAATTTTGACCTCCCAATTTGCCACGCAAGCCTAATCACAATGTGTTCAAATAGCATTATGTTTAATATCATTTATTTTAGCTTTGGCTAAAGTTTCATAAATGTTTTTAAAAAAATTATATTAAATAAATCTTGTAGAATTACATATAAAAAAATTATACTTATATATAGAGTAGTTAAAAAATTACATGAAAGATCAAACTAAACTTTGTAGTTCCTTCTTTGCACATTTTTAAGAGTCCTATGACCCCTTAATGCATTTATTTTAGCTTCGAATAAAATTCACATTTTTATGCATTATAATAAATAATTAATCATAAAAATATTAATTAATTAAAAAATAATATTGCGAAGCTTATGACATACTTTTTTTTAGAACCCACTCAATTGGAATAAGGCTGACTTTTATTATCCATTTATTTTTTTACATTGAGGTTGGGGTAAATCAAGAGTAACAATTTTTAGCTTAAGTCAATTTTAAGGTTATCACAAAGTTTTCTAGTAAAAATCATTTAGTTCAATATTAGGAAAATTGTCAACATGCTTACCAAAAAATTATTTCTATAAATTAAATAATTTTTAAAAAAATCGGTATTTCATATAATTCGGTTACATTTCAACTTGATGTATTTAATCAGGTGGTGGAATGCAGGCACAACAAAGTAAGTTGTTTTTCCTTCATAAAATTATCAGTCCTATCAAAAATAAACTAGTCCTAGTAGTTGTATATCGTTATTAAAATATATATATACAATAAAAATCCACTTTAACATTTTAAACTCCCGAAAAATTGTTGAAAATACTCGATTTTTCATAAAAATCGTGTATTTTCAACAATTTTTTGGAAGTATAAAATTCTTAAGAGAATTTTTATTATATTTTTTTTATAACAGCGATATATAACTGAATGATATAATTTCGTTTTTTAAAGCTCGAAATGTTATCAGTAAATTTTGGCGGCAAGTCGATTTATGGCTTTTTTTTCTAACTTCAACCGCTTTGCGGCAACACTTAATAATAATTGGGATTTTTTTATTATTTTTCCGTTAATCAACATTACAATACGCAACTATTGAGCCCTATTAGAAGTTAGTACTCAAAATTTTACTTTTTTTTGTCCTACCCTACTGTATAGCCAGCATATTCATACTTATAAATTCGTTGTGGACCCTGATAATTTAAATTATACTTAAAAAAAATTATATATCATGTTTCAGTAAGATGTGAAACAACCTTTTTTCACTATTAGAAATGTTAAATAAAAAACTATTTTTTCACTCAACCCTTCTGTTGAGCCAATAAAGAAGAAAAAAGAATATCTTTAAACTCATTCTTATTAATTATTTTAATGGCAAAATAACTTTCTTCTCTATTTTTGGTAAATTTTTCGTGAGTACATGCCCATACCCTTTATATGCAAACAGGGTCAAAAGTTTCCCCATAGGAATTGCATAATAATTTGTTACCATACAAAGCCCTTAAACACAACGTTTTCGAATACAACCAATAACTACAAATATCGCATTTTTGTATTTGTCATTAGACTGACTATACAAATTTTAAAAATGACTAATTTTTGGGGGTAAATTAGTTACTAAATTAATAATATTTAAATTAATTTTATTAAACGATAAAAGTATTTTTTTTTAATTCCAAAAAAATAATAATAATAATAATGTTATAAATTTCTGTCAATTTACGGATTTACTGACATGCTTATTGATCAGTTTTAATCAAATTTTAAATATTGATAGATATTTTAAGTTTAACAGTATTCTCATTTTAATACTTCAATTAGTAAGAAAACTTTACTAACTTGTAGTAAAAAATGTATGTTTTTACAGTGCAAGGGGGCTATGGAGGTTATGGACATGGAGGTTATGGAGGTTATGGTGGTAAGAGATGAAAAAATGTCTAAATGTCTTTTTTTATGCATTAATTTTAGCTTCGAATAAAATTCACATTTTTATGCATTATCATAAATAATTAATAACAAAATATAAATTTAAAATTTGTTATTTCCATTTTAGGCCATGGTAAGTACTTTTATTCAATAAAAAACTCATTAAAAGATTAAAAGATACATAATATTATAATTAATGGTTTGGGGTCAAAATATTGCGGCCGAATGCCGCGGACCAAAATATCGCAGCTGAAATATCGCCGGCTAAAATATCGCAGCTGAAATATCGCCGGCCAAAATATCGCGCGACCATAATGCCGCGTGAACAAAACATCGTGTAAGGTAAAAATAAGTGGATTTACATTATTTTATGGCATTGGAATACAGTTCGATGCTATGGGAAAAATGGGATTTATAAAAATCTAGATCAAATTTAAAACCGTAACCCAATGAAAGTAAATCGGACCAACAAAAAATGCAAAAAAAAAAATGCTAGGCTTAAAATGCATTTATTACTAATTTATAAAACTCGGTCACTTTTTAGACTGTAATTACCCCTACTGAAGTCTTAAAAAATAATTAATGGTATTTATAAAAGTTCAAATATAAAACTTAATCATTAAAGCCACCTCGTATCTAAATGGTCATAACAAAAAATGCACAACTTTAAATACAATCTTATAAAAATATACAAAACTAATAGGTAAAACTCAACTTCATCACAAATTACTGGTTATGTAAGTATGGCAATGATGGAAAGGGAATTTGGTAAAATCAAGTATTTTCAAAATCATCTCCTTAAATGTCTACTTTTTAACTAATACCCCCAGAGTGGGGGAAAATGGGGGTATTAGTACCTTATGTTACTCTTCACTTTTATTTCAGAAAGGCTAAATTTTTTAGATTATAATAATAGTAGAATAATAGAATATTTAATCGAAAGGGTATGGACCTCTATAATAAATTGAGGCTCCTATAACAACTATAGATTGCACTGAACTTTAGAAAAAATCTTCCTTGTCTATTTCTGGAAATGATTAATAGTTTTCCACCTCTGATTCGGTTAAGTATTTTATATGATAAGTTCTAGTTTTTATCATTTAATGTTTTTTTGTTTTAAAAAAAATTCACACACACAATCAATAATATTTATTTTATAGTTGCCAACTCACTTTGTATCAATAATACTGAAACTACTTTAATTTAATATCAACACAATTGCATAATAATTTCAGAAATAAAAGCGAATATTTAATCGTAAATATTAATTAATTAAAAAAATAATATTGCGAAGCTTATGACATATTTTTTTATAGAAACCAAACACTTAATTGGAATAAAAGGCTGACTTTTTTTATCCATTTATTTTTTTACATTGAGGCTGGGGTAAATCAAGAGTAACAATTTTTAGCTTAAGTTAATTTTAAGGTTATCTTCTAGTAAAAATCATTCAGTTCAATATTAGGAAAATTGTCAACATGCTTACCAAAAAATTATTTTTATAAATTAGAGCCTTTTCAAAAAATCGATATTTCATATTATTCGGTTATATTTTAACTTGATGTATTTTATCAGGTGGCGGAATGCAGGCACAACAAAGTAAGTTGTTTTTAATTTATAACATTATCCCGTAGAGCTGTAAGCTAAACACTCTTATAAATAAACTCTAGTAAAATACCTTCGAACATCCAATCTTTAAATAATTTTTTTTTAAAAAATTGATTTGACGTGTTTTAGAAAGAATGTGGCAAGTCGGGCTACGTATTTGGTAAATAAAAATAAAAGCAATGACACCTATTATGCAGCTCTAGTGCGATGACTTTGAACAACCAACATAGATAATATTCATGTTAATAGCCGAATTGTGCATAATTGCACTCAACAGAATCATCCATGAAGAAAGATCAAATAAATCCAAAATATTTAATGCTGCTAATTTAAATAACATTGAAATATAGTTTTTGTACTGTATTTTTTTTCTCAGGTATTTAATCGTCGGAATTTAAAAGATTTGTAATTCGCAAGATAGTTTTTTATTCGGAAATATAAATCTACACATTCTGGCGTGAGCAGGTAAACTGCGGTAGGGAGAGTCGGGGTACGGTTATGACAATTTTCATTTGATCGCCCATAAATTCGTTAGTATTCCTACTATCTGGGTTAAAGTTGCATCAATAAGAAAAGTTTAACATTTGTCTACGTATCGAAATGCTAAAATTTTGCACCTAAGTACTATAGCTAACTCATAGGAGCAAATTGAAAAGGAAAAGAAAGTATTTCACAAGCGACCTCACGCCGGGGTCGGTTGTGACAAGTTCAAAGAGGGGCCAAAATGGTATAACATCGCTTTTATTGAGCATCTTTAATAGTTTTTATAAATTCAAAAATATTAATAACAATATTTAATGTATTATTATTAATAATATAATTATTAAATTGAATAATTATAAATAAATTTATAATTCTTATTACAAAGTCTACATATTATCACAATCAGGCAAAAAAAACTCACTAAACATTTCTATTATACATCACAGTAGTTGTGTCAAAATACAAAACAAATACATCAAAATCTATCAAACAAAAGCCAGAAAATACCGTCTACATAAAATAATAAACATTTTCATGTGTAACACAAAGAAATCTTTTGGACGGTCGGTGACGCTTGTTTCATCAACATAGTATATACGGCTCATAGGTATGTCTGTCCATAACCATTTGCAAATTGTCATAAAAAGATTGCACATTTGTTTTATTGAATCTCGTTGCTCTGGAAAGGCTCTTGAGCAAAACGAACAGAGAGTGAAAGATTTTCGTTCATGAATGACTGAAAAAATTCCTAGACAACCATCTTATTCTCGTCCCAAGTAGCGTTTCAAATTATATTTAACAGTAAGTTCAAAGTCTAACTTCCGTAACTCTTTAGGGGAAAAGCCAAAATATATTTCCGCTCAACTTTTCATTGCTCAACATTCATATCACATTTTTGTATTTGTCATCAGACCGACTACACAATATTTAAAAATGAATAATTTTGGGGTGAATTAGTTACTAAATTAATAATATTTAAATTAATTTTATTAAGCGATAAAAGTATTTCTTTTTTAATTCCCCAAAAAAAATAATGTTACAATGTATGTCTATTTACGGATTTACTGACATGCTTATTGATCAGTTTTTATCAAATTTATTGATAAACATTTTAAGTTTAACAGTATTCTCATTTTAATACTTTTAAAACTTTACTAACTTGTAGTAAAAAATTTATGTGTTTACAGTGCAAGGAGGCTATGGAGGTCATGGACATAAGTATGGTGGTAAGAGTTGAAAAAATTTCTAAATAATTATTTTTTTAAGGCATTCATTTTAGCTTTGAATACAGTTCACATATTATGCATTATCATAAATAATTAATAACAAAATATAAATTTAAATTTTTTTATTTCCATTTTAGGCCATGGTAAGTACTTTTATTTAATAAAACACTCTTTAAAAGATTTAAAGATATATAACATTATAATTAATGGTTTGGGGTCAAAATATCGCGGCCGAAATGCCGCGGGCCAAAATATCGCAGCTGAAATATCGCCGGCCAAAATATCGCGCGCCCATAATGTCGCGTGACCAAAATATCGTGTAAGGTAAAAATTAATGAAATGATTCTGTCTTTATTTCATTGATTGTAACAATTTGCCAGCCATTCTTCAAATATTGCTCTTTTCAATTTTTCATCTAGATCTTAAAGTTTGACCTAAGCTACAATCACAATGGATGGTAACCACATTGAATATACCTGGCTAAAACTAAGCTAATAGATATTTGATATCCTTTCGAACCAAAAATATAATCCCCATAAAATTTAGCAAACGTTATCAATAAAAACCTCTGACCAACGCCCCCAATCCCCTAAAAGCCATGTGACAAGTGTGTAAAGCTCTAGATTAGCGGTCGCCAGTCGCCAACTGGAGACTATTACTTCGAAAGTGGCTACCTAAAAATCGATACCTAGTCGCCAAATGTGTCGATCATAATTTTCCCTTTTGTTCAACAAATAATCAACACTGAAGCTGCATTTCTAAAATAATCGTTCGTTCTGATCGTTCGTTTCGTTTCGATCGTAACGATCTGATTCGTTTCTGTCGGGAAGAAAGACTTGATGATAGTTGTGGCTCATCGGTGACATTTTTCCATCATTAGTAGTTGAACTGCATGTACATAAAATAATTTTCACCTAACAATAATGGCCAATCACATAGTACTACATATTTTGTACGATCTTTTTTTACTGTAAATCTTTTCATATCAAAAATGTTTTTAATAAAATTTTCTTTTGTGGAAAATCGCACTTTCTTTTTGTCGTATATACTTAAATTTAAAACTGGCTACTAAAAATCCAAAGGTGACTACCATTTTTTTCCACTCTGGTAGCCACTGGCTACTATTGAAAATTCCCAGTCTAGAGCATTACAAGTGTGTGACGAAACGCGATATCACGTACGAGTCATTGAAGATCGCTGCGATGTCACATTAAAAGTCACTATTTTGTCACATTGAAATTGAATGTCCGCTTTTGTTATTGGTTTGAAAGGAATTTCTCCAAACAAGGGGGAATGAGGACAACTTTTCCAAGATGAAAGTTAACTTCTAAACCGACTACATAATGAAAAAAATTTACAAGATAGAAAAAATAATCCTCGTTAAATCCGAGGCTTGCTCGTAGCAAGCGATTTCCCTTCCAAAGATTTCCCTTCTTTAGCATTGGACCAATTAAATATTCTTGCTTTCCACATTAAATCCGGGTCCACCAGAAATCCGAACTCGCTATAAACTAGTTTGACTATGATAATTAATCAACTTATTTTTTGTTTTGTAAGTGTTCACTAAAATAAGTAAATTATTCAGTTGCTACGTAAGTTATCATAAATGCAAGTAAACTATTAAAATATTTTTTTAATAATAATGTATGTCTATTTCAACTTCCTTCCACTCCCAAGATCACCTTGAAAATATAACTAAACTAATCCTCCTATTTAAAAAAATTCTTTTTTAAATAAAGAGAGGTTTCCCGAAAGAACAGTAAAGAATATTTTTTTAATAATAATGTATGTCTATTTCACACATGTCCTTCCATTTTCCTTAAATAACTATTAATTTATAAAATTCAGTCACTTTTTAGACTGCAATTCCCCTACTGAATTCTTAAAAAAATTAATGGTATTTATAAAATTTCAGAAATAAAAGCGAATATTTAATCATAAATATTAATTAAAAATTAATATTGCGAAGCTTATGACATATTTTTTTAGAAGCCAAACACTTAATTGGAATAAGGCTGACTTATCCATTGTATCCATTTATTTTTTTAGGTTGGAGTAAATCAAGAGCAACATTTTTTAGCTTAAGTTAATTTTACGCTTATCTTCTAGTAAAAATCATTCAGTTCAATATTAGGAAAATTGTCAACACACACACACATATGCTTACCAACCAATTATTTTTATAAATTCGAGCCTTTTAAAAAAATCTGTATTTCATATTATTCGGTTGCATTTTAACTTGATGTATTTAATCAGGTGGCGGAATGCAGGCACAACAAAGTAAGTTGTTTTTAATTCATAACATTATCCGGCAGAGCTGTAAGCTAAACACTCTTTTAATAAACTCTAGTAAAATAACCTTCGAACAACCAGTCTTTAAATTATTTTTTTGAAAAAATATGCTCATTTGACGCGTTTTGGAAAGATTGTGGCTAGTTGGGCAACGTATTTGGTAAATAAAAATAAAAGCAATGACACCTATTATGCAGCTCTAGTGCGATGGCTTTGAACAACCATCATAGATAAAATTACCGATATAGCTTAATTATGCATAAATGCACTCAGCAGACTCAGCATAAAATCTAGAAGAATTCAATGGCTGGGACATATGGAGAGAATGGACGATAACAGAGGCACAAAGAAAATTTTCAAGGGGCAATGTCAAGGAGAGAGAAGGAGAAGAAGACCGAGAAAAAGATGGATAGATGATGAGGAAAAAGATCTAAAAGATATGAAAATTAAGAACTGGAAGGCGAAGACCAAAGACAGGCGGCTTTGGAGTCGTATTGTAAGAGAGGCCATGGTCCAGCATGGACTGTAGTGCCGGGGAGTCAGTCAGCACTCAGCAGATTCATCAATGAAATCATTAAAAAAGCCAAAATATCTAAAACAGCACCATTAAATAACAATTAAATTTAGTTTTTATACTATTTTTTTCTCATGTATTTAAACTTAGGAATTTAATCGATTTGAAATTCACAAGATAGTTTTTTTATTCAGGAAAAATAACTATACTCCTTGTGGCGTGAACTGGTAAACTGCAGTATTGAGACTTTTTATTGTACCAGCATTTTTAAATGATTTAGAGCCTTTCGAAATCAATACTAAGAATTGCTAATTTTTGCTGTCGCTAACTATGATCTCCCCTTATCTTTTTATTATACCTTATCCAGGGCCGGATTTCTAAATGGGCTAAGTAGGCTGTAGCCTAGAGCGGCAAATTTTCGGGGGCGGCAAATTTTACGACCAATTAAAGCGGCATTCGGCAATTTTTTTAACAAATAATTTACATAAATGCATAAATCGTAAATGTATATATAGTACTAATATTTAGTAGTAAACATGGTAGCTGCGAGGCTAGTCCCACTGGATTCGGTAGTTGAAAGGAATATAGAGCAGTTTAAAAAAACTCTTACATTACTTAGCTTTCTATTTAGAGTGTAAAGGTAGATAAATAATTCTAATACGTAGAAAGAAAATAGTTATGAAAACTATATCTAGCGGCAAATCGATCGAAGCCTACATGCGGCAAATATCTAAATCCGGCCCTGACCTTATCCCTCCCTCCCCGTCGGGGTTACGTCAGCCCCCCCCCCCCCCATATAGAGGGAGGCAGATATCATCAACTACATAAAAGTCAACTAGGTGAAATCTGCTGGACAACTGTACAGAATGAACCATGACTCTTTAACATCAAGAGTCTTCGACTATAAACCAATCGGCACCAGGGCAAGAGGAAGGACCAAACTTCGATGGATTGACGTCGACATGGACTTCAGAACGCTAAAAGTACATAATTGGTGGTCGTCTTCCTAAACAAGATCTGATTCCTAAACAAGATCAGAAAGGAAGAAGATTCCGAAGAAGGCCCTGACCTACAAAGGGCTGTCGAACCAATAAAAAAGAAAAAAGAATATCTTTAAACTCATACTTATTAATTATTTTAATGGCCAAATAACTTTCTTCTCTATTTTTGGTAATCTTTTGTGAGTACATGCCATATCCTCTATAAGCAAACAGGGTCAAAAGTTTCCCCATAGGAATTGTATAAAAATTTGTTAATATACAAGGCCCTTAAACACAACGTTTTCGAAAACCACTAATCCCTAAAAATATCCCATTTTTGTATTTGTCATTAGACCGACTTTACAATATTTAAAAATGAATAATTTTGGGGTAAATTAATTACTAAATTAATAATATTTAAGTTAATTTTATTAAACGATTAAGTTTTTTTTTTTAATTCCAAAAAAAATTAGTGTTACAATGTATGTCTACACCGCGTTGCAAAATGATAGAACCACTTTGTTTCTTCTGAGTAAAAACTGTATAACATATTCTTGAATAAGTTTGTAATACTTCCAGAAACTAGAATAGTATAATTAAGTAGAATGCAGGATATCAAGTTGTGAGAAGGTTTGAGTTTGGTTTAATAAGCAAATGTTAAAAACAAATGGAGCTTTACTGTTGCAAAATGATAGCACCACTCTTACTTTTACGCAAACAGGAGAAATTGCATGTGTTGAAGCTTCTCACGGAGGATAGAAATAGGCAACCGGGAACTTTTCTAGCCATAAAAGCTTTGTTTTGATCTATTTAAACTAATCTTGCTTGCATTTATTGTGAATAAGTCAAATCAATAGATTTGAAAAGGTGTTATTAAGTATGGGTAGGAAAAAGCAGTTATCAGATTCTGAAAAGGGGCAAATTGCAGCTTTAAACCAAGCAGGATTGTCGTCACGGAATATAGCAAGACATGTTGGACGTTCACCAAGCGTGGTTAATAATTTTCTTCATCTTAAATCAAAATATTGGAAGAAGAAATCAACTGGACCACCTCGAAAGCTAACGATTCGGCAAGAAAAATCAGTTGTAAAGAAACTAAAAGTCGGGGAAACATTGACCAGATTATCACGAGACCCCACAATCAACGTTCACAAGTCTACTTTATCAAGAGTGGTTAGGCGGAACGAACATCTTGTGTGCAGGAAAAAGAAAACACTGCCAAGACCTACAGGGCTACACCAGCAAAAAAATTATGCAATTTACAAAAGAATATATGACTTGGAAGGAACAGTAACTCCAATAGTATTCAGTGACGAAACAAAATTCAACTTGGATGGTCCTGGCGGATGGGAGTACTATTAGAGGGATCTCCGAAATGAAAAAAGTGTTTTCTCTAAGAGACAGTGGGGGGAAGGGGACGATCGCGAATGGTTTGGGCTGGTTTTGGAAGAGCAGGGCAGACCAATAATGTGTTCCCCTCTGGTCGAATGAAAGAAGTCTACCAATACATGTTGGAAGACAATTTGTTGACATTTGGAGAAAAAATTGGTTGTCCATTTTGGAAATTTCAAAATCATAATGCCAGTATTTATGTTGCCAACACATCTTGGGATTGTTTCCTAGATAACAGAGTGCAGGTAATTTACTGGTCAGCTTGTTCTCATGATTAAAACCCAATAGAGAACGTTTGGGGTAGGCTAAGCAGGGCCGTATACGCAAGCGGAAAGCAATATACAAACGGTTCAAGAATTGAACGACGCCATTATAACAGAATGTTAAAATATTAATGCAGATGTACTCCAACGTCTTGGCATGTCTGATCGAATTTTCGAAGTTATAGCCAAAATGGTTTCTTTTATAACGTATTAGCTATGACTGGTCCTATCATTTTGCAACATAATATATGCATTTTTATTTCATTACACGAAAAGTTAAACTTGTATTAAGTTTTTATTCTGTTATTTTCATTCTTATTACGTATATTTTCAATTAAATAAATTATTTTAATGATTTCTTTAAATTATTATATGCTAGGTTGAAAATACATGGTGGTTCTATCATTATGCAACGCAGTGCATTTACGGATTTACTGGCATGCTTATTGATCAGTTTTTATCAAATTTATTGATAAACATTTTAAGTTTAACAGTATTCTCATTTTAATACTTTTAAAACTTTACTAACTTGTAGTAAAAAATGTATGTGTTTACAGTGCAAGGACGCTATGGAGGTCATGGACATAAGTATGGTGGTAAGAGTTGAAAAGATATCTAAATGTGTTTTTTTTTATTTTTAAAGCATTCATTTTAGCTTCGAATAAAGTTCACATTTTATGCATAATCATAAATAATTAATAGCAATATTGAAATTTAATATTATTTATTTCCATTTTAGGCCATGGTAAGTACTTTTTTTAATAAAAAACTCTTTAAAAGATTAAAAGATATGCAACATCAAATTAATGGTTTGGGGTCAAGATATCGCGGCCGAAATGCCGCGGGCTAAAATATCGCAGCTGAATTATCGCCGGCCAAAATATCGCGCACCCATAATGTCGCGTGACCAAAACATCGTGTAAGGTAAAAAAAATGGATTTACTTTATTTTAAGGCATTGGGCAGTTTAAGATAGTTCGATGGTAAAATTGTATTACACTAGTTATCCAGTAATTTATAACAAATAAGGAAGTTCGGTTTTACCAATTGGAGCCAGAATTTTTATTAAAATGTATTTTAAACCTAGCATTTTTATGCATTTTTTGTTAGTCAGATTTAGGTTCAATGGGTTACGGTTTTAAATTTGAACTAGATTTTTATAAATCCTATTAAATTTGCCAGAAATATCGCGTCGACTAAAATAAGGGGATTCGGGTATGATTTTTAAGGTAGTTTATAATATGGTAAAATTATATAATACTTGGACAAACATGCGTATATAAATGTTATATATATTGTATGGTATGGTGGGTACTGAATGTATTGTGTGGCACTTATGTTTCGTTTGGTACGGTATGTATGGTGTTTGTTTGGTATGGTATGTACGGTGTGGTAAGGTACCCAGATAGCGTAACAATATTGGCTGACATTCTACCAACATCGGTCAACATTGCGAAAGTCGTGGAATGCTGAACGTTGTAATCGCGACATCAGTCGACATTGGACTACATTGGGAATTTTTTTTAATTTGTATGACTTTAAATTTGCTTTATTTTTACATTCTAAGAATGAAACAATACTGGTCATAATAATGCGGGCGAGTTTAAGTCATGATTTAAGAAAAAATAACAATTTTTGAAAATTTTCGAATATTGTGGGGACATCTGGCGACATTGTGGAAACAACGTCGATAAAACAACATTGACTGGAAAGGCTCTTGAGCAAAACGAACAGACAGTGACGGATTTCGATTCATACATGACTGAAAACATTCCTCGACAACCATCTTATTCTCGTCCCAAGTAGCGTTTCAAATGATATTTATTAGTAAGTTCAAAGGCTAACTTCCGTACCTCTTAAAAATTTGTAATTTATTATAATTAAATTCAAAATTCTAGCTGCTTGTACGTACTTAGGATTTTTATGTTAAGCCTAATTAAACTTGCAAGAAGCCGCGATTGTTAATATGGTTTGTCATGTCTTAAAAATAATTTACTTTTAGCGTCTGAAATGACTTAGCGTCTGAATTTGAAAATGTCTGAAACAGGCCGTTTTATAGGCTCTTCAAGCATTGATCATGTCTGAAACTGGCCATTTTATAGGCTCTTCAGGCATTGGTCATGTCTTAAATGACGTCAAATTATTTTTCAGACACGTTATGATGTCTTAAATAATAAAGATAAATAGCATTTAACACTCTTAATGGGCCTGAAATCACGTTTAAGACTCTTTTTGGTCTTACATTAAGACGAAAGGATTTATTGTGAGTCCGAAGACTGTTAGCGTTATGGGCTGTGATCAAACCCACTAATCCACCTTTCACCCGGACCTATCTACAACGCAGAGTATTACCATTGTTGTAATACATTAATTGACAGATCCTATAAGAGAGTACTTTTAAAGATTAAGTATATCAGGACGAACATGGTCTATAATCCAGGGGTTCCCAACCGGTAGTACGCGTACCACTGGTGGTACGCGAGAGAATTTCAGGTGGTACGCTGAGTGATGTGAGCAACTTGATGCTATTAATAGCTTAATCTTTATTTTCTGAGTCGGATATTTAAAAAAAAACCTAGTACCCTTTGATCTTCCGGCAAGTTCGGCTATTTTGTATCCTATTTGCTATACGAGGTTTTGTGTGTGTGTGTGTGAGAACGGATTTTCTTAACTCTTACAACAAGTTTCATACTAAAGACTATAAAAGTACATTTTGTTCGATGATGCATGTTATAAATAAACAAATACATAACCATTAAAAGCTAGGTTTTTACAGGAATTTAATTTTAAAAAAAACCTTTGAACACTTTTATAAGAGTAAATATTATACGTTTATTAAAATATTTAGGTCAGGTGGTACGCCGAAATTTCTTAAAAAGTCAAGTGGTACGCAGGTCCAAAAAGGTTGGGAACCCCTGGACTCTAATCCATTCTTGGCGATACTCCAGATTAACTGACCACGGAAAAGCATATTTTATTCGTGTTTCCTGAACCCACGAACGTCGACTGTGGGAATATTATTAACAAGTTTCATTTCCGAATAAAAACAACTTTCGGTTGTTATACCAAAACCGAGCTTAAGTTTGCAGCAGAGAAATGTACTGAGCGGAGGAAACTGGGTAAACAACCAGGCTGGCGCCGCAATTTCGGGTACTCTGATGGGCTGCTCGTTTCGACCCTGATATTCGTGCGCCCTGTTACGTCAAAATCGAAGGAAAAAATTAATTAAAATAACACTTTAACTGAAGCTTGACTAATAAAAATAATAAATTTATGTCTTGAAATAACAAATCAATTTGTTTATTGAATGCGAAATACCTTTTTGTATTCGATTCTTGCACTCAAAAAAGAGAAATATTTACCCTTTTTCTCGTAGAACATTTGTATACTGCAAACTTAAGGTCGGTTATGGTATAGAATTTGTTGTTCGCGTTATTTAATGCGTCCTATATAAACTGTTAAGAACTCTGGTCATCACCTTTTTTTTATTTGTTCATTTACTTAAACGTAAGCGGAACGCTTATTTATGTATTACAAACTTGTTCGCCAACAACCGTCTTTAATAGGTTAAACCACAGACCGATATTAGATGTTTTTGCGCAAAACTTTAAAAAATTTGTTTTTATTTATAGGGAAAGGGAAGTATGGTAAGTCAAAACGTTATTTCTTTTGAATTAAGTTATTAAGCAAAATTAATGTTTTCTCTATTTTTTCTCAGAAATATATTTTTCCAAAAAGCACCCCAGAGCCATAGGTCACGAAAGCTGAAATGGGCACGGAAGGCCTTGGCCCACTACTATGCTGTTGCGCCGAGGAATTAAGTAGTAGTGGAAGTCATCATAACATCGAAAAGGACCAAAATTGAAACTAAAACGTTATCCAGTCATTTAATTATGTATATATGAAGTTTTTAGCTGCCATAAATATACCAGCAGGTTGATTAAACCATGTTAAAACTTTATCAATTAATAATTATCTAACCGCGGACGTTATTTTCTTTCACATTTTTATTTAAATTGATGTTATGATGATTCCGATACCTGGTGAAAATGGCATAACATGTTAAAAAAATTCTTTTGCAAAAAATGTATTTTAAAAATTAATGCATTAGCTCTCACTGGCAGTGTTAAGGGGGTTCAGTACCCTAAAATCGGTGAAAAAATCAAAACAAAATTATTGGCTTAAAATACTATTACAACTTTTATTAATAATGTCACAAAGTATCAAGACGATTGGAAAAATATTTTTGACATTAAAAGCCATTTTAATTTCATGGCTTCGTAAGGAAATGGGTAAACAATAAAAACTTGCCTCTCAGAACTTGATATTTTGAACTTCGATGTACCTTTTACTCAAAAACTATGCTATGTTTTCTCGTAAACTTTTTTTATATGATGTAATACATAGTATAGATTAATCCGAGGTTATAAATTTTAATAAAACTAAAGTGAAAAAAAAATTTATGGGGGAAAAAGTGAGAAATTTCATGATTTTTTGGGTACTTTAAAACTTATTTTATTTAAAAAAAATCTAACAGTTATTTAAAAAAAACTTTCAACCTCAGATTAATAAATAAGGTTTGTATAATACACACAGAAATTTTTAAGATGATCTGATTTGTAGTTATTGTTAAAAGGTACATTGAAATTGGCCAATTTAACATTACCGATATACAACATACTGAACCCCCTTAACAGCCGTTTACACGGCGCATTTAGTTTCGAAAAATCCATCGGATTTCCGGAAGCACCGGATAAAAGCATAAGGTTGCTTGGCTTTAGAATGCGTCTCAGATACTTTTGAAATTGGTTCAAATTTTTTTAATTTTCAATAAATAGTTTTTGCAATAAAATATTCGATCTAATAACAAAAGAGGGTATTATACATAGAGCATTGTGAGTCAGCTACGTTTATCTTTTATGAAAAAACCGTTTGTAAAAATACTGTAGTTTAGAAAAAAAAAATTTCTATTGGAGGCCCTTTGGTTTGGGGACCCGTAATCACACAGTCTCATTCGCCTTTAAGAGGGTTCGGTATGTTGTATATCGGTAATGTTAAATTGGCAAATTGCAATGTACCTTTTCACAAAAACTACTGATCAGATCATCTTAAAATTTTCTGTGTGTGTTATACCAACTTATATATTAATCTGAGGTTAAAAGGTTTTTTTTAAATAATTGTTTTTTTTTAATAAAATAAGTTTAAAATTACCCAAAAAAATCATGAAAGTTTTCACTTTTTTTCCCCAAAAAATTTTTTTCACTTTAGTTTTATTAAAATTTACAGCCTCAGATTAATCTATACTATGTATTACATCATATAAAAAAGTTTACGAGAAAACATAGCATAGTTTTTGAGAAAAGGTACATCGAAGTTCAAAAAATCAAGTTCTGAGAAAAACGTTTTTAAAGTTTTTATTGTTAACCCGTTTCAGTAAGGAAAGGGTTGAATAAAATGGCTTTTAATGTCAAAAATATTTTTCCAATCGTCTTGATACTTTGTGACAGTATTAATAAAGGTTGTAATAGTATTTTAACCAATAATTTTATTTTTTTACCGAATTTGGGGAACTGAACCCCCTTAAATATCCTTAAACTATATAACAGGTAGGTTACTTTAGACGTTCATAATATAAATTTCAACCAAGGCATTCATTAATTTTAAGAATAAAGTTTGCTCACGCAATTTGTTAACTCGGGCAAAAAAAAAAATCAAATGCATTTAGTTATGATTGCCTACTTAGCAAAGCCTGGGCTACAATTAACCTGATTGGTTAAGCCTGATGGAATTGAAAGTGATTGATGTCAATTGTTGGTTTTCCACTTGTTTAGTAGCCAAATTTTGTAACTTGAAAAAATCAGTAATTTATTTCAGAAAATTATTTAGAAGTTTAAACTTACTTGTGTAAAAAACCAAAACAGTACTTACCTTGCAAACTTAAGATTTAACATATTTTAATTTATATATATATATTTTAATTTAGGTAGGAGGAAGAGACAAGTAGGTACGTACCTAAAAAGGATGATTCTTGGATATAGATTTACAACTGCATTTGAGACCAAAAAATAACCCAAATCCCTGATAGAAAATTAATAAATCCATTTAAAGCTTCAAGTTTCAAATAGTCAGGCTCAAAATGGATGACAAAAAATAAAAATGTAAAGGCTCCAAACAAATTGTGATTAATACTCATATAGACAACAAGTACAATCAAACGTATAGCTAAAACCAAAAAAATTGAATAATGTGTATAATTATTAAAGTTAGGTAGAAGTTCATTTATTTAAATTACCTGACTTTTATACCATAATTTAACAAGTCATCACAGCTGCTTAGAGAAATGTGTTTTTGCTATAGGTATATGCTACCTTGAAATTAATTTATCATTTTAAATTCATTTTTCTAGGCATGCAGGGTCAGCAAAGTAAGTTTAAATTTGAACATCAACTTAATTTTAAGCTGTAGTTAGTTTGTTCGAAAACAAAAATTGCATAAAGTACACGGCATATACTTACGAAAATTAACAAAAAAATACAGAAAAGAGTTATTTTGAAATGATTAATTAAAAATCGCAAATGATTAATAAGTATATTTTAAAGATATTAATTAGTTATAAATGAAACAAATTTTATAATTTCTATCAAACTACAGATGACAGCACTACCTTCAAGTAAATATCTAAACAAAAATTCTGTTTTAAATATAACTAATTAATATCTTTAAAATTATACATATTAGTTATTTTAATGGCAAAATAATTTTTTCCTCATTTTTATTAAATTTTTCGGAGTATATGTAGTATTCTTTATTTAGGGTAAGGTGGGGTAAGTGGGCCATTGGGGCAAGTGTGACACCACCCCTGGCATTTTCCGAATTATGGACGCGAAGAAAATCTGTTACAATATTTTTAAGTGTTTACCCCAATAGATGCAGGAAACATTATGGCATCATTTTCATTTCAGTATGTAACAAGGTACAATCCTTTTTGTGAAAAGTTTTAAAATTGCATCTTTTCGTAATTCAGGCCATCATACTATTTTTATATTTATTTCAAAACGGTTCATGACACAAAACAAAATGTTATATATTTTAAAAGTGTATAAAACATAGTATCTTTTTGTAGTGTCATATGTACTTGTGATGTTGATAAGGTTGAAAGAAAATTTGGGGGGGGGGCATTTGCCCCGCGTTTGGGGTAAGTGGGCCACCACAATAGCGGGGTAAGTGGGCCAGGGGTGGCCCACTTGCCCCACCTCTTTAATAGACTTTTAAAAAAAAGTAATATTCACTGATTCATAGGGTTAGTCATATTCACTATTCATAGTCCTATTCACTGACATAGGCCATTTTAAAATCTGTAGCCCTAACATTTTTTTTAACACTACATGCATAAATGACAAGAAACGTATTTTTTCCTTTAGTAAACTTGCATGCCAGAAAAAGTTGCTATGGAGGAACTATTAGAGATACATCATTACTTTTTTTTGAAACACTCAAAAAATCATGTAGATTATTCCACTTGCCCCACCATATCTCTACCAGTTATGTGTAAAAATATATTAGGGGGGTGGCCCACTTACCCCACCTTGCGGGGCAAGTGGGCCACTCAGATGACCAAAAAGAAAAACATATTTTTTAAATTTATTATTTGCCAATTCGTGTTAAGGTTGCAATGGGTACAGTAATAACCTATGAGAGAATGGCCCACAAAAAATAATAAGTTGTTAGGCCGATTATAACCAGTGGTATGAGGGTCTAAAGTCGAATTATGCCAAAATGGTGGCCCACCTACCCCACCTTACCCTAAAACAATTTCAGAAGCAGAAGTTTTCCCATTTTAAGCCTACAAAGATCTGTTACCATACAAGACCCTTAACACAACTTTCTCGAAAACCACCAATCCCTAGAACTATCACATTTGTGTATTTGTCTTTAGGCCGACGATTTAATATTTAAGAAATGATTAATTTTGGGGGCAAATTAGTTACGAAATTAATTATATTTAAAACCCTTTTATTAAACAAGAAAAGTATTTTTCTTTTTAAATTCCAAAAAAAAATTTTATTTTAAAAGTGCCTGTCAATTTACAGATTTACTGACATGATTATTGATCAGTTTTTATCAAATTTCAAATATTGATAGATATTTTATTTTAATTTAACTGTACTGTCATTTTAATATTTTTATTAGTAAGAAAACTTTACTTACTTGTTAAACAAAAAATATGTTTTTGCAGTGCAAGGAGGCTATTACGGATATCCGTATGGTGGTAAGAGTTAAAAAAAAATAGCTAAATGTTATTTTTTTAATGCATTCATTTTAGCTTCGAATAAAATTCACATTTTTATGCAATGTCGCAATTAATTAAAAACAAAATAGAATATTAAATTTGGTTATATTCATTTTAGGCTATGGTAAGTACATTTTTTATTAAAAGCAAACTCATTAAAAATATTGAACGTTATAGTTTTTAAACAAAGGAAGTTGCGCCAAAAAAAATTTTGAATTTAACTCACTTTAAGTGTTTTTATTTTTAAAAAAACATAACTTTTTCATACATCATTATTCGTTTTATAGATGCCAACTCAGAATTTATTAATAATACTGTAACTACTTTATTATTAGTAATTTTAAATACAACTTTTGCATAATAATTTCGAAGTAAAATCGAATATTTAATTGTTAATGTTTATCAATTAAAAAGTAATATTACAAAGCTTATGACATAATATTTTTTAGAAACTATCATGCACTTCATTGGAATAAAAACCAAGGATAAAAATTTTTAAGCTTAAGTTCATTTTACGCTTCTATTTTTGTGATATTCATTTTAGGCTATAGTAAGTGATTTTTATTAATAACAAACTCATTGAAAAATATTTAACATTACACTGTGAAAAAAAATCTGTAACCATTACAAAAGAAATTTTTGTAAAAAACTTTTCCTGGAAAATTTCTAGTAAATAATTACTAAATAGTTGTGTAAAAACACATAATATATTTTTGTTAACATTACATGTTTATATCATGTAGATTTACAGGACTATTTTATGTATCCCACACAAGTAATGTTTCTGTAACTATACAAGAAAATATTATGTATAACTGCATTTTCCATGCAATTGTGAAGAAAAAACAAAATGTTGCTTTCCCGGTATGGTATCAAACCCCGGTCTCCCGCGTGACCGACGGGGGTACTAACCACTACACTACCGAAGAACATCAGACTGCCGAAACCCGGGATCGAACCAGGAACCTTTAGATGTCCGATCGAACGCTCTCCCAGCTGTACCATATCGGCACACAGATAGTCAGTAAATGAGAAGTGAAATTCATTTGAAACAATCAACTAAGTTATAAATTTAAAATAGCGATTGGTCTTGAATCACGATTAAGGTCAGACTTTAGTTAGTGTAGCTCTAGTGCGACGATAATTCAAACCTAACCTAACCAAACTTTAGTGGCGATGGCGCGACACTTCATGTAGAAGAACACGATTGGCTGAAACAAATTGCAAATACTAGAAAAAAAAATTGTAACTGCAGAAATGAAGATTTCTGTTCAGAATTACAAAAACTTTTTTTGTAAAATTGGGTATTTCTGTAACATTACTAAAAAATGTTCTGTATGTTTACAGAATTTTTTTCTCAGTGTATAGTTAAAAATAAAGAAAGTTTTGCCAAAAAAAATTTTTGTTTATTTAATGTTTTAATGTTTATTTAATGTTTTAATGTTTATTTAATGTTTTAATGTTTATTTAATGTTTTAAATGTTTTAATTTATTTATTTATTTAACTTTTTCATACACCATTATTCATTTTATAGATGCCAACACTAAATTTATCAATAATAATACTGTAACTACTTTATTGTTGATAATTTAAAATATTACTTTTGTATACTAATTTCAGAAGTAAATTTGAATATTTAATCGTTAATATTTATTTATTACAAGTAGGTTTGTTACAAAATCTGTCATTTACACCGCTTCAACACAACATTTACGCTCAACAGGAAACACACTAACAACACCTCAGAAAGAAATTCGCCAAACAGGGACTTGGACCAGTTCTAATTCAAATTTTTATGAGCCAAAATTAATAATTTTCTATCTTTTTTACAGATTTAATAATTAATTTTTATCGTTTGCCAATATTTTAAACTTCGAAGAATAATGATGGACTTTTCTTAATAAATATCTTTTTGCAGTCACAAGTTTACATTTCGAGAAATAATTTAGTAAAATTTTTGCTCCAAAAATAAAAGCGAAACTTTGCATATTTTTTAAGCAAATTTGGAATTTTCTATGCATTTTTCTTCATACATATGAACTGAACCATCAAAATACACTGTGCTATTACAACAATCAAAATATATTTTTTTCAAGCATTTTATTCTTATTTCAAATAAAGTTTCTCGTACGTTTGATGTAATGGCAACAGTGAAAATATTGAATAAAAATATTTTTTAGAAACCATCATAGATTTAATTGGAATAAGGCTAAGTTTTATTTATCCATTCAATTTTTTACATTGAGGTTGGGGTAAATCAAGGGTTAAAATTTTTGTTTAAATTCATTTTTAGCTTATCTTATATTAAAAATCATTCGGTTCAATATTAGGAAAATTGCCAACTTACTTCCCAATAAATATTTTTTTTAGAAATTAGCGCCTTTACGAATAGCTCTGTATTTTATATTATTTGGTAACATTTTAACTTGATGTATTTTATCAGGTAGCGGGACTCAAGGACAACAAAGTAAGTTATTTTTCCTTCATTACATTAACCCGTAGAGCTGTATACTAAACAATCTTATTAATAAATTATAGCACAATGATCTTCGAACAACCCAACCGGCCTTTAATCATATTTTTTAAATAATATGCTCATTTTGCGTTTTTTGGAAAGAATTTAGCGAGTTTGGATACGTATTTGGTAAATAAAAATAAAAGCATTGAAACCTATTATGCAGCTCTTGTGCGATGGCTTTGAACAACCATCATAGATAATATTCCCGATATAGCTTAATCATGCATAAATGCACTCAGCAGAATCATTAATGAAATCAATAAAAAAAAATATTTAATACTGCACCATTAAATAAAAATTAAATTTAGTTTTAATACTAATTTTTCTCTCGTATATTTAAATTTTGGAATGTAAATGATTTGAAATTCACAAGATAATTCTTTATTCGGAAATATTAATATACGCGTTTTTGGTGTGAGCAGGTAAACTGCAGTTGGGGAGACTGGGTACGGTTGTGATCTTTTTCATTTGATCACCCATAAATTCGTTAGTATGCATGGTATCTGGATGAAATTAGCATTAATAGTAAAGTGTAACATTTGCCTATGTATAAATACTACAATTTTGCCCCTAAGTACAATAGAGCCCCTTTTCCAATTTGCTCAAGGAGCAAATTGGATAAAAGGAAAATACTTCATAAGCTATTCACGGGGTCGGTTGTTGTGACAGTGCTTGGGATCGGTTGTGACAAGTTCAAAAAGGCCCCAAAATGGTATAAAATCACTTTTATTGAGCATCTTTAGTTGGTAATCGAACCCCCACCCAGTATAGTTGGCGTTATGGGCTGTGATCAATTACACCATCTACAACGAAACTAGGGCCTATCTACAATGCAAACAAGGTTCATTGCTGTAATATATTAATTGACAGATCCTATAAGACAGTATCTTTAAAGATTGAGTGTATCAGGACGAAAATGGTCCAATCCAATCTTGGCGATACTCCAGATTAACCGACCACGGAAAAGCAGATTTCATTCATGTTTCCTGAACCTACGAACGACGACTTAGTAAATAGCCTAACAAGTTCATATCAGAATTAAAACAACTTTTGGTTATTAGAATTTGTTATTCGTAACGATATCGTTACGTACCGATCTAGATGTTTTTGCTTTAACCTATTAACACCACTTTTATTTATAGTGCAAGCTGGATATGGTAAGTCAAAAAGTTAATTCTTTTAAATATATTATTGACTCTATTACAAGCAGAATTTATGTTTTCCCTTTTTTATTCTCAAAAATATATTTTTCCAAAAACGCACCCCACAGCCCTAGGTCACGAATGCTGAAGTGGGCACGGCAGGCCTTTGGCCACTTATGTGCTGTTGCACCGAGAAGTTAAGTAGTAGTGGGAGTCAACATAAAATTGGAAGGGACCAAATTTAAACGAAAACGTTATCTAGTTGTTTAATTATGTATTTTTGAAGTTTTAATATACCAAATATATATATAGCAGATTGTTACACGATTTTAAAACTTTATCAATTTATGTAATGAAGTAAACAGATGTTATTTTCTATTTAATTTTTTTAATTGATGTCATGAGATTATTCCAATAACAAATGAAAATGGGATAACAGGGCAAAGCAATTGTTTTGCAAAAGTGCTGTTTAAAAATTAATGCATTAGCTCTTTGGGACTGACAGTTCCCCCTTAACAGTTTTAGTTTACAAGGCGCATTTAGTTTAGAAACATCAATCGGATTTCTGGAAGCACCGAATAAAAGCATAAGGTATGTTGGATTGAGAAAGCGTCTCACAGCTTACTTTCCTCCGACTTTTGAAATTCGTTCGAATATTTTTTTTTTAATTTTCAAATAGTTCATTCAAATAGTTTTACAATAAAATATTCGATCTAATTCAAAAAGAGGTATTATAGAGCCTTGTGAGTCAGCTACATTTATCTTATGAGAAAACTGTTTGTAAAAATATTCAACACAGTCGAAGTGGCGTAGAAAATTATTTTTTTCCTATTTTAAGCTCTTTAGTTTGGAGACCCGCAATCACTCAGTCTCATTCGCCCTTTAATGTCCTCAAACTATATAGCAGTTAGTTACTTTAGACGTTCATAATATAAATTTCAACCAAGGCATTCATTAATTTTAAGAATGAAGTTTGCTCACACAGTATTGTTTCCCGAACCAAAAAAAAAACAAAAACATTCATTTATGATTGACTACTGAGGAATGTCTTGGCTAAAGTTAACATGATTGGTTAATGCTGCCGTAATCGAAAATGTTTGATATCAATTGTTGGTTTCCACTTGTTTAGTAGGCAAATGTTATAACTTGAAAAAATCTGTAGTTTATTTCAGAAAATTATTTCGATGCTCAAACTTACTTGTGTAAAAAACCAAAACAGTATTTACTTTGCAAAAACTTATGATTAAACATATTTTAATGAGTACGTTTTTTTTTTCATTTAGGTAGGAGGAAGAGATAAGAAGGTACGTAACTAAAAAGATGATTCTTTGATCCAGATTTACCTTTGCATTTGAGAATAAAAAATAACCTCAATCCCTGACAGAAAAATAATAAATCCATTTAAAGCTCATAGTTTCAATTAGTAGGACTCATAATGGATGACAAAAAAATAAAAATGTAAAGGATCCAAACAAATTGTGATTACTACTCATATAGACAACATTTCAATCGAATGCATAGTTAAAGCAAAAAAAAATAATAATGTGTGTAATTATTAAAGTGATGTAGAAGTTCATTTATTAAAATTACCTGATTATATTACTGAATTACCTGATTACCTTTATACTCCTACTTCTTCTTTTGCAGTGCAAGGAGGGGCTGGAAAGTAGTGATTGTGCATCTTAATTTAAAATATAATTGTACTTGGACACTATTGCAAATTTGCAGTTAGCTCACCATGTGTAGTATGCAAGTGTTTTGATTGAATTTTAAATAAATTTATTATGAAAAGTTTGCCAAATTTAGTTGTGTTGAGCTGTTTTTTAAATATGATGATCTTAACCATAGTTTCATTTTACTACAACAGACATTATTTGATTCTTCAAAAGACACGATTCTTACATCTAACGATATGAAAAGAAAATATTATTTAACAGAAAGAAAAAGAATTTGAATATAAAATTTTATAAAATTTATTTGAAATAAGAGCGAGTTTTCCTTAGTGAGAAAAAAGTTGCTAGTTTGATAATTCCAAACGGAATTATTAGGAGTGAAAGGGTTAAATATGATACAGGGAAAAGTAGTACAGGGAAAAACCGCTTGATTTCTTAAAGAACTTTCCTCGGCAGGTTACTTTGGCAATGATAGCGAGTAATGGCTTAAACTGGTGTAAGGAAACTTGTTTCTACCTACCGAGATTCAAGCGATGCGCGATTCCGACAATGGACCAAACGAAGAAGAAAGAGATAAACCGGTTTTCTGAACACAACTGCCGAATTTTCTGATGAGTAGGGTAACGGGCAATAAAGGCTATGGTCCTCCCTTCTAGAGGAGCAATGTTAAAATAATCTGTTAACTACAAATAAGAGATACAACCTTTTTTGCTGCATTTCTAGCACAAAAAATGTGCATTTTTAGAGTTTAAGACGTGTCCCTAGTAACTATTAAACATAATTTTTTTTTAAAAAAAAATCTTTGAAAACATACTTTTAAGCATATATTTGTATGAAAATTATGCTTAGATTAAGAACTAGCAGTATGGTCTGCTTTACTGGGAACCCGTTAACTTCGAAATTGCTTCCTTTTAGAGGCATGTTTACTTTTAAAAAATACACTCAAAATCAAAACAAATTAAATTCGTGTTGGCGCATGCTCACTTAAAAAAAGCAAACACTAATAGTGGATGAAGCAGCCTTCGGGCGAGCGCATATCTCAACCAAACTCAATCAATCAAACTAATAGAGGATGGCGTCAAGCCCCTGTTTCGGCCCTGTCCATGTATTTTCAAGCCTTGTTATCGTCCCGCAATCCCACGTGGATGACGTTTTTTTTTTCAAACTAATTATATTAATTAAAAATCACAATCAAATATGAAAAAACTAAGCCTCAGGTGCACACGTAGGTATTGAAAGGAATCTAGGGGTAAGTGGTGTACCTTGGACGTATGTGTACCTCGAACCTATGCTGATTCTAGCTCGATTAGCTTAGATATTGAAACAACACCACATGCAGTTAAAGTATTTGCTACCAGTGATCTCAGTGAAGTTCTATCTGTTTGTTTAAAAGGTCAATTTATTAAAGAGGTTTCGAAAAACTAAATTCACAGTTCAAAAGTAAATTTTTGTCACATTCTTTAGTGTAATTTTTTACTCAAACATGTAGTGTTTATTCAGAAACGATGGTTATGCAATACAAAGCAAAGTTTTAGCTATAAAGCAGTGTGCTTGAAATTAAGTTAAGTCTAACCTTAACTTGGTGATTAACTATTTTGTTTTTAATATCCAAGTGGTGTACCTCGTACCTAATACAAATGGTGTACCTTGGACTGGTCCAAGGTACACTACTATAGGTCTTATTTGCTTCAAATTGTTGAAAACCCTTTTTAAAATTCAAGTAAATTCTTTAATTTGAAACATTAAATAATTTAAGCTATTAATATGCAACCCTGATTTGTAAAATCTAGAAAAATGGAAATTTGTAAGAAATTTTGATATGATGTGATAAAGAATTTTTTTATAGGTAATTATTTAGATTTATGGAAGCCTATAAAATGTTAATCATGTTGATATAATATAGAAAATAATTATTGCATGCTCATCTAAAAAGATATTTTTTATAATAAATATCTAAGCAGAACACGTTTAGGCCTAGTTGAATAAACATAGGGAGAAATATTTGAGGTTTTTTTTTCAAATTTAAGACAGAAAGATAGCCAAATTTTTTTCTATGGCATGAAATAACAGTTTAATTTTATGCTGCATTTTAACGAATACACCCGAGAAAGATTGCATTGCAGCTGAAAAAGCCAAAAGGACACTAAAAAAACTAAGGCAATAAAGCCCCTTACTGAGCCAATTGACCTAACATAACCAATTACTACAATCTTGGCTAGAAATAAGAGTAGGTTGTAAAATGTATTTTTGAATATCATGTGGCTAATAAATATTGGTTTTTGGACTGCAAAATCGAGTCTCTCTACCTGTTAATAATTGGTCCAAGGTACACTACCGGTTGGACCAAGGTACACCGCCGGTGGTGTACCTTGGTCCTAATTACAATTTTCTGTATTTATTTTTTTAATAGTTGAAATCATTTAAATAACATGTTAAAATAAATATATGTTGTATATAACAATATAAAGTATTCAGTAAAAATATTTTTATTCACTTTTTGCAAGTAATTAAGAAAATAAAAATTGAAAAGTCAAAATAGGTCCAAGGTAACCCACCTTCCCCTATATTAAAAATTTCGAATTTTTTAGAGCAGTCTAAGTAGGTCTTTTGCGATCCACAGACATACACACAGACAGACAGACTCTTTCTTTTATTATTATAGATATACGTGTAGGATTTTGCTCGGGTCTTAAGAGGATAATTCAACTTAAAACTTTAAAAAGTGCATAAAGGTGGCTCAAAATATAGTAAATTAAAATATCTGACCACGATTTCAAAATATTATATATCTTATACTATAATACGAGGAATTGGACCCAAGTCGAAAATCGCCCCAGAATTAATAAACTCCGGTAAACTTAAGGGTCTGGGGTTTTTGGCCACGACGAATCGATTGGCACAGGTTTTGAAGCGCTACGGTCAAGCAGTTCGGAGTTACAGATAGGATATTTTCAAACTTCATTAGTTCGCCATAATGGTTACTTTCGTGATGCCATCTGCTAAAGCTATAAGCCTCTGCTTAAGCTATAAATGTTTAGTTAAGATTTTAATTTTTAAAATTTAAATAAATTCAACCTTGCTTTAAACTTTATTGAGTTTTACAGAAAATGGTAACATGAATATTTTTTTAGTTCCAATCAGCAGACGATTTCAGTTCTATTCTGTTCATTGGCGATTTTTGGCGATCTTGAAAATTTAACGTATGGTTGCTATACCTATCGAGTTGAATGAAGTATGAAATAGAATGTTTACCACATTTCGACATTTTCGTTGCTTTTCAGCGAAACGCCAATTATCACATACATTTCATGATTTCATTTCCTATGACTTTTAAAACTTTACCTTTGTATAGAATAGTTCCCTTTCCAAACTCTAACTTTGTTTACAATGGTGCACTTTAACTAATGTGACCAGACGTCCCGCTTTTGGCGGGACAGTCCCGCTTTTTGTGTTACTGTCCCGCGGGCCGAATGTCCCGCTTTTTTGTAAAAGTCCCGCAATGTCCCGAAAAACGAGGAAATTGTAAATAAAATATACCTTTTTTTATGAATAATCGTTGTAAAACGCTATGACGTCTTTAGAAATTGTTAAATGAAGTAGTTAAAGTCATCAACAAATTGGTGGAGTATGGTTTCTGTTTGCCTAGAACCACTGCTGCTGTTAAAAGCGCCTTCCTTATCTTTCTTATACCAAGTGTGTAATTGTGTGAATGTGAAGGGACTATTATGTGCATAAAAAAATACTTAAAAAATACACCGAGGGGGCGGGGGGGGTGATGGAGTGTCCCACTTTTTGATTTTGAAAATCTGGTCACATTAACTTTAACCGGTTATCTTTTCACCAATGGTTTCACAAATTTTTTTATGGTTGTATTGTTTTGATAAATCACAATTGAAAATTTAAATCTTCGAGTTAGCTTCGATACCTGTTTCCTCCGAGCAGAGCTCGGTCACCCGCTGGTATAATAAATTTCGTAGTAAACTTGTGAAAAAGATGGAGAAAAAATTACTAGTGTTTGGGCGAAATATATAATAAACTTTATTTTTCTAAATTATTTAACTAACATTTCTTTACGATAAATTGTGCATGAAGTTCGACATTTGCTGAAAACATATTTCTATTACTTTCCAAGATTAAAAATTTTTCCAACTGAACCTAAAAAGAAACAATATACATTATGATTTTTTAATTGGAAAAACTATTTGGGGGGAAATGTTTTGACTGTAAACAAAACATTATTTTTAGAAATAATAACATAAACTTGTAAATTATAGTGGTTTTATATAATGTTCACTCTAAAAAAACAATTTCTAGACTAAAAGCAAATATTTAAATAAAAAAATCATTGTAGGTACTTCTTTATAAATTTTGAAGGAAAATTGTTGTTGATGAGTGTACGTTGGAGGTCAAGTTTTTGAGAATTTTTAAAGTTATTGACGTTGCAGATGATAATAATGCGCGATTATAAAGAAGTACCTACAATTATTTTTTTCTTTGACGTCACATTATTTTTACCCATTTCCCCTATTTCCTTCCTGCATCATTTTTACACTGTATCATTTTTACACTGTAACTGTCAATAGTTCAATTCATGTTATGGTTCGTGTTTGTGAATTGGTGAATGCTCCTTCACATCTTCGCAAAACCATGACGTCAGAGAGGCATAAGCGAATAGCAAAAATCGTAGCGCCATCTAGGTTTTTAAAGGACAAACAAAATCCAGTTAACCCAAGTTAAACCCAAACTAATGAATATGTTTCCTCAGACAGGGGTGGTGGCAGCAGGGGGAGTTATGAAGGCTCAGCTCTCCGGTCAGGCAAGGCAAAGCCAGCAGTCGGGATAAAACGAACTTATGATGCAGATGCAGGAAAAACATAATCCTTTTAAGTTATCCACCTACATTCGAGATAAATTTTTTGAAAACCATTTTTATTAAGCATATAAATATAATTTTAACACGAACATGGATAAAATACAGAAAAAAATCGAGAATACAAACTCCTCTTTTAGCTATTGTTGTTAGCTAAGTTGTTAAATTAGGGAGTAAAACTTTGTTAAGCAAAATCTTAATTCATAAAAACTACTTACGACAACCAAATTTCCTTTTACTAACGTTACAGTGCTAATGCTGTTAAAGGCAATGAATTAAAATATAAGGTGGGATATATTGAGAAGGGGAAAATTATTGTTGTATTTTATATCCCCCCAAAAAACTTCGTAAAAGTAAACAAACGCCAACCTCAAAAAAAAAAAAAAACTATGCATTTATTTTATAACAAAAAACAAGTCATTATGAAAGTTGTAGCTAAAAAAGCCGTGATATAAAATGAATGTCAATCTCTTATTTAAAACTTCCTTGTCATAATTAATAGTATAATTCAAGTTTCGCTGCCATAAAAAAAAACTGTTTGAGGTTGGTGCCCATCTTAACCACCCTCTTTACTTTTGATACCCTCTATTTGTATTGAGATCATATATTTGTTAAAAATATTTAACAGTCTCCTTCGTTATTTTGATTTAGTAATTCAAGTTCATTTGCGTGATTTAGTTTTTAAGGGGGATAAAGATGGGCACCAACCTCAAACAGTTTTTTTTTTTATGGCAGCGAAACTTGAATTATACTATTAATTATGACAAGGAAGTTTTAAATAAGAGATTGACATTCATTTTATATCACGGCTTTTTTAGCTACAACTTTCATAATGACTTGTTTTTTGTTATAAAATAAATGCATAGTTTTTTTTTTTTTTTTGAGGTTGGCGTTTGTTTACTTTTACGAAGTTTTTTGGGGGGATATCAGTAGTTTTTTTTTTTTTTAAATAATAAAATATACAGACACTATATGACTACAAAATTGACGACAAGATTTAAATGTTTATCGAGAGTTATATAATTTCCGAGAACCAAAAAAATATTATTTCTTACTCTTCATAGAAAAAGCAAAGTGTTTTAAAAGTTTGAATGTTAATATGAACTGAATCTGGCAACCAAATATGAATGTTTACATTTATTCCATTATCATTCATTCCATTATCGTTGTTGATATATTTTCTTTAAATTAAAACGCCAAAAAAATTAAATGGCGCATTCCGTTTATTAATTACAATTCTAAAGTTTATTTAATCTGTTGATTCAGATATTTGATTAATCATATATTTAAAAGCTGTAATGGCGGCTTGTTTGTTGTGTTTTTGAACTCTGACGCTCTTTGATGAAAATATAGCAAACCTCGTTTGGCCGCGTTTTTGGAGGTACTTGGCCGCTAGGACGGCTTGTTTATCGTGCATTCATACCGCCAATAGTAATATAGATTTTAATTAATTAAAAATAGAAAGAGATATTTTTGAAACTTCAAACCTATGAAAGGGGCTGAATTGCGGCATTCTTAATCGTTTAGTAAAAACAGCTTCGATATTCATGGTCTAGTAATGGCTGTAGGTCTGGGCAAAAATTAGGTCAAAATTTGACTAAAACTGCTCGAAAGATTTCATTTTCGAAAATTTCCATAATTTTTTTTCTTCGATGCTTTTTGTTCTAGAATATCCAATTTTTTTTTATTTAAAGTAATCTACAAAACCTCTCTACTGTATTTTTTTTATTGTTCCACGATGTTTAGTTTGTCTGGTAGAAAATAAAATCAATTTTGCTGTTAACATAGCGAAATGTTTTCTGTATATATACATAACTGCCGTTTAGCCCTTGGCGTCATTTTGAGATTGGCGGGCGGAACGACCGTTTCGTCTGATAATATATGTATTATATACCATTTTAATAATTAATCATGAATATTCATAAATAGTAACATTTTATATTTTTTTTCACCAACTTCAAGCTTGATACATATCCAGTTAAAAAAAAACTTGAATTTTAGCCTCATTGAAATTTCTTAGATTATTAAGTTTCATTTTAATTGTTACAAGGTCATCAATTTAATGTTATTCCCACCTTTTTTAAAGAAATTTTCTTTGTATCTTCATATTGTGCATATAATTATTTTATATTATTATTGTACTAACGAATCTACTGAAATATATGTATTTTTCATGATCAGTTAATATTTTTTCATAAAGATCATGAAAATATTTTCGTTGTAAAAAAAAATGTTTTAAATTAAAGTTTTGTGTACCTTTTTTGCTTGAAAATTATCTGGCTTTTCAATCATTTAATAATTTATTTAGCTGTAGGAAATAAAATGCATTACACTATGCGGGCACAAGGCTACTCAAATTTAATGAATCTTTTATAACTTCATTTTTTTTAGTACAATTTCCATTTTCTTATTTTTAAAAAAGAAATTAAAGAACTAAAATAAATTATTTTTTGTATATGCAAACTGTTGTATTCATTTTATTCCAAATAAATGGAAGAATTAAAAAAAAATATCGATTTCAAAGAGAAATTTGTAAAATGCTTCAAATTAATTTTAATGTACTTTTAAGTAAAATCCTTCATTACATTATATTTTGATATATATATTTTCTAAATATGTAATACAATAATTATTGATTGAACACAAATTCCAGTATTTTATATAATACTTAGTTTAGAAATATTTTACTTAAAAATATTTGCACAGTTAAATTTTTCTTGAATTAACCAATACTGGAGAGTAAGTGTAAATAAAGGCTTATATATTTCATTTAAATCGAACATTTTCGAATCGGTCTCTGCTTAAGTATCGATGAGATAGATGGCGTCACGATTTTTGCAATTCGCTTATGCCACTCTGACGTCATGGTTTTGCGAAGATGTGAAGGAGCATTCACCTTGTGAATTTGGCGGTTGACTTTGAAGTTCTCAGCTTTGTTATCATTTTCCTCTGCTTTATTTTAAATTTGTTTTTGTGTTTTTAATATTTGATTTTGTTTTTCATTTTCTTTTGGATACTCCACAATGCACTTCGGGAATTTCTCACTTTGACTCTTGTCCATTCCCAAAACAGAAAAGTGTATGGTTTTTGAAGTGGTTTAAGGTCTTATTCCCTGATGAAATTGCCTTTCCCACTATTTTTTGGTTTCTTTCCATATTTGTATTCATTTTTTCTAGTATTTTTTTGTTTTGCATTTGTTATTAAGGATACATATATATTTTTTCGGGGTGAATATGACATGCATTAGAGGGTTTAGAGTGATCAAGCAAGGAAAGTTTCTGCCGAATACTTACCCATTAATGGATTGGAATTCATCGTTGCACGCTGGATCATGTCTTGCATCGGATGAGACATGTCTTTCATGGATTGCTTGAACTTGTCCATCTTTGGTTTAACTGCTGCCTGATTCATTCCATTTATACCTTAAAACACGAAATCCACTTACAAATTTTATATTAGATAGGCTTTTTTTTTAATTCGTAATAATTTAAAGGGAAATTTGAGCTTAAGTCAACTGCTAGAGCCACAATATTATTCGGGTATATTTGTAGTAAAAGATTATGAAAATAGATTTAAAAAAAAGCAATACATATGTACTCTTTAAAAGGCAGATAAACAATAGTATAGTTAGTAGATTGATTCAAGTAGCATATATGTTAAGACAAATCCTCTTTCGTAAGTTAAACAAATGCTCTTTAGTATGTTAAACAAATGCTCTTTAGTATGTTAAACAAATGCTCTTTCGTATGTTAACAAAATGATAAGACTATTTATTAGAAAGTTGTAGTTTCAGTTAGTAATTATATTATTAAGAACCTAAGAAAAGAGGTCACAGATTACTATTGTACAAAAAGCACTTTATATAAACATCAGGCAAAATTGTAATTGAAGAACTTAGCAGAAGATCATGCTATGCGACAAAAATTTGAAAACGGAAATTTGTTATCTTAAAACGAGGTAATAATATGCTCATTGATACAAAAATATCAATTTTCTTTAAAAAATGTCAATTCTTTCACTAATTTTTTTCATTTGTGTTGCCAGTATATGTTGCCTATGAAAAGGAATGAGTAAAATATTTAAAATAGAATAGCAAACTTTGATTGAAGGCTGATGGTAAATAACATAAATCCTTGCCAGGATTTCAGTCTATTTCAATCTGTTGTTTGCAATCTATAAATATACTGTCATACTTACCTTCTTGCACATGTTTTACCATGGATTTATAGGCCAGTTTTGCCGATGAAGTTAACCCGGGTTCGACCGTTTTCCATTGGGCCACAAAAGAAACAACAGTAGGATCATTAATCATGCCTAAATAAATGTACAAAAAAATTATTTACGAGGAACCGAACAAAAAAACATTATTTGCAAGAACCGTAAAGAAAAAGCATTATATACGAGAAACCGTACAAAAACATTATTTTAGGGAAACCGTACAAAAAAAAACGTTTAAGGGGAACCGTACAAAAAAACTATTTACGAGAAACCGTGCAGAAAAACTTTCAGAGATTTAGAAAAACCTTCAAATGATGAGGCAACCACTTGATCCAGCACCCAGTGCAACGTTCTAGATACATCGTACACGACTTTGAACCACTACAGATTTAACGTGCAACGGTGCCTTATATACTAGGATGGGCCAATAAAAATTAATTTTATTCTACAAAAAAAAAACTTTTTGTTTTATTTACCCCTTAAGACGAGTCCGTTTCTGATAGGTGCATTAGACGTACAAAAAAACTGTATTTACGAGGAGCCGTACAAAAATACCTTGCATATGAGGAACCATTTTGTTTCGTCAACTGATGGGGCATACGCCTAATCCAGCACCCAGTGCAACGTTGGAGATACATCGTACACATGTGTAAACCACTACAGATTTAACGTGCACCAGTGCTATATACCCATAATTATTATTAGGTTCCCTTAGAGTGAGATTGTATTGATAAATAGGCAACATTTTTAGGGTTTATTTTTAAGAAGTCACTCACTCTAGGGCCCGCCTAAGCGAGGGACTTTTCAGATGTTACCATTTTATATCTAAGAAATCATTTTTCTCCAATGGGGTTCCAATATTGGTTGTCAAGCCTTTACTTTGGAATATGCTGACTCGGTATATTCCAAAGAATTGCGAGCCATTTTTGTGTGTGAGTGTGTGGCATCATCTTGGCGGCTCTCGCTACCTACTTTGACGAACAGATTACAATGAATCTGAGCTCTCTGTGGATGTTGAAGTATGCCGAGATTTAATTTTGCCGAGAGAACCCAAGCCAAATAGGCCCTCCAGGGGTCTTTTACATGCCACATAATCATATGACATGCGTGCAAAGGATTTTCCCATCCCGAAAATCCGATTACTCAGCCAGGGCTCAAACCCGCGATTTTGCGCTTAAGAGGCGGAAACGTTAAACCTCTCAGCCACTAAGCCGCTCTAAAAAATCATAAAACCACCAAAAAAAATTCTATAAAAGGAATTCCTGGTTTTGGATCTAATTTCAATTGAAGAGTACGAGAGAAAACAGCTTAATTTCGTAGAGAACTTTCCTTAGCAGGCCACTTTGGGGATGATAGCGAGTAACTGCCTAAACTGGTGTAAGGCAACCAGTTTCTCCCAACCGAGATTCACGCGATGCACGATTCCGACGCTTGGACCAAGCGAAGAAGAAAGAGAGAAACCGGTTTTCTGTTGCCAATGTCAGCCAAGCAGACAAAATTACGGGATGACTCTTAATAAATCAAGCGGTTCTTCCCCTGAACTCTTCAATTTACTAATCATAAATTTAATTTTACTGTGCGTATTTACATTTTCATGCATTACTATTATAACTTACTCTTTGTCATGATATTTTCTGCAACAACATACGCTTGGCGTACAACTTTTTCGAATGGTTCCAGCAAATCCACCAGCTTTGTCATTTCTTTTGAAAGGTCATTGGCCTGGACATAACCTGGGACAGAAAACTTACTTAAAAACACTGTAACAAGTCCTAAAGCAGAGTGATTTAATTTTAAATCGTTAAATACTCTTTTGATGTAATGTTTATTTACTGGAATATTAAATTTATTTACTGGACCAGTGGTTCCCAACAGGTGCGCGGACCCCCAGGGGTCCGCGAGCTATGCCAGAGGGGTCCGCAAGATGCTATTAGAATATTAAAAAATATATTAAATATATTTCGTATGATAACAGAATTTTTTTGGCCGCTTTCTGCATGAGCATCTGAGTCTAGCGCAAAACTATCACTCAGAATTTCATTATTAAAAATTTCATCACTCAAAATTTCATTACTTAGCACGTTCTTTTATTAAACCCATCAAATTATTACTTGCCTTTCTAGTTACCCCCCCCCCCTCCCCCCCAAAAAAAAAAATGTTTAAAATATTGTTGCTTAGCGCATCTAATAAATACAAATATATGAATATTCAAGGGTAAGGTTGTTTTATTTACTTAAAACATGAAATTTTTTTTTAACTTTGTTAAAAGAGTCTTTTATCAATGCATATAACCAAAGATCCTTGTACATATTGTATGTTTACTTATCTATTCAAATATATTCTGTAATGATTCAAATACAAATGTATCTCCTCACTGTACTATATATTTATTATAAAAAATAATTTCAATTTTGGTTAAAATAAAATTCTTTATCAAATATAGAATCGATATTAATATTACACATTGTTACAAAATGTACTTTTAAACTTACTCGTCATGAAAATATACATGAGGAAGACTGAAACTATATTCTTGTTCATGATCTATATTTAAATGGAAAAGAAAAGCTAGTATCATATTACTAGTATCATTAAGTAGGGGAGACCGGGGTTAGTTGGCACACTTTTCACTTCAAAATTTTTCTAATTTTTTGGTTTGAAGATATTTGAAATGTAAAAAGTTGGTAATGTAGGTAAACATTTTGGCTACAAATCACACATACAATTGAATTAATATATTGTTGCCACTTTGTGTGAAAAATGTTTTTCCTTGTTCAGTCAAACTATGCCAACCTACCCCGGTATCGGGGTTAGTTGGCATAGGTAGTGGGGTAAGTTGGCATAAGTGAGGCAAACGTTTTTACTCGTCTTTATGTAAGGTGTAATTATAATGAATGTTAATCAGCTTAAAATTAAACATTGCATATGTCCTGGGCGGTAAATGAATGCTGGTTCATTACTGATTTTAGGAGGTTGAAAAATCTTTGAACATTATGTGGGTTGAAACTGGACATTCGAGCCAAACTCGTTGCCGCGGGGGTACGTATTGAAAGTTGTGGGTGACGTTTTAGGAAAAAAGAAAACCAGTCAACACCTGCTGATTCTTTTGAGTCCCAACTACTAGGATGTGCAGTGCCATTAGCAACTGCATATTGATATGCCAACTTTCTTGCCTCTTTTGGGCTCAGGCCGAAGTATATGTCACTTGCCTTCACAAGGTATTCACTCAAAGCAAATTCTTGTTCAGGAGTGAACACCTGCCGCACTATCCCATATCCTCCAATACCCTCTGGTACCCTTTAGGCAGAGAGAATTCATTTTTAATTTTGCGATCTTACAATACCATGCAAGACTTCTAGCAGAGATCTTAAATTCATCCGCTGCTTTTATCAAACTTTTTTTTCAAGTAAGTGTGCCTCAACAACTCTCTTTCGATGATTTACTGTCATTGTAGCCCTCTCAGTTTTTCGTTTATAGGTACTCATAATCTGAACAAAAATATTTACATTATCATAGATAGGTAAGGCAGAAAAAGTGAACTTGCAGTTTCCGTTTATTACATAATAATAACTAGATAACCGTTTGCTTGAAATCGAGCTGAAATTTGTATAGTCTTAAATTATGCCATTTTTGAAACTCTGAGTATGACAAATCTACGTAAAAGTATCTAAAGTAAAAGTTATTATCTGTCCAGCCGTTATTGAGTTATGACTGCGAAAATAAAACGCCTTCCGCATTTATATATGTATCGATAAAAATAATAATAATTTATTACTATGAAGTAGCCTGTACCTAACTTAAATTAGGTCGCTATGAATGTTGGCATACTTATGTCAACTTACCCGTTGTTGCGGGGTTAGTTGGCATACCCAGCCAGCTAGCCCCCATGTCAACTAGCCCCCGAGTCCCTATGCCAACTAACCCCAATCGAGCAAGTAAAATAAACATGGCCACCAAAAAAAATGTTTATGAACTTCAGCAGAAATGGACTTATAACCTTTTAGCTAGATGCCCAAAGATACTAAAAACTTGTGAATGTTATTCCTGAATGACTGTACTACTGTAAAAAACGACAAATACTGAATAATCAAAATTTTACTTTCTTATATGAAAATCACGTTTTCCATCCTTCCTCTAAAGGCAATGCCTGGATCCAACTGTCGTTCTCATGCAAGTTGGACGTTTAAATGACGATCATGTGACAGGCTCAGTAGCGCTCTTAATAAACAGTGAATTTTTTTAAAGGCACAATGCCAACTAACCCCTTATGCCAACTAACCCCGGTCTCCCCTACAGAGATAAGTTATATTTATATAATTATAAACATTTGTTATTATTTTTTTAATTATATTTTTCAAGTTTAAATAACTTATTGATCAAATTTCATTAAATGTACCCAAGTGCACAGTTTCTAAGCACTCCAGCCAAAAGTATATTTTCTACACAAAAAAAGTGAAAACGTATTCTCTTATACCTTGTGTCTATTTACTATACGAGCCTCGATAAAAATTTCTTACCCCATCCCTTCGCTTGTTTTTCTAGGAAACGGAGGGAAGCATCGCTTTTCTAAACCTAACGCTTTTGAGGGTGTGTTGTGAAATTAACAATCTCAACAGGTCAAATCCAAGTAGGGTGGGGAAAAAACACGCTCACGCCGTTTCGAAGAACACAACATGCGTGGTGGGGAAGGAAAATGCTTTCAAAGCTCACATTTAAAATAGACAAGGTATAGCTATTGTAAAATATTCTGTATAGTTTATTAGATTGAAAAAACGAAACAAGTGGTGTTTGTAAAATTACACGACTTTCACAATTTCCACCGAATATATTAATACATTTAAAGTTAATTATATCCTATAAAGTAATTTCAACTCCAAACCTTACTACTACCAACTCCAAAACCTTACTATACTTACTTACCAGCTATACCTTTTACCGCGATTGCATTTAAAAAAAAAAAAAAAAACTTTATTATGACTTTCCGACAGGTACTGGGAACTCTCGTGCCAAATTTGAAATTTGTAGCTTTTTCAGTCCAAGCTGTGGAGTGGTTTCAGACAGACCAATGTTCAAAAAATACTTTTTTTAGAATCAGCACCCTCTAAAACATGCAGAAAACACAAAATCTCTTTTTTGGATTTTCGACCCCCATGGCAATACTTTCACTAAACCCTTAAATTTTCGAGGATTGATCAATCAAAATTTTAAATCAGACGTTTCACATAAGAGGGTCCAACTTGACTGAATTGCCACGAACGTTTCGATTGAACTTAATTTTTAATTTGAAAAAAAAAGCTTACTTTATAGTTTTATAGTTATTCCTTCCAAAATGAAATGTGACCGATTGAAACGCTTTGCAGATAATACAAGATCAAAAGAGGGTTTTCCAACCTTGCTATAACACTATATATATTTCCTTTTGCATAAAAAAAATACTTACGTTGTAATTACGAGTTATTAGTGAATATCACGCAAATACATCACATTACAAATCACCCTATTGAAAGAATTATTTATATAAGCACTTCACGATATAAACGAAAAAAACGGCCATGGACATAATCGAAATAATGAAATTAGAGGAAGCTTCAGAATTTAAAAAATATCAAAAATATGTATGCGTGGCTTTTTAAACTAGATTTTCCTTCAAATAAATAATATACTTTTTATGTTAAAATTTTATATTATTCCATAAAGGGAAGTAATATATGTCAGTGCATTGAAATCAAGTGTTGTCGCGCTGAATAGTTTAATCTATTATTGACAATCGTTTTGAATTTTGGAGTTGCATAAGGGTTAAGCAGCTTGAGTTTATTGAAATTCATTGTTAGGAAACCACCATTGTGAAGGAAACCTAGAAAAGTAATTCAATGTTAAGTACATTACGATATTTACCCTTTCTGGCCTCTTTTGTAAAAACCATTAGGGTCAAGTGGGGTAAGTGTGATTGGGGGTAAGTGTGATAAACAGCTCTTGTAACTTTGGAAATCATTCTAAAAATCTGAAAGTTTGCAATATATAACATTAGACCACATATAATTAAACTAAAAAAAATATTGACCTTATTTTTTGTTTAAAGAAAGTTTTGAGCTTTTGAAATTAAGTGCAACTTGTCTTCTTTTTATGTGGGTCTTTCTATGGGGGGGTAAGTGTGATAAAACAGCAATGGATTTTGAAATGCAAATTTTGTACACTTAAAAATGGAATTCAAACATATAATTTTTTTTTCTACATATGTATGTTACTTATAATAATTCCCTACCAATTTTAGGATTTGGAATTTACTTGAAGCAGAGAACGAATTTTTCTTAATGAAAAATGCAGAAACCCTATCACACTTACCCCACTTGACCCTACCCATCTCCCCTTCGTTGCCCAATATAACAAAACAAAAAAACTTAAGCTGTATTTTTAAGACTCATTTTCGCGTAACTTACTAATTTAGATTTTCTAATGAAATTTGGGATGAAGCCTAGCCTGATTTATTGCTTCAAAATGACGTATCCCACTTGTTTGTGTTACTTGCGGTTCGTTCGGTGAAAGCGAGTGAAAGACGGACGGACTGAACGATTAAAATACCTTCCCCCTTTTTCGTTATAAACGTAGTGGGGAAGCTAAAAGTATGATTTGGTGCAGAGCACGAAAAAACTCAGAAAATTTACCTGTACTCGATCACGGTTTGTCCAACAATGTACCCGTCCTTCTTTGAAACTAACCCGTCAAGACCAACCCGTAATATGTGCCTTTTACTTAATAGTTATAGGGTAGACTGACCAGTGAGTGAACAGGCCCCAGTGAATGAACATTTTGGTAAATATAATTAAAAAATATTGAAAATCATTCCACTAGATGGATTGGCAACTCTGACTTCCTCCCATCTAGTAGGAAGCTATCTGACATATGATTGGTTGTCCTGGTCATTATGCCCTGGTGTTTATTCACTGGCAAACGCAGCGCCTTAAACGTTCATTCACTGGTTAGTCTACCCTAGGACTTCTAGATTAGAGGCTCTTGTAACGTAACAAAAAAATTAAAAATGCATCATCAACATCATTGGGGAAATGGCCGTCCACGAGGATGTCGGATTTGAGAAATTCGTTGTCCTCAGGAAATTTTCGACCGCCGAGGAAGAGCAGTTTTTTGAGCCATTATTTGGTGAAGATACGACTTAAAATAGACAGTAAAAACAACAGATTAATTTTTAAAATTTTATTTTCAAAATAGTATGTACAAAGTTTTAATCACAGATATTTCCATAACATTCTACTGCAGGTACAACGATTATGATGAAATGACCTAAAAAAAACCAATCCAAACTTTGTTTTTTTTTTCAAAAAATCCAGCTTAGATCAGAATTCATATAAAATATATACGCTTGAAAGAAATAACTTAAACAACAATTAACTTATACAGAATGAAGCAATACTTTTTGAAATCAAACTGTTGTTCCTACAACATTATCATTAGTCATCAACATATTCGGATTGTGAAAAAAAAAATTGTTTTCTCTTAAATAATAAAAATTTAACTTGTAAGTTTCATCAAATATATTATTTATAGTTTAAATTTTAAAAAAAGTAATATAAAAATAATTGGAATTGAAGTGAAAGTTAATTTAATTGTTGAATATTGATGAACACATAATTTTATATGCCCAATTTAAAAAGGTAGTTAATGGACCTACGCTAAACAAAAAAGTTTATATACAGTATACAAATTATAAAATGTTATTCTACAATATCATATTTACAATATTTAAAAAATACAATTTCTTTGGCAATGATGAACATTATCTTGATTATAGTTTTTTTCTGGTTATTAGCTATCTCAATATTTTAATAAAAAAATTAAATTGTTTAGGACTAAAAAATTAGTTTTTGACCACTTAACAGTTTTAAATTTATATCCACTTCACTCCTGAAAAAACCCTAAAGCATATATTCTTCTTATAAACATTTTTAAAACAAATATATACTTAAGTTTCTGCACACGTTCAGGCCACTTTTTTTAAAACATGAACTAGAAACAATGTTGGTAGTATTTTTGTGTGTATCCGAAAGAAATAACTATATATAGCAAGTGAAATTTTGCATACATAACACATTTTTTTTAAATATGCTCATTTTATGCAGGTTTTGTTCAGGTTTTTTTGTCAAAAACTTCAATTTGGCTAGAAAAAAAACTGTTCAGCCTATTAAAGAAAATGAAACCACCAAGTTAATCTGCAAACTTATGACTAGAGACTATACCTAAATTCAAAAGATTTTATTTAAAAGTATAAATTTTATTAGCAGTCAAATAAAGACAGTCCTATTTTCAACATTTTTAAAGGTTGTCAAAATGAGTAACAGGCAAAAACAAAATATAAAACCATATTTCTTCCCATTTTTTTAAGTATAGTCCCTAGACAACAATTTCTTAAATTAGTTGAAAAAAGAAATTTTTAAAATTACTGAATAATTTTTTGAGTTATATTTTTCCAAAAGAAGCTATTTAATGAAAACCTGAAATGCGAGAAAAGCGCATTTAAAATTTCAACATCTGGTTGATTCTAGTGCTACTGACCTTTACTAAATTAATCACTATGTTCGTTCTAATTGCAGCTTAGTTAAAATGATGACAGTTTTAGAAACAAGAAAACCTGAGTAATAATGTAAACAAGTAAAAAAAATTTTTTTTTTCAAAAATGCCATTTTCAATTTTCAACGTGTGCTGCCACCTTAAAAGTATGTTTTGTAATTAATCATGAAAAAAATAGTGTTCGACATTTGTGGAGGGCCACATCAATTTAATTGAATTTGGGTTTGGTAGTAGACCTTTAAAGAAATTAAATGACCTATTAAAGTATACCTTTTTTTTCTGCGTACTATGAATGAAAAAGCATATTCTGTCAGTTTTTCTGCAATTAATAGCAGTATGTAACAGTTGTTTTACTCCAAAATAGATGTCGATATTTTTATAATTTGAGCATTCTAGTCTATAATAGAAAAGTTAGTATTAAGAAAAACTGTAAAATTAATTTAGGAAGTGAATTCTACAGAGGCCCCTGTGTGTGTGCCTCTGGCAAGCTGAGGATATGGCAAGTCCAATCACTTTGTTGTTGGTATCAGGTTATATTTCTTTTGTACTGCTCCTCAGCTTATTGCATGTCAACATTTTAAAACTCTTTTTCATTGTCAAGATTGAAAAAAAGAATGTGATTGTTAAGTGGTTAAAAAACTTAAAGCACTTTTAGGTATTCGTGTTATACAATAAGTTGATTATGAAAATACTTTTGCAATATCTTACATAACACTAATTATATAAATATAATCATTAAAATCTGGCGAACTGATGGATATTTTATTCCGTACAGATCCTTTCTAACATCCGCCTTTTACACAAACATAACACACAAAAGTTTGAAAACAAGTAAAAAAATATCACAGATTGTGAAATAAATAAAAAGAGTGTCTACAACCCAAAAAAGAAATGGAAAATAATTCAAATTGTTAACTGAAATTGGTTCAAAAATATGTTACAATACTACTCGGTCCTTGAAAGCCCAATGTATATTGTGTTGAACCTTCAAGATCCCCTAGAGAATTGATATAATGAATCATAAATTGAATAAAATAAAACAAATATCCAAATTTCTTTGTTTTCTTAATTTACCAGGGTTCAGTTTCTTGGGTCTTGCCTTAAAAGTAATGACCACTGGTCTCCAAACCCAAGAACCTCTGCATTAATGAAAAAATGATTTTTTAGGCCACATTTCTATGGCTTATGGAATAGTTTTAAAAATGATTTTTTTTTATATGATCATAAATGGAGTTGGCTTAAACGTCTCAATAATCCCACTTTTTGAAAAGGCTCGAATATTTTTTTTTATAAAATTGATTTATAGAAAACTAAAAAAATTATCCAAACTCATTTCAAAAAGTGGAATTATAAAGCCTGGTAAATAAGCTACAGTTCACATTAAAAAAAAAACTTTAAAAAAAGTTTCAATGCAGCCGGAGTAATGTGGCTGAGAAAACTATGTTTTTTTACCCTTGGATTTACAGTTTGGAGACCCGCTCCATCCTCTTTAAATAGAGTTCAGTTTGTTGGAGCATGTCTTAAGTATATCTATTTAGTCTTATAAATTCATGGTAGCAATTGAAGAGCTTAGTGGAAGAGCGTGCTAAGTGACATTTTTTTTTTAAAATTGAGGTTTTTTAATTAAATGAACATAACTACCAACTTCTTTAACCATAAAGTTTTTTCTTTTTTGTAAACTTTAAGTTTAGTATATTTTGTAAGGTTTGTAAGTACCATTTTCAACAGACCTGAGTACAAACGAAAAACTTAACAGTTATTTTTCTTGTTTTTACCTTTTTGTCATTTAGCACGTTCTTCCACTAAGGTCTTCAATTATCTTGACAGCCCTTTCAAACTTCTGCAACAAATACAATGTGTTCCTGAGTAATTGTCATCACAGTTTTTTTATGCAGTATCTTGAGTAATACCATAAAGGGAACAATTGAGTCTTGAAAAACTTTGTTCTAAAAGCTGATGTACCAACCATACCCTTGGGGTATTGTCACAGAGAAAGGCAATTAGGAATATTCCTTCCAACTCCTTGAAGCAGGAGGATACCTGAACTTCCATGTAAGAACTTCCAAGCAGTATTGTTACAGAAAAAAGGTTATCTGAAATATTCCTTCAAACTCTTGAAAGCAAAAGGCTACCTAAATTCCCCTGAAAGAATATCCCTGAGGAGGGGTCTCAGACAGAAGTCACTTGGAATTTCAATCAAACTCTTGTAAGCAGAAGGCTACCTGAATCCCCCTGTAAGAATGTCCCCGGGGTGGTGTCTCAGACAAAAGTTATTTGGCATATTCCTTCAAACTCTCGAAAGCAAAAGGCTACCTGAATTCCCCTGAAAGAATGTCCCTGAGGAGGGGTCTCAGACAGAAGTTACTGAAATATTCCTTCAAACTCTTGAAAGCAAAAGTCTACCTAAATTCCCTTGTAAGAATATCCCTGGGGTAGTGTCTCAGACAGAAATCACTTGGAATATTCCTTCAAACTCTCGAAAGCAGGAGGCTACCTGAACTCCCCTTTCAGCCTCCACACCCCCTCTCCTTCCTTTCTAGAGGTTTCTTGAGCAGGGCTTTAAACAGGGCCGTCTTGTCTGGTGGAACTTTTTCTTTGAAAGCTCAGAGGATTTTGTTTGTTGTGTTATATGTTCCTGAGTTATTGTCATCAAAGTTTTCTTTGCAGTATCTTGAGTAGTACCTTAAAGAAAACAGTTTGGTCTTGGGAAACTTTGTCCAAAAGCCCAAGGACCAATCACATCCCTGAGATTTTGTCCCAGAAAAAAGGTTATTTGGAATATTCCTTCTAACACTTTGATGCAGGAGGCTACCTGAACTCTCTTTTCAGAAAGGGAATGCTTTCTTTTAGAAAGGGAAGCTTTATCCTTAAGGCTCAAGGAACAATCACATAGTTGGGTCATTGCCCCCCAAAAAAGGTTTATTTGGAATATTGCTTCAAAGTCTTGAAAGCAGGAGGCTACCTGAACTCCCCTTTCAGCCTCCACACCCCCTCCCCTTCCTCTCTGGAGAATGTGCAAAGTTTCTTGAGCAGGGCTTTAAACAGGGCTGTCTTGTCTGGTGGAACTTTTTCTTTGAAAGCTGTGAGGATTTCTCGGGTTGTGACGCGACCGTCCAGAGATCCTTGGAATGCAACGAAACTACGGATGTCAGCGATCAAGGATTCGTTTTCAATGGGATTGCTCTCGTCTCCTACAGTTTCTGTTTTAAAAAAATAATAAATTATATAAGTACATTATCTGTTTATACTTCTCAGGCAGTTAAAACTTTAACATGAATTTAAATGGAAAAGAAAACCAAAATAGTTCGTGTTAGCTGAATATAGTAATAACCGTCTCAAAAATTAAAATTAGTATACTATATGCTTACAAATTTTTTTTAAATACTATTTTAATATAACAGATGATACAATTTGAAAAATATACTTATAATACTTAGAGAAAGATTAGTTAAAAATAATGCATAAAAAGGTAAATTAAAAAGAGGAGTAAAATCAATATTTTTTTTTCAAATGCTCAGTACTACTTTCATATAAAAAGAATGGATAGTAAATATAGTTTTACGAAATTTTTAGTTAATGCCAAGAATTTTTGTAAAGTGATTCCCATTAAACAAAATTTTTAGCAATAGTTCAGAGCGCAGGAGCATAAACAGGTCAAAACTGTGATGCACGTCATAGAAAAGCTTCTATCCTGTAGAACATTTTGAGTTCCGGCTTTTAGAAAAACAGAAAAGAAAATTTTATCAGCCGATCATCAAATATATTGAAATTGTAAATATTGCCATTTTTCAATTGCTTATTTTTAAAGGTTCGCAGCTCCTACTTTAAAACGTTGCAAATGCTCGAATGATTCCAAAATCTGGATAATACAGTGACTCTATAATCGATAAACTACAGTGATTCTGAAATTGGGGAACTATGGCTATTCTGAAATCAAATCAGTTAAGCTTTCCCTAAGTTCTGTTACAGAACATCATAAAAAAAAATAAAATATTCAGTTGATCGCAAGGGAAACTTCATGTTAAGCAAGATCAGTCTAATAAGGTGAAGTTTACTCCATTTTAAGTCGAAATGTTTACTTTAACTACCATACTTACTGCCTTTGCGTATAATTGCCAGTATTTCAGAAGATGAGGTGACCGCTTTTTCTTTTTTGCCATCAAACATAAATTTTGAACTGTTGTCTTCCTTTTTATCACCATCTTTCTCCAGTTGCTTTTCAAAAGCTCCAGGTGGAAGGCGCCTGCTCTGGCCAAACCTAGGGGATCTAAAAAAGAAAAAATCATTCAAAAATATCTAAAAACAATTAACCCTTTCAGTCCCAGTGATGCCATTTGGCATCATCACTTTCAATATATTTTTCCAAATGTTTATGTCCCGTTACGACATCCAAACACACATCATTCGATTTTTCACACTTTGTTCTATTTGACAATATTTTACAATAATCTCAATAGAAGTCAGAACTACTATTTTTTTTAATTAGAAAATACCTAACAAACGTTTCATCTGATTTTTGAAAAGTTCACTTCAGTTCCACATATTTAAAACACAATTTAAACTATTTCAGTTAAAATAATTACTAAGTTTTTTTTAATAATATGGTCAGATACCTTAAAATCAGGGGTCGTAGTGGGACAATGCAAAATTTCAGGACAAACATTTAAGAAAAAATCAGGACATTTTCAGGACATTATTTATGCAATAAAATGCAGTAGAATTTCAGTCAACGAGTTTACTGTCACTGCTGTACAGGGTTCATACACTTGATAGGGGGGGGGGGTCAAGTTTTAACTAAAAAAAACCAGAAAAATTTAAAAATTACAAATTACTACCAGCATAATATCTGAGTACTGAAATCGTGTATAAGATGACTCCGTTTTTTTCAAAAACTAAAACCTGCCATAAATTAGAAATCAATCGCAGTATAGGCCAAAGTAATAAAAAGTTTCAAAGCTAAACCAAAATATTTTATAACATTCCTGCTAAGTCTTGTTATCACAAGCTCAATCGCTTTAGTAGGCTAAATGTCTCCAGCGGCAACGTTTAGGTTTCGAAATATCGTCGCACTAGAGCTACACGAGGGCTATTGGCGACGGGCGTCGTATTTTAGAACCACATCTCCAGCGGCAAAAAAAAAAACCTAAGTAGTGGGCCTTGACATCAATCACAGGCCATCGTTATTTTTAAAGGACCTAAAATGTGGTTGACTGATCAGTTCTGAACTAAAATAAAGAAAGAAACGGTAGATGGTCCTACGACGATTACTCTACCAAATAGTAAATATTATGAGGAGTTGATGATCCATTTTTTCAGAAAAAAACCTTTGAAATTTTTTTTAGATACACTACTGGCGATAACTAGCAAATAGTATTACTAGGCGCTTAGGCTGGTAGACAAATCTGATCTGATCCGAGCCTTTTATTTCCAGAAACCATTGTTTAGATTTTTAAAATACAGTAAACTCCCGATTATCCGCGGGTGGATTATCCGCTTTGTGGATTATCCGCGGGCCAATATCCACCCTCCTCACCTCCAATTTTTCAGTTCAAATATAAAATTTAAAAAAAGCTCGATAAATGAATTTATTTGTTTCAAAACTTTTTGGAGGAATGATCCAAGAACAACGAATTCCTTTCTAGAACAACGAACACATTCAAAGAACGGCGAATACATTAAACAAGAACAACGAATACATTAAAATAAGAATGACTGTAGGAAAACTAGTGTTCAATCAGGTGCACATCACGAACAGGCCATTGTCAAAAAGCGTCACTTGTAAAATAAACTGACCTCTATTTTAATTGAATTGCTTTATGTGATTTTGATACTAGCGAAATGCGTAAGACACAAAAAAAAAGCTGTCTTGGTAATTCAAGACGAACTACAACTCTTTAAAAAGATGGAAAACGAATCCTCTAAAAATCAAATGTGGTTGCAGTATGGGACGACTAGGATGCAGTATAACGACTGTAATAGACATTTTGAAGTAAGTTAATTTGTTCGTATACGATTACTGTTATTTACTTTAATAAAACCCAGAAGAAATTGTGTTTATAGGCATTTTCTTCATTTTTGCGGATTATCCGCGAATTCGCTTATCCGCGGAAGCCGCGCCACCCAATTCCGCGGATAATCGGGAGTTTACTGTAATCCTATTAAAACCATCGGAATTGTTTTCAATGCCGAAGAACTGATTTTTTCATGAACAAATCCCAAAAATAAATTTTGCTATTGTAATTGTGGAAGCTTATCCGTAGAAGTTTGCAGGTATGAAATTATGTTTGCTAGCACTTTAAAAAAAAAAATCAGGAATTTCAGGTTGATGTGTGAAAAATCAGGACAATTCAGGACACCATTTTTTTGTTCAGGAATTTCAGGAAAATCAGGACAACTACGACCCCTGCTTAAAATATATAACAGGAAGTGTTTTTAGGTAATATATATTTTTTTATTTTGTTGCTTTCCACAGTTAAAAAATTTTGGCATTATTTCAAAAACAATATAAAAAATTTAAATGATTTTTTTTCTTATGGAACTCTTATTTTTGACCTAAAATAAGCTTATTTTGTGAGTATCACATGTTTCTGTAGTGTAGTAAGTTTTTGGGACTCAAAGGGTTAACCCACCAAATTATATGTCAGGTAATCCAAACTTAGACCATAAAAAAGTTCCACTAAAAATTGTCTTCATTCTTGCTCAATTTGGAATGTTTGCTATTTAATTTTTATAATGAATTATACATTGAATGAATGTTAACAAAATAAATTCTTTAAAAATTTTAGCCTTAAACCTCTTTGTTTTCTCCTTGTTTTCCACAAAAAAAATGTCCAGAAAATGTACATTTGCTCCTAGATTTTTCAGTTAGTAGCACAAATTGTTCTACTTTTCTGAAATCTTGCTTTCCTAGTATGAAACCAACCAATAAAACAATCAAGGGTAAGGAAGGATCAACCTACTCAAAGCAGCAAGGATATTTTTGTTTATTTCCTAATCTAGCTTTTCCCCCACTAATGCTCTAGACTGGGAATTTTTAATAGTAGCCGGTGGCTACCAGAGTGAAAAAAAAAATGGTAGCCACATTTGCATTTTTAGTAGCCAGTTTTAAATTCAAATCTATACGACAAAAGGAAAGTGTGACTTTCCACAAAACAAAATATTATTAAAGGCATTTTTGATATGAAAAGACAGTAAAAAAAGGAACATACTAAATATGTAAGTATTATGTGATTGGTCATTATTGAAAGGAGAAAATTACTTTATGTACATACAGTTCAACTACAGGGTGCATAGCGAAAGTTCATAATAAAAATTACTCTTTCTTCCCATCAGAATCGAATCGAAGCTTTTTATTATTATTATTTTAGAAATCCAGCTTCAGTATCAATTATTTGTTGAACAAAAAGGAAAAATTATGATCGCCACTTTGGCGACTGGGGTTCAATTTTTAGGTAGCCACTTTCAACGTAATAGTCCCCCAGTTGGCGACTGGCGATTGCTAATCTAGACCTTTATCCCCCACTGCTTAGTTTCCAAGCTAGCTTGGTATCTAAGTAAGGCAAAACCCTTACCTGCCTCTCCCAGTGGGTGTGGGCACCCCCTCTTGAGCCTGCCTGCACTGCCTGCGACTTTCCCTCAGGGCCTTGACTGCCTCATCAGCCACGCGCTGGGCCTCACTCTCGACAATCGAGAAGTCGGGGGTGGAAGAATCCACTATGGTGTCGTGACGGAGGGCAGTGTGGACTCCTGTGGGAAGGAAATGAGTTGTTATAAATACAAAGTTCTTGTTGTTGTTGTTGACTTATTCCTCTTGGTGAAGCCTTAAGCCCTTCAGATGATAAGGACATCGCTCGTCAAAAAACTTTTGGGACAGCAAACGCGTCATCCAGAGACCGGCTACAACATGCGTGACATCACAGACTTAAAAGCAGTATTATCGCGGTATTGGAGGAGGAGGTACAAGGAGGAGGCTCGGTCATGACTGAACTTCGTTTTTGATTGGAGCAGCCGTTTGCTCAGCGAAAAAGTAGCAGACTTTTTCACGTAGACTCGAAAAAACTCAGCCAGCAAAAGCTGCTTGAAAAACCTGTTTTTGAAACGCCATAGGGATGTCGCTGAACGAACGAGCTCTCGTGTGATAAGGCCTTTAGGCTAGACCAAGTCAATGAGCTCAAAAGTCTTCAAGAAATCATACACAATCAGGGTTGTTATGTTTAAAACATTTTGTTTAAAACAAATGTTTTAAACATGTTTAAAAACATAGTAATAAAAAACATGTTTAAAACAATTGTATTAATCATTATATGTTTAATAATTTATTGGCCAAATACAGTTCATTTAAGGAAATAGGTTTTATTTTAGGATATGTGACCATGATATATTACCTTAAGATTAAGATTATGATAAATAGTAGACCCTGATGGAATGGTAAACCTTGTATGTGATACTTTAGATCCCAAATGGGACACAACTGACATTTGTTAATATTCATTAATTTATTATAGCCCCTAATTTGTGAGATTTGTGCTAATCATCAATGTTGTGCATAATTTTAGTTCATTAAAATAATACCAAACATAAACTAGTATTGCATTATCAGTTTATAAATTCTTCTATTAGCCCATCCGATTTAATCAAAGGAAGACACCGAATCGCCAGATAATCGAAGGATTTCTTGTATTCTATGATTCTTCGACAAATAAAGATGCAAGGCATATGCTTAAAATTATTGGGGATTGAAGTAAATATAGGAAACTAAAATGCAAAAAAAAACATGTTTTTTAAACCTAAACAACTTGTTCAATAACCAAAATTTAATTGTTTAAAAAAAACGTGCTTTAAACAAGAAAAAACATGTTTAAAACAAAAAAACATGTTTTTTGTTTTATTTAAAAAAAAAACATGATTTTTTCCAACCCTGTACACAAGTGAGGGACAAAAGTGGATGTCATTCTTCTCCAGACCAATACACTGTAAAATGTAATCTGGAGAAGCCTGTGCAGTATTAGACTTCCTGCACATTGAATATGTCTTTTGTCCAATTTCAAAAGAGATCCGATACAAAGTCCTAAAAGAACTAAATAGCCTACTTCATTATACTTTAATATTATCATAAATAAAAGAGTAGCCAGTCTTTTTTTAAAACCTTTTTTATCTTTTGTCAAGGATAAAGAAAATCTTCATTGAACATCAACAACACACAAGGAAGACCTCACATGTCTGTCTGTTTGTTGCCTCCTAAAGTAACATCTTGTAATTGCTATATATTAGTCTCTTAGTGCAGGTTACAGTTCAACCAAACTTCAATGCTTCATCATATATTTATAAACTTGCAACAGAATTGCAGTAAGTGTAGCTATTTTATTTAGTTTTAGCTCAGGAAGGCCTTGTTAACCAAACCTTGAAGCCTCTTCTTTAGTGCAACGATAATTCATCTCACCTAGACGACTCATAACTTTTGCTTATTTGAAGAAAAATCACAGTTAGTGTCAGGGCCAGATTTCTAAATAGGCTGTAGTCTAGAATGGCGCATTTTTTGGGGCAGCGAATTTTATTACCAATAAAGCGGCATTCGGTGTAAAAAAATATTATAAAGATACTAATATTTTTAAGAACGAAAACAAATAATTTACATTAATCCGTAAACGTACAAGTGCTAAGATTAAGTTTCAAACATGGCCCCTGCGAGGGCAAATGCAAACTCTCCTACCAGATTTTTAAATTGAAAGAAAAAAGTCGAACAGTTTAAAAAATTCGCCTATTATTTGCTTTCGATTTAGAGTGTAATTGTACCTAAATGATTCTAATATGTAGACAGAAAAAAAATATCCAAGAAAGCTATGCATGGGATATCTTACAAAGGAAGAGGGGGGAAGGAAAAACACTATTTAAACGCTAAACAAACAAATTCGTTATTTCAAATACAAGCGTCAAATTATTTTTTATTTCTTTTTCTTGTGTTATCAATACAAAAAGAGGACTATAAGTATAGATCGGGGGGCCATCTTGTCTAGAAAAGTTTCTTTTTGAAAGTTTCATGCCCATCTCAAGCTTTCAAGACAATGAGGGAAGAATTTAGTTCTTACCTAGATCTTCTTCTAAAATTACTGTTTATTTTTTGTATTTACATTAAATCGTAGCATACAGGCGGCAAATCTTTAAATCCGGTCCTGCAGTTTTCGTTATTTTAATAGTTCAGGACAAATATGTCAATCTGATGCCTCTTAATATTTGCTAGTTCACCTCGAAATGGCAGTAAGTGTCATTAATTTCTTAATATTAGTTCAGGACGGATTGTTTGAGCAGACCTCGACTTCTGGTAATCTTTGTTTATTTGCCAGTCAACCAAACCTCGATGGCTCATATTCTAGATATAGCATCAATTTGGGAATTCGCCTTTTATTTCCTTCTATTTGAGGACAGATATGGGTCAATAAGATGTCATTCAGTCAAATTTTGTTACTCTGAAGTTTCTAAGATGATAATGACCCTTCCGCGAGGTTATGAGAATCGCAATTAATTCATAGTTTTAAGTTGATTTCAAAGAAAACCAAATTTTATATTTGATTTTTCTCCATCAATAAGCCCTTAGAGTTTGTCAATGGAAAAAGAAGTGATCAGAAAATCAGTAGATTATTAAAAATTCTATTGTTAAATTAGAAAATTTTTATGCTTATGATATTGCTGTAAACTAGCAAAATGATACCATTTATAATACAATAAAAGATTGATTATTTAACTTAAAGTTATAGATTTTTGACTAGTTTGTACTAAAATTATTGTTTTTCTCTTTACATATGGAAACAAATAATCTGTTATTGATTTTTTTTAAATGCTTTGTGCATCTGTGCAAACGATTTTGAAATTTGGCAACTTGGATTTGCAAGTCAAGTGGCAGTGGTGACTGAAAAAATTTCTTAATTTCACTTATAGAACTCTAACTTACCTGAAGTTTTGAAAAGTTTGCTCAGGACATAGTCATCTTCTTTTTTGCTCTTCTTTTCTTCGTCTTCTTCTGTTTGGGGTCTATAGACCGACTTTTTAACAACACCCTCAATCTTCTCACCTTCCACTCCTGTAAGATAAATAACACGACAAATACTAAATGTCTTGTGAAAGTTACTGCTACTCAGAATTCCTACAACATGATTTCATCAAGCTGAGGAGGACCTTCCAAGGTTCTGCCCTCAGGCTTTTTGTAAATCGATTGTGCTATGCTGAACAACAACAAAAAATGTTTCCAATAAATAATGCAGTAAGTACTGATGCATGTTGAATCTGATGAAAGATGACATAATTAAATCATGAAGCAGAAATGCATTAAAGATTAGCAGTTTAACAATATTGAGGGAAAAATCTGTCGAAGATAACTTTAAGATATGTTGAAAACATTATATTTTCCTTTCAGTCATATAAACCTAAAAAGGTAGTACATTTAAAGCCATAAGTAAAGGTAGTAGTACATTAAATAAGTAAATTCATAAGTAAAGGTAGTAGTACATTAAAAACAATAACTTGATTTTACTTTATGTATTACTTAATATTATGACTTTTATACGTGTCCATGATCTTTCTGTATATTTAAGGTGTTTTTTTAATATTTTATCCTCAAACTACAGCGTTTGTTTAAGAGCCAAACAGTAGCAGATCCAACAGTGCTGGGTAGCTCTATTTTTAATTAATTTAATAAGTAATTAATTTAAAAGGGTAAAAGAATGGGTCATTGCCTCCTCCAAAATCAATTTCTGGAGTCACCACTGGAGCCAAACAACCCTTTTTGGGACATCCAAAATTATTTTTAAACTTATAATTTTGATTAGTGAGCAAAGACTGCATGGCATTGATGAGTGTATGAATTATTTTTGCCTTACTTGCAGCTTTTCTCTTTGATTTTTTTGGCGTATGCTCTTTGGTCCCTTTGCCTTTGTCCTTCGGAGATTTGTGTTCCCTTTTAAGCTCTTTATCCTCTGCAATTTTCTTCAAAGAAGCAGAATTTGTCTCAATGGAGGTTGAAGGTTCTGTTTCGGGAATCTTTGAGTAATGGTTTGCAGAAACCGGCTGTGGTGTAGTGGATGCTTCAGACTGAGCTGGTGTAGTATTCTGGGAACGGGTAACAAATTCATTAATTCTGTTTTTAAAAGCCTAATGCAGTTAAACCATGTTATAGAGCCGGTTATACCTTGTCTATCTAGAATGCGAGCTTTGAAAGCATTTTTCCTCCCCCATCCCCGCACATGGTTTTCTTCGAAACGGTGTGAGCAGGTTTTTTCCCACCCTACTTGAATTTGAACTGTTTGGATTGTTAACTTCACAACAGAACCTCAAACGCGTTAGGTTTAGAAAAGCGATGCTCACCCCGTTTCCTAGGGATGGGGGAAGAAAGTCTTTTTGAGGCTCACATTCTAGATAGACAAGGTATAACTGACTACTTTAATTATATAATGTTGTGTAGGAGTTGTGTTAGAACAGTGCATCAGTGACCATTCACAATTTTTGTTTCTGCTTCATCACATCGTTGAAAATTTCAAATTGAATCATCATTACATGAATACTTTCATATTCATTTTGCTAAACATAAGTTAAGTTTTGAAAAAAATAAAACTTTTTTCTAGAAAAAAATAAAAGCAGACAAAAAAGTGTTTTAACATTTTTCAGGCACTACACAATTTCATAAGAAAAAAGCAAAAAAATACTAAAAAATAAAATATAATACTTAAAAAAAGCAGAATGGAATACTATAATAAATTATAAACTTTACAAGTATTAAAAAGTATGTCTTAAACTCCTAAACGAAACAACTTTTTAAATGTAGTATTTCCAACAAAATTTTTTAATGTATCAACCCTGCATGATACTAAAAACATGTGACGCAAACAAAATGACTTCATAAATGTTTTTTTTTTTATTTAATGCAACAACTCTTCTATGAGCTGTGCTAGATGAAAAACACATGTCTTAAACAAAAAAAACCATTTTAAATGTTGCATTTCAAACAAAATATTTAAATTTAACGACTTTACTAAATCTAGTAGTATTTTCCCACCTTTGTTCCCTGCGTGATTTGCATGGCCAGCTTTCGTGCCAGTTGTCGCATTTGCTCACGTTTCTCCTCGCTGAATTTCACTTCTACTTCAGCAGGATGAATTTCTAATCATGGAAATAAAAACAGAAATATCATATTTAAGCTACCGTAAACAATTTAAATCTAATTTTGACAAAGCCAGTAAATTAGAAATAAGCTTCCAGATGTGAACATTGTTTAGTTGGCATATTTTTTATTGAAACAAGTTAAAGAACACAGCAGCAAATCAGGTTAATTTTACAACAAAAAAATGCAAACAGCGTCATGGCTCCATAGCAACCATCTGGCAGTTAATGCATTCACCTCAGTTATCATGACAAATACAATTAACTTAAATGAAAATATTAAGGAAAAGTTTTTTCATTGTTTGTTTTAAGTAAGTGGACACATAGGTACATGCTAATACAAAATAAAATATGTTTAATAACTTTTGAGAATAAAAAGAACTTTTCACACTAAAATTAATCCTATAATTTACAGTCTCTCTGCTAATTCCCAATACACATAAAACAAAAACTTATTGGATAAAAAAAATTAACACATGAAAACAATCAACAACTTTATAAAATAACCTAATGGTTATCAGATATTGATCCCATTATAAATTAGTAATAGAAATTATGGGGGGGGGGGAAATACCATGGTTAAAAACTGAAGGTTTTCATTCCAATTGTTAAATGTAAAAAAGAAGTGTAGTCCATTATTGGAAAAATTCCCAATATGATCTCTTTCAACATTTAGTGAAAGAAGTGTGGTAAAACTGGTACCTAAAATTTTGTAGAACAGTCAAACTTGGGTTAAGCAACCATGCTTTTTTTTTATGCAAGAGCACTTGATTATATACATCATTGGAGCCCCATGCCGAAGCATGAGATTGGAGCAAAAACATAAACCGAACAATGAAAAATCTGATTCAAACATATAAAACTAATACAACTAAATACAATCTAATACGAAACTAAATACAAATATAACAGAGAATCAGTCTTACGATGCCAATTGCATTGTTTATAAAATATCAAACATTCAGTCTCTTGAATTGCCTATAAACCATATGTTATAATATCTTGCTTAATATGATGACAATTTTTAATTAATTTCTCAGTAATAACCCTAAAAATGTATATTTATACAATATCCAAAATTAATATCTTCTTCTAAATCTTCATCTTCCATCTAAAGAAAAGAATAAATTTTCATTGTTTCAATTTCATTTAATTTGCCCAAATTTGAATTTAAATTAGAAAACGAACCCTGTGCAGCAGGCTTTTCCTTGACCTTCCTATTAGGATTGGGCGTGTCTTTTGGCTTGATTATGGAGCCAGTGCCAGCAAAAATGGCGGAAGTCTCGGTGCCCTGGTTGCCAGGCTCTGAATAGGAGAACAGTTCAAAGAGGTCGTTGCTCTTGAAGAATCGCCGCTGTCTTGGGTCTTTCAAAACACGCTGTGACACAAACTGTTTGAAGATTTGCCTGGAAAATAAGGAAGGTATTGTCATTAAATGAAGTTTAGTTTAAATTATCGTCGCACTAGAGCTACACGAGGGCTATTGGAGAGGGGAGTCGTAATTCAGAACCACAGTCAAGTGACGAACCGACACACCTAAACTGAATTAAAATTTAATGCAGTTGGGCCATTCTCAGGGCTACCACTGGTAAATAGCATTGAAAATAGTTGCTTTAGTAGCCTCAGATGCAAAAAATAGTAGCCAAAATAGTAGCCTCGGATACAAAATAGTAACCAAAATAGTAGCCATAAGAAAGACGATTAATCATGGGAAATGCAACATTTTTAAGTTCAAAAGGGTTGCAATTTCATTTAACAAGAAAACAAGTTATAAAATTAATGCACAGTACAGAACTTTCCAAAATTTCACTTGTAAAACATGGTAGAAATTAATAGTAAAGAAAAACAAATTCGAAGGATACAGTTAGAAAATATAAGTTGTGAAGAAAGACTTTACATATAACTTTTTGGGAATTTTTGGTGATTTTGTATAGAAATCAATAAAATTTGTTTTCCATTTTTGAACTATTCGGTTTATTTTTTCTGCTTCATGTTCTCGTTCCTTTTGACTCATCTGCCCGAATTGGATTGGGAGATCTCTGCTGCCAAATTGCCGAAACTCTGTGCGACTTTCAAATCGCCGTAGTTTCGCGACTTTCGGATCGCCGTAGTTTCGCGACTTTCGGGTCACCGGAGTTTAGCGACTTTCGGATCCCCGGAGTTCCGCGACTTTCGGATCGCCGGAGTTTCGCGGCTTTTGGATCACCGTAGTTTCGCGACTTTCGGATCACCGTAGTTTCGCGACTTTCGGATCGCCGGAGTTTAGCGACTTTCGGATCCCCTGAGCTCCGCGACTTTCGGATCACCGTAGTTTCGCGACATTCGGATCGCCGGAGTTTCGCGACATTCGGATCCCCGGAGTTCCGCGTCTTTCGGATCGCCGTAGCTTCGCGACTTTCGGATCCCCGAGTTCCGCGACTTTCGGATCCCCGAGTTTCGCAACTTTCGGATCCCCGAGTTTCGCAACTTTCGGATCCCCGAGTTCCGCAACTTTCTGATTCCCGCGTAGTTTTGCGACTTTCGGACCACCGTAGTTTTACGACTTTCGGATCGCCGTAGTTTTGCGACTTTCGGATCCCCGGAGTTTCGCGACTTTCGGATCGCCGTAGCATTTCGACTTTCTGGTCCCCACGGATCGCCGCAGTTTTGCGACTTTCGGATCCCCGGAGTTTTGCGACTTTCGGCAATCGGATCCCCAGAGTTCCGTGACTTTCGAATCCCCGGAGTACCGCGACTTTCGGATCACCGATTTTCGCGACTTTCGGATCCCTATATAACTTAAAATTTTAATTGTATTTTTTTGTAAGACTAAATCGAACAAGCATACAATTTAAGAAAAATATGGAAATCGGAGAGAATCGCGTTATTTCCTATTTTTTTATGGATTACACATGAATTTACCGAATTTTGGTTTCTCCATCAGCCGATGAAATATGGGAAACATCGGCCCATCGGCCGAAATTCGCCAGTGGCCACGTGATCTCCAAGGCACACCACAACAGAAAGGCAGAAACTGGCGCGGAAAACCGGTTAGACGCTCGAAATCCAAATGCGGTGTCCTGATTGGTTACGCCTGATTTCGCTTCTTGACTACAACAACAAAAACTGAAAATTGCAACTTCTGCGCGCGCATGCCCATACAAGCTTATGCGTGCGGCGCCGGCGGGCCTAAAAGTATATTACCTGGAATGATTTTGTTTCACTCCCGCTTTTTGACACGATTTGTTTTCAAAAATACTAAAATAGTCGCCGATAGTTAAAAATAGTAGAAGTATACACTGAAATAGTCGCTTTTAACCCAAATTTTCCGAAAAAAGTCGCCATAGTCGCCTTCCCTTGAAAATAGTCGCTTTAGTCGCCTAAATAGTAGCCAGCGGCAGCCCTGCATTCTCTATAAAAGGGACAAATCGATGTCCCTGATATTTTTCTCTTTATTTTAAAATTATATATGCACGTTTGCGATTTGTTAGTGTAAACTGGCCCTCATTCTAACTAGTCCCACCAAAAAAATATCAAATAATTATAATTTACTTACATAAAATTTCATTTAAATACCCGATTTGTCACTCCCTCACACTGTCCCTGCATGCTTTTACAACTTTTAACGTCCTAAAAAAGGCAATTTTAAATATATAATCCTTTTTGGCGGAACTATTTATGGTTAATTAGTTTCTGTAGTTTCCGAAAATGTATCTGATGTTTTTCTACTATCAGCAGTTTTTTTGTAATTTTATGAGTATGTAATGTCCCTTGGTTATAGAGTCACTCCTACAACACTGCGTTAAAGTTCAATTTAAAACTTACTGGATGACCAAGAAATCTAATTTAAATTGGCATATTATTCCTAAAAGATTGAGGCTTCTAAATCAGCAATCAGTTGTTTTGATCCTTGAGAGATAACGTTTTTACAGTACTTTTAACATTAAAAATATCATGGGAGTCTTTTACTGTCGTCACTCACTCAGTCTTATTTACTGATTATAGATAAGTGCGAGAATCTTCTAACTGGTCTCAAATTGTAATCATTTAAATGTAGATTAACATACAGTCTCTAAATTTTATAAAAAATTCTTAGAAAATGAATGTTATTTGACTTTTCCTACGGAATCGTCACTCACTCACACGTCACTAACTCACATATCTGAAGTAAAGGTCAGTCCACATTGGATAACTTCATCTTGGATCTTTTTTTAAAAGCGCATTCAATACCGATCGGTTGTTTCGCTTCAAGTGTAGATTTTTTAAAAACACATGCCCTTTAGATATTTCATATCTTCGATCTTGTGATTATTCGTATCTTCTTCTACGCTATAACTAAGAGTTGGGGCTGCTGGGTTCGGGCTTGAATCCCGGTAGGGAATGGATGTTTGTGTTTGTCAATAAATGTTGTTATTTGTCTATATGTTTGTGTCGTCTTTGTGTGTCTCTTGTGATTGTCTCTTCTGGCGAGCAGGGTATCGTTCTATTAAGCATATGCACTTCCTTTCTAGAGGGCGCACTCACTGTCATTTGTCATAGGGTCAAACTTTTAATTATTCTTGCACTAGAGCTATTAATGACGGGTATCGTAATTTAGACCAACAGTCTCGTTATCATTAAGAGATTTATGACGAATAACTATATATGACTGATTATGACGAATAACTTTATAACCACCCTGTATGTCGTGTACTCTGTCCACTGTAGGTTTATTTGCGCTTTTTATTCAACCAAGCCTAATCTACATAGACAATTGAATCAGACGTTTTTGAACTAAAACACAATGCTTAGCACTTGGGGCAAGTCAAAGAGGCATGCAATGGTTTCAGTGTTGCATGAGCATGCATTGTCTGTTGCCCATGCTCAGCATCTAGAGGAGTTAACGATATTGGTCAAATATGGGAAAAAAATATATTTGCTTTAAATAAAATCATTAAATGGATCTGAATCATTTTTTTTCTATATATGAATAGGTGAAACACATATAATAAAAATTAATCAATTATAAAAAGATTTTTTTTCAGTTTTTAAATGTGCAATTTGTCCCATTTACAGAGAATGACCCAGTTAAATAAATCAATGGATTTAAAGATGCGTTGGGGGACACCTACACTCAGGTGTTGACTCGTCACAAAATTGTGGTTCTAAATTACGGCGCCCGCCACCGATAGCCCTTTTGTAGATCTAGTGCGACGAAGAAGAAAAGAAATGAAGAGCTAAGTGGAAGAACATGCTAAGTAAAATTTTTGAAAAAAAAAATTAGATTTTTATGTTCAATGGACAGGTTATTCCCTCCGTTTGAGTTAACAAGATTCCTTTGTTTCATAAACTTTAAGTATTCTACTTTTTTTATAAGTGCATTTTTAATGTATCCAAGTGAAAACCAACTAAGCATGATTTTCTATTAAGCCCTTCAAATGTAAAAATTAATTTTCATACATTTGTTTATTTATATCAGTTCTTTTAGTATTAGGTACAAAATAATATATTGTAATTAATGACAGTCCACATAATCAACTTAATCTAGGGATACAACCAAAAACATTATACAACAAAAACTTACAGACATTTTTAAACATAAATTTACACATTAAAACAACAATATGCAAGTTATAAATACAGAATACAGGGTATAGAGTAAAATATACAGGGTCCAGCTTGCAAGTTATTGGCGCTTTAACGATTATTAATTCAATTAGATAGGTTGTTCAAGGATCAAGATACCTTACTCATAAAAATCATAAATTAAAAGAATCCCTTAATGGGTCTGTGTATTTCTAGTAAAGCGTTTTTCAGAAAAACTTATCGTTGTAAGGAGATTTAAATTTTTCTAAAACGTTTTATGGTTGATCTCTTATTAGGCAATCCCAATATTTTTTTTATTTTTAGGAAACACAAGTTCACAAACCAACTCTAAAATTTAACATTCCAGATTATGAATATGATTTTATGTTAATTCAATAAATGTGTTTCTCATATTGACTTATCAGCTTTATTGATTTCACTATGCGAAATTAAATTAACCAAACAACACTTGACTTGACTTGGAATGCGCCCTCTAGAAGGGAGGAGCATAGGCTTTATAGCCCGCTACATCACTCGCCAGAAGTGACACAGACACAAGAGACACACATAGAAAGGACGACAAAAACACATAGACAAATAACAACATTTATTGACAAACACAAACACCCATGTCTAAGCGGGATTCGAACCTGAACCCAGAAGCTCCAAAGGCTTGCTCCCTAACCGGTGAGCTGCCATGTGGGCAAACACTAAAGGTGGTTACAAAATCTTAGAAAAAAAAGTTCCCTGATGTTTCCATGATTTCCCTGATACTTTCACAAAAATTTCCCTGCTTTACATTTACCTAGAAAAATGCAATTCACACAATTTAATCCTGATATTGCTGGAATTAAGACTTTCCGGATTATGGGTTAGCCTACCTAACTTTTCTACATTTCTGAAAATGTGAATAAGTTTAGAGGAATCATAGGATCAGAAAATCATTTTATAACATGATTTCGTGAGAGAGATCCATCCTTCCTCCAAGGTTCCTTCCTCCTATTGGTTCTTCAGGCAAATCGGATCAACAAGAATTTTTTTTCATAAGCCTGTTAGCAGTTAGGTTAGATTTTAATTATCGTCGCACTGGAGCTACACGAGGGCTATTGCCGATGGGCGTCGTATTTAGAACCACAGTCAGGTGACGAGCCAGCACCTGAATATGCACCCAACGCAACCATTAAGGGCAACATCGTACACAGCGTTAACACTTTGAAGGATATTTAACGTGCACTCCCTTACACAGGGTATTATTCGTCGGACATTTTTTACTGCACAGACTGTTTATAGGTCGGCAGTTTTCTTGGCGATGCCCGGACCCGAACCTGGGACCTTTCGCATGCTAGGCGAGTGCCAAACCGACTGGGCTCCCCAGCCCCTTGCCTATTAGTAGTGACCACAAGAACCTAAACCTACTGTTTAAGGAATCCAAAATACAAAAAAATTCAATGATATTTTGCAAAATTTAAAAAATTCCATGAGGATTCCCTGATATTTCCCAGCATTAAAGAGTTCCCTGAGAATTAACTGATTTCCAGGTTTCCCTGGTCAGGGTTGCCACACTTTTTGGTAAAAAAATTCAAGGACTATTTGAGGCCTTTTCAAGGATATATTTTCATTTTCAAGGACTGAAAATTTGAACATGCAGCAAATGAATTTCTCAATAGTTTTTAAAATTCATTTATTAAACAAATAAGAGCGCTCTAACTTTCAAATGAACTTAAATATGTGTTATAAAATAGCCTTTTAGTTATTAAAAATACCATCAAAATCACATACTTTGCCTTCCTTAATTATACATAAACAATGAATCAAAAAGCGGAATAGGAACTGATTCACATTGAAAGCGTTTAAGTCAAAAAAATTAAGGACTTTTCAACGTTGATAATGTTTTTCCAGCACTTTTAAGCTCTTGAAAATAAGTTATTTTTTCAAGCACTTTTCAAGGACTGTGGCAACCCTGCCTGGTTCTGTTACCACCCTGGCACTCACCTGTGGTATATCTTCTCCTCAATGGTGCCTGCAGTGAGCAGCCTGTACACAGTGACCGACCTCAACTGCCCAATCCTCCATGCACGTTCCCTGGCCTGCGCATCGGTGCTTGGGTTCCAGTCAGGGTCGTACAAGAGAACCCGGTCTGCGCCTGTTAGGTTGACCCCTAACCCACCTACACGAGTAGTCAGCAGAAACACAAACACACTGGGATCCTGAAAACAGAGTTCTGTTAACCTTCTATATCTTCATAGCTACTTTTTAGAGGTCCACTTACGAGCAGGGCTCGAAATTCCCAGTTGCTAGTCGCAAAAAGCGGCCAAACTTTTTAGCTTTGCATTATAAAATAATTTTTGTTGCAACTATCACGCCTGATTTTAAGAATCAGCAATGTACACTTTTTCCATTTTTTTAAATCAGGACAAAAAAAATCTTACTGAGAAAAAAAATACTACTAAATGACAAATGCTCTTCTCTCTCTCCCCTCCCTAAAAGAAAAAAAAACATTCCACTCTACAGACTTCACAATCGAAAAGAAAACAAGTACAAACATGATACATGTGCACTGTAGAAGCCAATTCTCAACATGTTGTAAAAGGAATAAGAATTGTAAAATAGCTTTAAAGCAATTCTCTTTATTTTAGGTTTCAGACACACATAGATAAAAGTTATTAAAAGGGATTAAAAAATATATCAAATATTGCACATGAAAAAAAAACACAACAGGTTAAAAACAGATAGTAAAAAGTTCCCAATAACTGAAAACAGCAGAATTTTTATATTGGCTACATTGGCCATTTTTTAAGCTAACATTTATTTATTTTTTTAAGAATATAATATCAGAAATGCCAAATTAATAAGAAAAATAACAAAGTTCAAATGTGTGTGTATACAGATGTCATACTTTACCTAAAAAACGTTAGCAACTAACAAAATAGCTAAGTTACCCATAAGAAGATGTTGAGTTAAATAGTATCTAAAATATCTTATGTCAAGACATTTAAACATTTATTCATTTTTTAATTTTCTAAATAAAAAAAACTAAATTAAGTTATTCATAAATTTCTCCATGTTGTGAAACAAGTTTTATCTCAGATTTTCCTTACATGGAGAAGTAAAAGACTCACTGAATTGAACTTTTGTACTGCTGGCTGCCTTGTTGAGATGGGCGTGGTTCCATCCATTCGCATGTATGTGTATCCCTTGGACTTCACAAACGACTCCAAGATTTCCATCATCTACAATGCAAGCAACTAAGTCATTCATTGTGTTTTATCTTTTCAAAATACAGTAAAGTCTCGCTTATCCGAAAGGTACGGGACTGAATCACTTTCGGTTAATCAAGATTCCATAGGAATTTTCAGATAATCAGGAATCATACACTTCAGGCGTAGGAAAACGCAGGCGAAGAGAAAATTTCATGTCACAGTGTGTTTGCCTCGTTTTTATTGGCCGAACTGGCCCTAAGAAACGCTTATGTAAACGAACCAAAATCGATTCGCAAAAAATATTGCTTATTTTGATAAATAAATCCAACTTTGCAAGAACATAGGCATTTTTTGCGTATTTTTATTTATTTATGCGTTCATGTATCATTATATTTATGTGTCAATGTGTTTATGTTCATATTTTAGCAACAACAAAAAAATCCTGAAGCTTTTTGGTTAAGCTGAATTTCGGATAACCAGGACTCTACTGTAATAAATGAAATACAGCAAATTGTGCATAAACAAATTATCTGAATACAAGTATCAATTTAATCCATCAATTATTTTTAATATATAAGTATTTACAAAAAAATGATTTTCTGTGACCACAAAAGCATATTTTACTTTTTTTTTTTTTTTTTTGTTCTTCAGTTATCTTAGATCATTTCTGTTTTAAACTTGTAGACTTGATAAAAGTCTAAACTATCCATAACGAATTTTGCTAACAGTCTAGGATTTTTTCGTGTGTTTTTGCAACTGTTGATATATGCAAAATATGTCAGGCTTAAATTGGTTAATGTAAAAATTTTTAAATATATATTACGCTCATCCAGTGAATAAAAACATTTTCTTATGCATCAAAATTTAAAAACTTCAAAAGCTCAAACTAATAATAAATATGTTTTTTACACTCTACACAAGAACAGTTTTACTGAATTCTACTGATTATCTGAAAGCGAGACATTACCTGCCTTCCCTGTGTAAAGAGTAGTACCCGATGACCTTGTGAACGCCACAGTTTTAGGAGGGCTGCCACCACAACCATTTTGCCAGAACGACCAGGATAGCCATACCTAGAGAAACAAGAAAAACATAAAAAATTAGTTAACACTTTACCGACCGGCCGCCGAATATTCGACGTTTTTTGCCAACAATCTACGCAATAACCCGATGACTTCACCGCTATAAAGGAGTTATAATTGCATGAGATAAACAATAATTAAACTTATAATATTTCTAACATTTACAACTATGGGAAATTTTTCTAGGCCAATTGTTTTTTACTTTTAATTCAATACATTTTAGTTTTTAGGCAAAATGAGAAAATTGTTACAACCAACAGCATGGAATTGCCCAACAGTGGAAGAAAAAAGGTTGTTTGGTATGTATAATTGTCTGATAAGCACAGGGACAGATTTCTAAATAGGCTAATTAGGATGTAGCCTAGAGCGGTAAATTTTTTTGGGCGGCAAATTTTTGTGATTAAATAAAGCGGCATTCAGCATAAAAAAATAATTATAAAGATATAAATATTTTAAAGAAATAAAACAAATAATTTACATTAATGTGTAAACCGTAAATGTATATATAGTACTAATATTTTGTAGAAAACATGGTCGCTGCAAACGCAATTGCACCCCCTCCTCTGGGATTTCGAAGTTGAAAGAAAAATAGTAGAACAGTTTAAAAAATTAGCCTTTTTCGCCTAAGTGTGTAAAGATACATAGATGATTCTAATATGTGTATCTATTTTAAACAGCACATACCACCATATTTTGCATATAACCAGCTACCTTTCCCCAAAGGGGGAGAATATTGTGACAGGGTAGCAAATCAATGTAGCCTACAAGTGGAAAATCTGTAAATCCAACCCTGGATACGCATGAAATTAGACTAAGGACTAGGTGAGTTTTTAGTGTAAGAGTGTCGTTTAGTGGATTTTCTGAATATGAGTGTCTGCTTCGATCAAGAAGTGGAATGCAGAAACATTTATAAGCTAATAGGTGGCTCAGGCTGTAGTGCAAGCATTTTAAAAACATATTAGCTTATGAACACACATTTTGTCATTGCCATTTTCGATTGGAACCAAATATCCGAAAATCTGCTTCACGCTTACCCTTATGTCTTATCTTGGAATTTAGAATCATTTTTAGCATTTTGAAAAAATAATTTTAAGTGTCATTCGGAAGTTTGTACATCACCCTATCATAAAACTTCATCTTTACAATTTTACATCTTGAAAGTAGCAACAATACCTTTCTTCTTCTGGCAGGCTTGTTTCGTCCTGGCCTTTGAGTAACTTTGGGCCACCATCGAACAGGTCTGGGTGGTTGCAGATCTTGCGCAAGTTCACCAGCCCTACAAACACCTATTGTACACAAGATAGTAAATATAAGCTACGACATATCATATTTTGAAATGATTATTTTAACCCTTTCAGTCCCAGTGATGCCATTCAACATCATCATGTTTCTGATCATAATTTTTTAAAAAATAATAGGGCTGACATCTGTTGGGATTAATAAAAAATATTTTCTCATAGAAAAAAGTTTGAAGAATCGAATGATGTGCTATTTGATATCATAAATGGCTATAGATGGTAAGACAAATTTTCTAAAATAAAAATGATTATGTCAAATTGTCCTTGGGGCTGAAAGGGTTGAATAAATATCTAATTTATTTACAAAAATAAAAAAATAAATATTTAATTTTAATACAGTTAAGTTTTATATGAAAGCAATATCATGACTAAACTTGGCAAAAACAAATTATACTGTTATTGTCCTACAAGCTATTAATAAATTTACAGAAACTATTTTATCCAAGTTAGTTGAAACCAAAGAATCAGATGATGTTACTGTACACCAAAAAAAAATATTAAAAACTTATAAAACTGGATTATCAAAAGAATATTTTAAGGCAATATTTAATTGCTTAGATAACATAGAAAATAATGAGCAGATATTTACTTCGTTAAAATTTAATTTGACAGAGTAACAAAAGGTGAAACACAATATCAAACAATATAAAAAGAGAATAAAATGGACAAAAAAAAATTTGACTTTTTGAGGGTTGACACAGAACTAAATTTTGGGGACATGAGTAAAAAAATCACTTTGTCAGGGAAAAAGTATAATCCTTAAACAAAAAATATGTATGTAACAATTTAAAAATAATAATAAACAATAGCTATAAAATGTAATTACAAAGTAGTATAACTTAGTCATTGGGATATAAAAAAGTAAATTACCTGCAGCTTTGAATTTAAAATGCTGCTGACTTCTTTTGAGTCAATGTATCCTTTGTACAAGTTCACCTGCTCTTCAGTCAACTTACAAAACAACACCTGAAGAAAAAGTATATTATAGTAAATGAAATTATGTTAGTATATTACCATTTACATAAATAATCTGTTGTCAAACATTCTATTGGCTTATTTTAGATGCCGTAACTTTTCAGTTTGTTTCTTTTTTGTTCTTCCAAAATTTCATTGGTTGTTTGGGGATCACTCTCAATGGGATGTCTCTGTCTGCTGAGTTCTATTTTTTGAGTTATTTACTTGCAAGTTGTTTTTCTTCTTGCTGTTTATTAAACTTCACATTTACGCTAGAGTGGGTTTCCTCGGGAGCATTGCAGAACTACTCAACACGACCACCAGATTGAGTTGCTGTTGAGTGCGTTGGGGAAATCCTGATGACAACGTTTTTGGCTGTTGTCTGGTGTGCTTGCCAAAAATTCAAAATTTGAGGAATGACGGAAGGCGAGAGTTGTTTTATGTTTGCCGAGGAAGAAATGCTAATTGAGTGCAAAGAGATTGATGATCACAAGGGCCAAATCAAAATTTTCCATTTCTGACATGCAAAGACAAAAGCCAAAACAACAACAGAATTCAGTTGAGTGAGTTCGTTAGGTTTCCAGTTCCGTGTCAGTGTAACGTTCCGATGAAGCGGTGGCCGGTTTATGTCTCAGAGAGTGACGTCATCCATGTTTAATAGAGATCGCATTTTATAGCGCGTTGAAACCAAGGCTTAAATGAGAAACATTTATCACACAAAAAAAACTGTTTGCAAAAATATTCAAAATTCAATACAGACGGCTGAATGTGGCTAAGAAAATCAGGCTTTTTCCTTTGGATTAACTCAGGTCATTTCACTTTAAGATATATTTATTAACAGAAACTAATATAATTCCAGCAGGGTTCAACATTAAAACAATACCACTGGAACTGTTGCCAGTGAAACATGCACATTGCACATTATCATTACCTGTTCACTCTTGCTTGGTAAATTTATGTGCATGTTGACATCTGATTTCATGCGACGAAGGAGGTATGTGCCAAATCAAAATTTTCCATTTCTGACATGCAAAGACAAAAGCCAAAACAACAACAGAATTCAGTTGAGTGAGTTCGTTAGGTTTCCAGTTCCGTGTCAGTGTAACGTTCCGATGAAGCGGTGGCCGGTTTATGTCTCAGAGAGTGACGTCATCCATGTTTAATAGAGATCGCATTTTATAGCGCGTTGAAACCAAGGCTTAAATGAGAAACATTTATCACACAAAAAAAACTGTTTGCAAAAATATTCAAAATTCAATACAGACGGCTGAATGTGGCTAAGAAAATCAGGCTTTTTCCTTTGGATTAACTCAGGTCATTTCACTTTAAGATATATTTATTAACAGAAACTAATATAATTCCAGCAGGGTTCAACATTAAAACAATACCACTGGAACTGTTGCCAGTGAAACATGCACATTGCACATTATCATTACCTGTTCACTCTTGCTTGGTAAATTTATGTGCATGTTGACATCTGATTTCATGCGACGAAGGAGGTATGGCCTAATAGCATCACGTAATACAGTTGCACACTTGTATGCAGTTTGAACCTGTGGAGAGTGGAGATCAATTGGAAAATGGAACTAAAACTACGATGATAGCAACTAATGCAGTTTATCATTAACAAAGCATGAAGCCCCCAAAATCTAACATACACCAATAAAAAATGTATTCACAAATTCAAAAGATTTTTTTGTAAAGATACACGTTTTTTTTTATGTAAAGATTTAACTATATTTCAGAGGATTCAATAAGAAAATAGCTAAAAATTCATTGATTCCTTAAATTTGAAGCTTCATTTTTAGGTTTTTTCCCCAAATTTGATTGAATATGGGTACATCAAACTTTTTTTAGTGCTGGGATTCCGGAAAATGGTTACTACCGAATTGAACTGATATTAGTAGGTTGAATTCATGTCACAGTTACAGGGCCGGATTTAAAGATTTGCCACTGCGGTCCATTTACCGTCAGATATAGTTTTCTTCACTATTTTTTTTTCTTTTCAACATATTAGAATGATCCATGCATATTCTAAATCGAAAGCGAAATAATAGGCAAATTTTTTTAACTGTTCTACTATTCGTCTTTCAAATTTCAAATCAGAGGAGGTAGTCTAATTGCCCCTCGCAGCTACCATGTTAACTACTAAATATTAGTACTATATATGTACGTTTACTGTTTACACATTAATATAAATTATTTGTTTCTTTCTTAAAAATATTCATATCTTTATAATAATATTTCATGTCATGTTGCCGCTCTACGCTACAGCCTACTTAACCTATTTAGAAAATCCAGCCCTGCACAGTTGTTAGATATCTGCTCACCTGAACTTGCGATGCATTTGCATAGCCGCCCTGCACAATGGGAACGGAGAAATGCTGAGTGAATGCGGGCAGAGTACCAAGCTTGCTTGGGAACACAAAGTCAAACAGAGACCAAAGCTCGCGGAGATGGTTCTGGATGGGAGAGCCAGACAGAAGCAAGCGGTGACACGTCCGAAACTGGAAATGAAATAAAGTATTACAGAAACTGCGTTGTTGCTTTTGATGCCACCTGATTAATTAAGCCAAGCGTTTTCATTGAGCGCCACAGGGGAGGAAGTCCGACTTTACTGGAAATTGGGTAGACTAACCAGTGAAGCACAATTTGTTTAAAGAAAATTCATACAAATTTTAAGGAAATATAGCTTCTGGTTTATGACAGTGTGAACACATTTATTGCATGTAAATTCTACAAAAAAAAGGAGGTGACTTTATATTGCATTGCTTAGGGACTTTGGGGGATCCAAATAAAAAGAGGTGCAAAAGCCAAGTGAATAAACAGTACTTTTAATTAATGACCAATTACAACCAATCAGATGTCAGATAGCCTCCTACGAGATGTAAGGAAGTGAGTGTTGCCAATCCATCCAGTGGAATGATTTTTAATTCTTATTTTTAAATTGTATTTACCAACTGTTCATTCACTGGGGCCTGTTCACTCACTGATCAGTGTACCCTATTACGGAAATAGCGTTGTTGTTTCTAATGACACTCGATTAACCAAGCCTGGTGTAGAGAACTTGTGACGGACCTGCCTAGTTGTTCTACGAAGTAATGCAGTTCTTGTGCAATTTAGCCTTTCAACCATACACAGATCATTTCATGCCTTAAGATTTAAGACCAGCATTTATGAATATTATTATCAGACAGTATAAATATTGACAGTCTTCGTGGCGGGGCGTCTCCGCTGGTCTTTTAATAGTATGATTGGTTTTTAATAGTGTCTTTTATCTTTTTAGATAGCAGCAGCTGAGTTTTAGCAGTTATTTTTGAAATGTGAAATTTTTTGATGTTCTTGGCCAGTTGGGGAATTTCGAGTACGTCGGCCAGCCATTTTTGACATCGTGTGATCTAGTGCATTACCTGGCTCGTCTACTAGCCGATGATTCTCCTGTCAACCGCAATATAATTTCTTATTTTTTTTTGTTTGCTTTGAATGTCCCCCTGTATCTCATTCCCTAAAGTATTTATTAAATATCCTAATTCATTTAAATTGCTTTTCTGTTTTAATTTTGTGTGTTACCTTTTCTGCTTTATTTACTCCGCCTGGGAGCATGGTTTTAAAGTAAGTAAACGTGATAGGCCTTGAGCTTTTCCCAGAGACGTTACAAACTACCTGAGATCAAGGAGAAGTGGGACGGCTTCCGCTTTCATTGGGCACCACAAGGTAGGAAGTCCGACTTTCGCTCCTCAGCATGACACATCCGTTTTTACAGGTAGGTTCCATTCACACATCTGTTTTCACTGACATATCGGAATTTTGAATCAGATCAAAGGCCAATAAACCCCTGATCTGGTACCCCCAGAGGTATAAAAATTGTTGAAAGGGGTTAATTAAAATTAAAAACTAAACAACGGCTTTATGAATTATTAGTTTGATTTGTCGTTAACCCTCCGAGGGATAAACGAATTACCTGAACTGGATCACTACAATTCAACATTTGAAACAAAAAAAAACTAGCTTCGCAGCTTTTTCAAACCCAGTCTTACTGTGCAATTTAGAATGCACTAGACCAAAAGAGGAAAAAATTCATTCATGATTAGCTGCTGTTGCTTTACCAGTCAGTATGAGGCCAACTTCACTAAAAAGTTTACTACACTTAAACTTTTTTTATATCTACTGCCTCTACACCATTCTATTTCAGACAACTCTTTTACATATTTGCTCTCAAAAAGATATTTCTCAAAGTCACTACAAGCTCTGGCACAATATTTCATAACAAGAGTAACACCAAAGAGTTGTTAGGGAACCTGTTTTTTGCATATTCTTATGATCTGCTTAAAAATTCTGTATCTTCTATGTTTGTTGTGTATCTTTTATGTTTGCTGTGTGTTAGTTTTGTTAATTAAGTGATGCTTATAATTAACTAAAAAAGCATTTTATAAGTATATCTTAATAATAATTTATGGACCAGCAATTCGACAATAAGCTTTAGGGCAATTCCATAACAATGTCAACCTCGGTAAAAACATTTCAAAATAGTAAATACTTCGTGTCTTATGTGATTTTTTTTCTTGTCTTATATGATGTAAAGATTGGAATCTATATTTTAACACACTGAAATTCATTGTTTGAATATATATTTTATAGAAGAAAAATTGGTTTTAACCGTAAAGTAAAAAATTCCAAAATTTTAAGTGTTAAATTCTTACACTTTCAAAATATTTTTTTCCCTAAACTTCCCATAAGTTAGTTAGAAAATTATAATTAAATTGTTCCCTACATTATAAATTAACATTCAACACATTTACCCAAATCAAAAGTAGCAAAATTTCTTGTAATGGGATGTATTTATTACACCCACTCTTAAATTGTCAGTCAGTTACCATTATGTCAGTCAGTTACCAAGGCGTTCTAAAAGCTGGTGTTTTCAAAGGATTCAATCTTTTGATATCAAAAATGATGTGCTGGATAGTTCATTTCTTGCACTTTGATATAGGCCTGACTTTTAAAAGCCAAATATTTTACCTTCAGAAAAAAATTATATTAAATAACTTGAAGTGTCAATGAAGGTTGCAGACATGTCAGTCAGTTACCACAACTTCAAATTTTTTTCTAAAAATTTCTATACGAGCTATCTGAAATTGCAAACCATATTTGAATTCAGCTAAAAATTCTCTTTTAAATCATACCAAACTTAATTTGTTAAACTATATAATTGTCCCGCAATTTTTTAAAACATTGTAATTTCGTCTTCCGAATGTCAGTCAGTTACCCGTGGAATGGCCCTTTAGCATTCAACTATTTCGCAATTTACACCAATTGAAATTATACATTCCACTTACCCTCTTCGCTGCAATTGTGGCTTGAGCATCCGGGTTCCGAATCTTGTGCCCCTCATCTAATATTACGTAGTGCCATTCATGGGCAAGTAGGCGATCCTGATGCTGTACTAGACCACCATAGGACATCACTAGGATGCCACATGCACGGTTTATCATGGAAATTAAGGAACCCTAGGATAAAGTAATATTAATCTAGAGTTTATTTATCTTCACAAAAGATAACCTAATGTTAGAAATGAATTACAGGCAAACAAATATTTATCTAGAGCCAATTTATGTGTATGAGGCCCAGTGGCTAAGCGGAAGTGCTTTGCATTACTACACCACAGGTCCAGCTACCGAGTTTGGGATTGGGCGAGTTTATCATCTCTTAAATGGTTCGAAAAAATTAGGACCAAGCATGCTTGAGAAAACTCTGGGGGTTCTGTGTGAGGTTGACTACCTAACCCGAACACCCCAGAGCCCTTGGTCAAGTAAGCTGAAATTGGCAAAATAGGATTTGGCCAACTAACAAGCTGTTGCACCAAGGTGTTTAGTCTTTAATTTATGTATATAATAGATATCTAAAAATTAGTTACATTTAAGAACAAGAATATAGCTGAAGTTTTGGTCTACCACGGGCATTCAAACTGCAGTTTCTAAACTAATAATTTAGGCTATTATTGTACAAGCACTCAATAACTTTAAAGGATAAGAAGTTTAATAAAAGAAGTTTTAAAAAAATGGTACGATTAATTATTGTGGTTACTGCATATTTTCTGCCCTCAGCAGTGGTGTGAAACAATCTTTATTCACTATGTAACAAATTGTGTGCTAAAGAAATTGTAATGAATCAAGTTCTTTAAATTATTTCCTTAATTATGTCTGAGCTCCCAACAAAGATAATTAAGTAGACAAAATAATTAATAATTAAAAACTCTTAACTAAAATAAAGGCTTTTGTATTTATTTAATTTAACTCATATAATTTTATATTTTTTACTTGCTTGCACATTTTTTTAATAATATTAATAATAACCCACCACTTAATTTCACTATCAAAATTGCAAATAGGCAATTAAAAAACTTAACTTATTTACGAACATCCTCTACAATTGAAGGTCAGATTTATTCAGGCTTAAAGAAGATTATTTTACAGACAAATTTATACTAATATTACACAGAGGTACTACATATTAAACATAGCCTTATCTTTAATAAGAAACAAAGGCACTCACCTTTTTCCCCTGGAATGATCCGCTGTCATGTAAAATGGCAACCCTAAATGGGGGCCACCATGTGTGGAACTCTTTCACCCACTGGTGCATCACTGTAGTAGGGCACACTAATACAACAGGGCCAAGCCCACGGAACCTGCAGACCAAAATACATATGCTTCAACAAGGTTATTTTTAATTACTGTTGCACTAGAGCTACACGAGGTATATTGGTGAAAGGCAGCATAATTTAGAACCACAGGCAAGTGAGCAGCCGACACCCGAGTAAGCACACAACAAAACTTTTAAAGGCATGAGGAGTTTAAAACATATTTAACTCCCTCTAAACAGGGCATTATTCGACAGACTGTTTATAGGCCGGAAGTTATTTCGGCAATGTTTGGACCAGAACCTGGGACCTTTCACATGCAAGGCAAGCGCCTTAACCAACTGAGCTCCCAGTCTCCAGGTTTGATCAAGATATGAAGATATTGAAATAGAATGTATGTTGGTCTACTTGTCAAAAACATCAAGTGCATACATGAAGTTTTAATTCAGTTTTAAAAAGTATAATTTAAAAATGGTTATTACTATTAAATGTAGAAACCTGACAGCGTACCCTTATATTTCTTTAACTAGGTCTAATTTGGAAAACATGCAATTGTAGCTGAAAGTTATGGAGAACTACTAATCAAGCCAAAAAAACCCTGAAACTACTATTTATAAAGGCAATAAATAAAGAAGTTACATACGAACTTATAAATCTGATCTTAACTGTTGTGGAAAAAAAATTAAATCTCTGGCATGAAATAAAAGCTAATGAAATAGTGAAAGGTGATTATTTTGAAATGTAAAAAACTGACATTGTAACTCATACTTATTTACTAGTTCTATCTAGGAAAGCATAGAATCATAGCTGAAGTTACAAAAAATATGGATGAAATCAAGGATCTCTGAGTGAGCAAAATAACCACTATTTACTGGTAAGTAACAAAGCATCACAGCTATCGCAGAATGACACAAAACTTCATACTTTAATATTTGTATAAAACAACAAAAATCTTTCGATTAAAATCTTTAAATTAAAGTAGAAATTTTCTTTGGGACCTAAAATCACCACAGGATTTTATCCCTCGTCAAGCCAACTCTATACCCTTCACTGCAATATTTTGTGAATGCAGTCAGCTATTTGCTCAAATATGTCTGAATATACTTGATCAATATGCGACTTATTTTAACTGATGCTAGGAAAGGTTTACTATACTAGCAAATAAATCAAGAAATTAACTTTAAAAACTGTTCTTAACTGTTGCGGCAGAATAAATATCAGATTTAGGTTTAGTTTGAAATATCGTTGCACTAGAGCTACACGAGAGCTAATGGCGATGGGAGTCGTATTTTAGACCCACAATCAAGTGACGAGCCGACACCCTTGAAGGCACCCAAAGCAACCGTTATCGTACACAGCGTTGGGACTTTGAAGGATATTTAACGTGCTCTCCCTTACACAGGGTATTATAATTGTCAGACATTTTGGCTACACGGGCCGTTAATAAATAGGTCGGCAGTTATTTTGGTGATGGCCGGTACCCACTCCCTGGCCCAATAAAACTTGTCTCTGAACTCAAAAAAAGCTAATGAAATAGCGAATATGCTTACGAATCTGAAGGGGGCTCCCTCAGCTTTGAATGGGAGAGGGCAGCTAGAAAGGCGATGACCTGTATGGTCTTCCCCAAGCCCATCTCATCCCCGAGGATCCCTCCACACTCCTGGCGGTGAAGTTCCCACAGCCAACGAACGCACGTGTGCTGGTACCTAAGGAAAACAGAACTTAATTAAACATCTACAGGATGCTATTGTATAAACCTTTAATCGAGTTGTCAGGTTTTCCGGCTACATATACATAATTTTTGAAAATTTATAAATTAGATGAATTTAACTAAAGAACTTCTATAATCATTCATACAGAAATTAAATTTTCAGTTAAAAAATTTTACTCATGTAGTTAGAACAAGATTACACTTTTAAACTAAATTGCACATCGTTCAGAGAGTTGACTTGAAAATAATTAGAAGAGAATGAAAGTACCCTTTCTGTAGTGTAAGCCAAATATGTTAAAAGTGATTATCACAACAAATTTTAACATTAAATGAAAAAAAAAGTAGCAGAATAGCTGATCTACACTTCATGCAGCTAAATAATATAACCAGTTCTATTTAATTTGGATTTTAAATGTGTTTTCAATGTATGACTTATACCACAAAAATATTCAATTATTTGGAATCAACCAATATTAATTAAATAAAATATAACTTTTCTGGTTACATGCAAATTTATTCTTTAAAAATTTAAATACTACTATATGATTTCTCCACACAGTGAATCACAATTCACTATCAAACTAATCATATATTTAAGCCAAGTTGCTCACGTGTAGAGTTTGTCCCAGATGAAGTTGGGCACTTTGAGTCCCTCTTCAAGGTCCACAGATTCCTCTTCCTCATCTGAGTCCACAACCCCATCTGGACTCTCCAAAATTCGCTGGTGTTTTCTCTGCAACTGCCACTTGCTATACAGAAAGAAGAGCATTTATGGCAGCGTTCGTTTAACCCTTTCAGTCCCAGTGATGCCATTTGGCATCATCATGTTTCTGATCATAATTTTAAAAAATAATCAGGCTGACATCTATTTGGGATTAATAAAAAATATTTTCTAATAGAAGAAAGTTTGAAGAATTGAATGATGTGCTTTTTGATATCATAAATGGCTATAGATTATCAGGAAAAAAAATTCTAAAATGATTATGTCATATTGTCCTTGGGACTGAAAGGGTTAAATATATTCTGATCATAAAATATATTAAATTCTGATTATAAATGGCATTTAAAAAAATTAAATATAGTTTTGGTTTTCTAAACTTTGAGCCAATTATTATTTTTTTTAATCTCTTCCATTTACTTGATTCTCTTGACGTAGCTTTCCTGATCCCCGTCATCCACGAGCTTCTTTGCTCTGCTTTTGGCTTTGCTAGATTCACCATTGCTCGATTTGGCTCCCTTTTTGCCACCTCCCTTTTTCTTTTCTATAAGATATTATAGTAATATTCTTTAATAAATAAGATAGAGTAATATTCTTTAGATAATAAGGTAGAGTAATATTCTATAGTTAATGAGATAGAGTAATATTCTTTAGATAATAAGATAATAAAATATTTTTATCTTATATAATAAGTATTAATTAATTAATTATCATCATTATTAATTATCTTATATAATAAGTAATATTTTTTAAATGATAAGAAATTATAATATTCTTTACTTAATAAGATGTAGTAATTTTCTTTCATAATATTCTTTTCTATAAGATAATTCAACAAGATAGTTCATGCAAATATACAAGGTTTCACACTTAAATGTTTTAGAAATATTTCGTACTTTTATAATGCCAATTTGTCATTAATTAGGGATATCTACATCAACAGAATACATTTAATTTAACGATTTAACTAATTAAACAATGATATATTTATATAAATTAAATTGAAAAATAAGATTATATCAAATAAATTTAAGTTAATAAGACCAACCAAATACAAAATTAAAACCAATTTTGACTGACAAAAATATTTATAGACTCGGAAAAATTAAGTGGCATACATTTAAAAATGTAGGCATCTTTTTAATCTTATAAAAACATTTTCTAATGTTGATAAATGTCTGACATTTAAGCCTAAGTGAAACTTTTTTTTAATAGTTAGCTTAAGAACTTAAATGGCAAAAATATTGGAATAAAAGAAAAAGATCATTTAGATATAATTTGCAGCATATGTCCAAAACTTTGCCCTTATCAGTGTTAGAAATTGCATGAAAATATTTATGATCGAATGTCGAATAGAATATTTAGGAAAATTTTAGGATGAATCTGTGCTACTAACCTAAACAACTAGGAGCAAATGCACATTACCTGGTATCATTTTTGAAACATTATTTATAGAAAAAAATGCTACTTTTTTTTCCATAGTCGTGCAATTTCAGGGTTCCAAACTTCAAGAAATCCCAACTAACGCCTAAATGAATTTTTAAGATATTCAGAATATTGCATTGCATGTATCGCCGAAGTTTTGTGATTCCAGGAACACAGAAGAGAATTTTGACAAATTAAAGATTGTTGAAGAACTGCCTTTATAAAATGATTATTTTCGGAAACCACCTTTAAAGTTATTAATTACATTAAAAAAACAAGTAGCAATAACTGTTACTAAATTTGAATTGAAATTGCAAAATCTTAGAATTTTGTTTAACTATCGGCCATCAACTGTTAACTTCAAGCCTGACCCTCACATGGTCTGCTTTCCACACTTACATTCTTTTATAATTGAAGAGTACACGGGAAGAACCACTTGATTCCATAGAAGGCTTTCCTTAATAGCCACTTTGGGGATGACAACGAAAAATCGCCTAAACTGGTGTAAAAAAACAGGTTACACACTTTGTTTTTCTTTCGCTGCAACCCTGACTCACGCCAGAGATAAGTAGACACAAGTAACATGTTTGTACCGCAAATGAAGAACCAAAGGAAAAACTGGTTTCCTATTGCCAATGTCCGCCAAGCAGACACATAAGGTAAGATTACTAAAAAATCAAGTGGCTCTTCCCGTGTACTCAAAAAAACAATTGGAACTAACCTTTCTTCCCTTCATCCCATTCATCGTCTGACGTGTCTTCATCTGGAATGTAAACATCTTCATCTGAATACTTCCCTGCTTCATCTTCCTCTTCTTCCTGATCATTGTCATGACAACTGACATCGGAATCGCTGGCATAGTTTCGTACTAGATCCCGCCTCTCGATTTGCTTTTTCTTCTTAGAAGAGTGTTCCTCTGCAAGATGGAAGGGATTTATAAAATTTAATTGTTTTGAGACCTCTTTGGTTTTAAATTAAAATTTTAAAAGTAACTTGTTTTGATATCAATCTTAAGCAGGAAGTTACATGATATTCTTAGAGCGAGGTAGATAGTGTCTTGATTTGTATCCGCGGCACTTACTTTGAAAGTGTTGAAATTTGGTTCAGTTGAGTTTAATTTGTAGGAAACTAATATCAATTATTGATTTTGATAAGTCTTATGGAATTAATGGCATTTATGGTTTATATCTTTCAAAAAATAAAAGCAACTTGAAATATGGAGTTTATTACTATTTTGGTTTAATTTAACTGATCATTTGACAAACAATGATGTACACTGCTCAAAACAATTAGGGGAGCACTTTGGGTACTTGTTTAGCCGTCCAGTTCCAACTTCTTATTTTTTATTAAAAAAATCTAAAATTTAAGAAACAGATTCCTTATGCATCCAGATTGAAATAGTAAAAAAACCTGAAAATAAAATCTTATTTTTTTAACTAAAATTTAAGGTGCAAAAAATTGGAATCATAACTATAGGAAAAAATTATAACAATCATTTTCAAAATTTTAATTTTTAAAAAATAATATAAAATTTTAGACTTCTAAAAATGCAAGCATGATGAAATTTAGGGTCAATTTATTTCATAAAAGTTTTTGATAGTGAATTTTATTTTACCATGTTTTTCATATTTTCATTCAATTAAAACAAACATTTATTTCTTCAAAATACATTATTCTACTATAAAACGATAAATAAGTAAAGAGTTCAACTTAGTGAGAAAAAAAATCGGAAGCTAATGATGCCAAATGGAATCATTGGGGGGCGAAATGGTTTAAACCATGCATTCCCCTAATTGTTTTGAGCAGTGTATTTTCAGATAATGAAATACAATTACCTTTGTGAACACCATTCTGTATATTTAACAGCCTGTTACGCTTCCTCTTGACAGGCGCTGCTTTGAGGTCAGTGAACTTGAAGGGTTCTTTTTTGTCATTCTTGACAACAATGCAGTTAGGCTTAGCAGGGGAGGGTCGGGGAGGCTTGGCCTTCTTCTTGGCAGCGTGATTCTCAGCTGATTCCAAAAGGAACCTAGGGGGAGAGATGAAGTTATTCATTGTTACTTTACTAAATTTGAGCTTAACATGCAAACAATATGTGGTTATATTTGCGTCATACATTCTTTTGGGTTGCCCAAGAGCAAAAGAAAAACTGACACAGTACATCAACTATAAAAAGCATATAAAACAAGGTGTAACATTTTGTGCATTTTCGAAGGAAAGTGTAACAGTTTATGTGCCACAAGATGTAACAACTTACATGCAAAAAAAGCAATAGTTTGTGTAAGACAAGGGAAGTTGTAACAGGTTATGTGCAAAAAATAAGGTGAGACAGTTTAAATGCAAAAAGGGAAAGTTTAACAGTTTAAAGGCAAGAAGGGAAGGTGTAACAGGTTAAGTGCAACAAAGTAATAATTTGAGTGCAACAAGGGCAGGTGTAACAAGTTTAAGCGCAATCAAGTGTAATAGTTGGTGTGCAGGGTCTGCAGTTATTTTGGCAAAGCCCATGCCAGAAAATTCGACTTTTTTGCATGCAACGGATGCACTTTACCAACTAGCCCCTTGTATTAAACAAGTTTGAGTACAACATTTTGCATATAACAAGATGTAAAATTTGGCACAAGGTATAAATTTCATACACGATTGGCTGACAGGTTTGTAATGATCTCAATAGGCAAATTTGTAACTTAACTTGGAATGCGCCCTCTAGGGCAGAGGCTTTATAGCCTGTTACACCACTCGCCAGAAGAACACAGACATAGATAGGATGACACAATTACATAGAAAAATAATAACATTTATTGACAAACACAAATATTCATCTCATGCCAGGTTTAGAACCCAAACCCAGGAGCTCCAAAGACTAGCTCCCTAACCATTGTGCTGCCGGGTCGGCCAGGCAAATTTGCAACTAAAAAAAAGTTGAAATTTAAGAAAATACATCTCTGTGACCTGTCAAAATCTGTGTTTTCTGGAATCGAAATACTTCTAGTGCCGAAAGGAGTAGCCTGTCCTGTTCGAACAAGACGCTCTTCCTCGGTTTCTTGAGGGGCAAACACTTCTCTCAGTCTAACTAAAGTTTCTTGATCTAAGTCGCCGTCAGCTTCAGCCCCTAATGCTTCATCCACTGAAATATAAGCATGATTAATGTCCATTATTAAAGACCTAATAGTGTATCCAACAAATACTAAGCTTTAAAATAGTAAATTTATTTTGTTTTTTAAGTAGCTAAATTAGTTACTACAAAAACTGTTCAATACTGTGAACTACAAAGTTATATTTTGTTTATTTCGACAAACTTTAACAGAATGTTTATTTTGGCATAACCAGTCAGTTAGAGTTGTTATTTCATGAGCATAATTCTCAAAAATTAAATCACAATGTTAAGACAATCTTTTTCAGTAAACAGTATTCTCAACAGATTTCAACATACATAATATCCCTAATTATTGAATTTTTTTATCAATTTTAATGATTGTAAACCTTTGTGAAGTATTCCACTTGGTATCCAAAGTACCAAGGTAGTGTTTTTTTTTTTTTTTAATTATTTTTATTAATGAGTACAAAGTTATTTTGTTGCTACTAAATGCGCCTTAAAAAAAATAGAAAATTCAGAAGACTTAAATTTCAGTAAAATATTTAAAACTTTTGCTATCATTACACTTTTTTTCCACTTTGATGCACAAATTATAGTAAATTATACACATTGATGAAAATATAGGCTTTTTTTTTTTAAATATAAAAACTTAATAGCCAACTTATTTACAAGTTTACGGTCAAAATATATCTCTTCTAAAAAAATATTAAAAAATCCTCTACCTTGGGTACTGCTTCCAACATCCTGTGCAGTGCCACCAGAAATGCAGACCTGAAGAGCCCTTCTCTTTGCCTCGATCTTACGCAGGTGTTTACGCTACAAAAATAAAAATAAACACCATTTTAAAGGCATTTTGCATTAAAAACAATGTTAAAATAATCTGTTAACTACAAATAAGTGATACGGCTTTTTGTGTTGTAATTATAGCACAAAAAATATGTATTTTTAGAGTTTAAAGTGTGTCCCTAAGTAACTATTAAACATTTTTTTTTTAAATTACTTTGCAAAACATACTTTTCAGCATACATTTGTGTGAAAAGTATGCTTAGATTAAGAATATATGAGCAGGATTTGGGGTCTTAAGAGGACTCCCTCGGGATTTCACATCTTGAAAATCGTAATGTTATTCCTATGGAGAATATTCGCAAGTCAATTACCGCCACAATTTTATTAAAACGTGACTATTTTTTTGTATCATTGTAAAGAACTAAAGTGACTAAAATGATAAAATTAATTTATTTTGTGAAAATCACGCATTTAGTATTTTTAATAATTTTTTTAAATTCGAACTTAATGTTTACTCCATTTTTTACTAACTTCAAAAAATTATTAAAAATACTAAATATGTGATTTTCACAAAACATATTAATTTTAGCCTTTTAGTTCCTTTCGTTTTTTACAATGATACAAGAAACTAGTCACCTTTTATTAAAATTGCTGCGGTAATTGACTTGCGAATGTTTTCCCATAGGAATAACATTACGATTTTCAAGATTTGGAATTTCAAGGGAGTCCTCTTAAGAGGTAAAGACTATACTAAAACCGTTGATCGTTAATTTTCATATAAGTGTACCTACCTTATTTTCCTTCTCGTGTCGAATAGCTTGCAGCTCCCTCCTAGCCTCCCCAGTCATTTTGGCTGGGTCTCTTGGTGCCATTGAAATGGCCTTTTCAATCGCTGCCAGGCGCTGACGCACAGATCTGCAAGATAAAGGAATTACATGAAGAATTTTCACAATTTTTAAACACTAAACCTGTTTTCAAAAAGACCAGAGCCGGGCTGTTATTTGTATAAATGTAACTCTTTACAATTACTTTTCATAAAAGTAACTAATTACCTGTAAAATTACTAATTTCCAAAAGTAACAAATTACAATTATAATTATATATAACTTAACTTTTATGTATAACTTTTGAGATTACTTTTTACGACAAAACTTCTAATTTACAAATGTTTCGAAAAATAAGGTATAAATGACTTAATAGAATACAGTCATATGGTCGTTACTTTGGAAAAATGCAGGCAACTAAATCAGCTTCGGCGGAAGAATGTCTAGTTTTTACATTCTTTAAAAAATCATCATCACTGCTAGATGAGTGTTCGTAATCACTGCAATCAGTAGGGAATGTTTTTTTGTTGTTGTTGGAACAATATTTTTGTGTTACCTGTAACGAGTTAGCGCCCAGGCCTGAAAAAGACCAACTTCTTTTTCTAATAATTTTTTTAATAGTGTTCCAAAGTAACAAATAAGCCGCTGAAATTACCTAGCCTTGAAATTAAAGCAAATGGTTGAAACATGCAAACTTAGTGACTTTGCTTGTTTTTTCTCAACTCAGACTACCGACAGCTATTTAAACCATTGTTTTTATTTATAATAAGTTTGTTTTTTTGCCAAATTTTCAATTAATGTAATTAAGAATTTCAAATAACTATTTTCCTTCAGCACTTACAGCATTATGATCCACCTTTTTATTAGGTATGCTTCATTTTTATCTTGCTTTGTAATAAATGTTCTAGATGTTAATCCCTCATAATTTTTTAACTAAGGGCCTTTTTCCCAGATCTATTTGGCGGACATTTTCATCTTCTGCAGTAGTTTTGGTAAATATTGGTTATCATTTCAAGATAGCAACCTGCGTTTGATGTCACCCTTACAGTTGCGTTTGGTGTCTTCTCAGGTGTTGGCTCGATACGAGACTGTGATTTTATATTACAAAACACCTGTCGCCAATAGCCCTAGTGCGATCATAAGATAATCAAACTAACCACGCCAAACAAGACAGCAACAGACTAGGCTAACACCAGGTTTATTGTCATTTTGACTTGGTGAAAATGTTTCACTTGTCAACAAATCCAGTCGCTGGTTTTACTTTAACCACTAGATCTACACTTGTATCATCACTTAAGGTCCTACATAAGCTATCTATTTGCAAGACGGTATACATTTACTGAACAGTAACCCTTGGCGAACTTTCCAAAATCGCGCCAACAGAAAACCCAACCAAAATGAGCAAAAAACGGTCAGATAGGTTTGCCAGAACACGTCATCATTGCGAATCATAGAATTTGAATGGTCAGTCGAAGTCAGACAGGTTACCACAAAAGATAATTCATCGCCATATCCGAAAAAATACGCCAATGGTTACCGTACAGTAAATCTGATCCAATTTACTCATTAGATCAACACTTGTATCTGATCATTTGAAGCTAGGTCAAGAGACGAATTTAGAACTTACCGTATATCCTCTTCAACGGAACGCAGCTCCTTGGAGGCATCTTGCTCTCTCTGCTCCCGAATCGCTCGCTCCACTTGCTCGGAGACTTCCCGCTCCAACTCCGAGTGCTCGAAAGAGCGAACTCCCAAACCAGTCAGCCCATCAAAATCCGACGACATTTGAGAATAAGAAACTTCCTCCATGGTAACAAACACCAGAGTGTATCAATAGGTAGTTAAAAAAAGTTCAAGTCCTTGAGGTTTCGGTAAGCATTGTTTGGTAACCAAAACAATTTGCACATCGTTTTGTTTACCTATGAAGTAAAATTACATTCAATTCTTAACATGAGATAAAATGAACGGGATAATTAAACACTTTAATCATTACATAAGATTATAGAGAAAATTTATTAACGTTTTTCCAAAAAAACATCGCAAGAAACACGATTTAACACACTCACACACAAATGCAAATCCAAAAAAAACATTATGTAACCATCGCATCGAGTAATGGTTGGTTGGTTGGTAGACATATATTTTCAGGCTTGTGTGCTTGGTCGCAAGGATCCGCTTATAAACCATCGTCAAGTAGGAAAACACAAGACACACAGAAACACATATGACAGATGTTGCCATCTGTCGCCACCTTCTCAATTTAGACATGTGGGAAATTTTCTCCAGGAACCTGTACCCGTGGGAAACTGCGCAATGACCGCTCACAAGACTTTCGAACCCAACAGATTTTACGAGCACGTACTCCGCATATACTCGACAAACACAAACATCCATGCCTGAATGAGATTTGAGCCCGGACCCAGCAGCTCCAGAGGCCAATGCTTTAACCACTACGCCGCTGGATTGGCACCATCGAGTAACTTTTCTTTGTTTGTCTTTTTCAAGTTACGGTTAGGGGGAGATATTGTCTACTGTCTGGTTTCTAGCCCTTGACTGGCAGGGCTTCACCACAGCCAACATAAATTTTTAACTTAGAGGCACTAGTAGCCATTTTATTTACGCTTTCGCTTTTATTTCAATTTAAAATAAATTTCAGCACGAACATAAATTAACTAAAGAAAAAAAGAGCGCGTTGGTTTAATTTGCTGGATTGATATTTGAATATCAGTGTTTTATTCTATTTACTGATTGTAAATCTTTTTTTCATGGTGGATCAGATTTCCTCAACTAGATTTTAATCAAGTTTTCAAATTAAAATTAACAGATGTTTACAAATGGTAAGAAATAAAGATATGAAGCAATATTTTCATCATAAATAAGGAATTTATACTTCATAGAACTTTTCCAACCATACAAGAGGATGAATGTCTGTTTTGTTTTTTATGCTAAGGAATTTTGGCATTGGCGGAATTCGGCGAAGTTGAAAATTTAACGTAGGTTACCTCTTCCCATCCAGTTTTATGGGTTAGGGTTATTTTGAATTATCGTCGCAACTACACACGAGGGCTATTGGAAACGGGAGTTGTAATTTAGAACCACATTCAAGTTACGAAACGGAGACGATACATGAGTAGGTTCCTAATGCAACTTTTAAGGCTGCTCATCACCCCCATACCCCGTCCTCCTTCGATCAGGCTTGCTAATGTTAAGTCTATGGGGGAAAAATGGTTTTTGTTCCAAAAAAAAGTCAAGAAAATATAGGAATATTTTGATGCGGTTTTTTTTAATTCATAAAACTCCAATAAAGTAGTGCTTTTAGAGGTTATTTTCTTTAAAACGTTACTTGCTTTTTTTAATAGAAAAAAATTTAGATTAAAAAATAGTAAATAACGTTTTTAAAAAAATAACCTCTAAAAGCACTACTTTATTGGATTTTTATGAATTAAAAAAAAACCGCATCAAAATATTCCTATAATTTCTTGACTTTTTTTGGAACAAAAACCATTTTTTCCCCATAGACTTAACATTAGCAAGCCCGATCGAAGGAGGACGGGGTATGGGGGTGATGAGCAGCCTTAAGGGCGACCAGGCAGCGTCGGAAATTTTTTTTTATAATGTTTAAAGTGCTCTTTCTCTAGAAGGGATATTTTTGGTCGGATATATATATATATTTTTGGCTGTAAGGTAAGAGCCTTTTATAGGTTGGCAGTTATTTTGGCGATGCCCGGACCTGAACCTGGGACCTACCGCAAGCAAGTCGAAAGTCTTTGCCGTCTGAAATTCTTAACGGAAGCGTTTGGTAGTAAGGAAATTGATGAACAAGGTGATTTACGCGACGATACTCAAATTCGATACTCGATTAATTTTTTTTTAATTTACATTTATTATCCAAGTAAAAAATTGACTTTGATAAAATCAAAAGTTTGCTCATTTATTGCCCCTAAGGCGGAACAAAGTTCGCCGGGTCAGCTAGTTGCATATAAACTATTAGAATTTAACGTGAAAAATACATAAAAAAGTTTTTTTTTTTTTCAAAACTTATTACTTCGAAAACACATACATTAGAAAACAGAATGCCCGAACCAAATTAAAAATAAATCTAGATAGAACAAAAGTAAATATATGTTTAAACTATATATTAGGAGGGAAAAAAACAAATTATAATAATTAATAATGATTGCATTGCGAAAAGTTTCAAGAATAAAAATATTTAGAAAAGACGATACATTTTCACCAAAAAAGAATAATTTTAAAAAACTCCTTACACCAAATATTTTCCATTTTGTGGGAATTCCTATATGGAATTATTGAAAACCGTGTTCTTCGTTCTTCCTTTTACTTTTAAGATGGTCTGATGCAAAAAACTAGCCGTTATTCGTTGAATTTACAAAAATGTACAAAAAAAATTTACAAATTCCGAATTCTAGTAGCTAAAATTTCTTAACACAATCGCAGCGAGATGGTGTAAACAAAGACAGTCTATGTTGTACACTGCGCTGCGGTAATAAAAACTGACACGAAATGCGCGCGCATTCATATACGATTTCAATCATTCTAGGTAATTGCGCGCGCATGCATGTACATGTCATCTTATATTGTTAGTGTATGGACATAGTAAAACAAGAGCACATGCTCTCTAGCACGTGGGTGCTAAATGGCGTCATCTATTGACAGCTTTCTCACGATAGCCAATTTTGATCGTTTTCGCACGGCATGATAATGTAGGAGGCTATGCGGTCATAGCCTCCTACATTATCATGCCATCCGAAAACGATCAAAATTGGCTATCGTGAGAAAGCTGTCAATAGATGGCGCCATTTAGCGTCCAAATGGTTTCAGGACACGTGCTGTTGTTTCGCTATGTCCACACAACAACAATATAAACTGACATGTACAGGCATGCGCGCGCACCTACCTAGAACGATAGAAATTGTATATGAATTTCAATGCGCGCAATTCTTGTCAGTTTTTATTGTTGCAGTGTGGCCGCAGTTTTTATTGGCGCATAGCCTTTGTTTACACCAGTTCGCTGTGATTGTGATAAGAAATTTTAGTTACTAGAGTTCGAAATTTATAATTTTTTTGTAAACTTTTAAAAATTCAGCGAATAATGGCTAGTTGTTGTTTTTTTTTTTTGCATCAGACCATCTTAAAAGTAAAAGGAAGAACGAAGAACAAGGTGTTTCAATAATTCCATATAGGAATTCCTACGAAATGGAAGATATTTGGTAAGGAGTTTTTTAAATTATTCTTTTTTGGTGAAAATGTATCGCCGATTCTAAACATTTTTATTTTTGAAACTTTTCGTAATGCATTCATTATTAATTATTATAATTTGTTTTTTCCCTCCTAATATATAGTTTAAACTTATATTTACTTTTGTTCTATCTAGATTTATTTTTATTTGGTTCGGGCATTCTGTTTTCTAATATATGTGTTTTCGAAGTAATAAGTTTTGAAAAAAAAATTTAATATATTTTCACGTAAATTCTAATAATTTACATGCAATTTATAGTTGAGAATTAAATGATCTATCTCATTTTAAAATTCTGTTTTTGTTCGAAAAAGGGACAGTTATTCTCAACAGAAGCATTTTTAATAAGTGTTATATAAGTATTTATTAATTTTTCTTTAAGAAGCCAAAACTAATTTTTAAATGTAACGTCTGAACAAGGTTCTCATTACTTGCCTTTTAGTCTTATTAGATTCTTTTCTTTGGATTATTATCCGGGGATTTTGTTCTGCTTGCAGAATCAAAATAATAATACTTCATTCATTGCGAATACATTCTTACCAAAATATAAATATGCGAAGACTACCAACAGATGGCGCGACCTGACTTTTTTTTTAAGGATAGCCTGTGAATCTATGTTATTTCTCGATTGCTAGACTGCATGTTAATGTAGGAGGCTATGAACTATGAAACAAATCGTTAAAGGCTGTGGGTAGCCTCGTGGTCAAAATATGGATCTCCGGATCGAACGGTCCCGCGATCTAGTCCTGGTCGCTGAAGACCCACCCATGTGCGGAGTACGTGCTCGTTAATTCTGTTGGGTCCGAAAATCCTGTGTGCGGTCATTTTGGCCCTTCAGGGGCATGTCTAAATTGTGGAGGTGGAGTGTGATAGATGGCAGCATCTGTTACGTATGTGTGAGTGTGTTTCTCTGTCTGCTCTGACCAAGCACATAAGCCAGAAAATATATGTATATCAACCAACCAACCAAAACTGACAAAAACAAATCGTTGTTATAAGAAAAGAAGTTATAATTAAATCTTTAATTACATTTAATACTGTGGTATGTTTTCAAAAACTTAATTTCAATAGGTTTTTATAATTGTGTCATAAGCATTGAAATTGGCTGCGCTTCCGCTGATGAGCCGTTTGGCTTTATATTGGCGACAGATAAGAAATGGCGCCAAGTAAAAGAGCGATAAATAGTATTTATATAGAAACAGCTCGTTTAAAGGGGAAACTTGGGGAAATTTTAAGTTAAGCAGTAGAAACAGGAAATATCTTCATACGAGTTACTGATATGGCTATTGAACAGTAGTTCTTTTGTTTTTATTTAATTTATAGGCATATCGAAATGTTTAATTTTATTTTTGTTACGTTAATGTTTTGTTAATGTTTAATGTGGTTTAGGAATAATTTTGTGTTAGTGCTAGGTTTGTGGTTGTGGAAATGTTAGTTAATGTTCAATAAATTATTTTTTATGTTCATTAAAAATACTGTTATTACGCTAGTTAAATAATATCTGTTTGACAATTGGGAAAAATTGATGTTATTCCTTACACGGGGTATTATTCGTTGGACATTTTTGATTGCAGTTAGGTTCGCGATTCATTTTTCGAAGATACTCGATTATCCGTGGTTTTGCAGTTAGCGTAGATTTATATTTGGGTGAAATTAAAAGATATGTGATTCCCCCGTTAATTTTTTTTCCCTGTTCGTTTATTTTCAAGAGTCTTCGGCCAATTTCGCATTTTTGAAGATGCACGATTTACACATTTTCATTTTCGCGACTCAAATATTCCGGATTTGCGAGTTCGTTGTTTTTACTGACATTTGATGGGGGTTTTTTTATTTGCCGAATTTCAGGGTTTCACGATAAAGCGATCTTCGAGTTTTGTTGTAATTGGTCTATTTGTAAGGATCAGTGAATCGTCGACTCCTGTTTTTGAATTACAGTATAAAACAGCAAGTTCCAAATAATAAATTTTGATAATAAATATAAAAAATTCTGTTAAAATGTGAAGATTAATTTAGATTTGATTACACTAAGATGTATTTGAATAGTAGTTACCGGCCAGTATAATACAATGATGCTTCTTGATTTACTTATTTTGCTGCCTAGTAATTTTCACGAAATCCAGCGATAAGGTCGCATTGTCTCATAGTGATTGACAGTTTTTTTTTGCCTCTGCATAATCGGAGGAGCGTCTCGTTACTTTTGGAGCTCCGGTTCAGGCCATTCGGACCAACCAGAATAATTTCTTTTGATCATTAGTATTTGACCTCTTTTTATTAGGTTAAGTTTGAATTATCGTCGCACTAGAGCTGCACGAGGGCTATTGGCGACGGGCGTCGAATTTTAGAACCACAGTCAAGTGACGAGCCGACACCTGAGTAGGCACCCAACGCAACTATTGAGGGCGACATCGTACGCAGGACTTTAAAGGATATCTAACGTGTACTCCCTTGCACGGGGTATTATTCGTTGGTCATTTGGCTGCACGGGCCGTTTATAGGTCGGCAGTTTTTTTGGCGATGCCCCGACCCGAACCCGGGCCCTTTGGCATGCTAGACTGAGTGCCTAACCGAATGGGCTCCCCAGCCCTCTTGTTACTACAAGAATTTTTTGTTTACGTTTCAAACTTACTTTTTCAGTATTTTTTCTACTTCGGCTTATTCTGGGGTTTTTGATTTGAGACATTTTTTTTTATCGGACTATCCCCGAAATTTATAAGTGTTCGGATTATGAATGTCTGGATTAACGATTCTGTACTGATTAGCCCATTTCCGAAAATCTGCCATTTCCGCTATTTTACTGATTTTTAATTTTACGTTTCATAATTTCGGAATTTATGGATTTTCAAGGAGTCGTTAGTTGTAAAGTCTGTTGATAGATCTTCGGGATTTTTGTGCTTGAATTAAATGGTTCGCAAAACGCCGATTTTTGAAGTTTATGATTTGACGACTTTTAGGGAATTCGCAACAGTGAATTTTTTTTAAGAACTTTTCACTGGACGACATAGCTTTGATTTGGGGAGGGGAGGTGTTGCGTAATATTAATAGGGTGGTTTATTTCAGGGTAATCTCCTAGTGAAATTTTAAACTCTCATTTATTTAGGGAATGGCCCTATCTTTTTCTTATAGGGTAGACTAACCAGTGAATGAACGCTTAAGCACAATTTGTTTTAAGAAAATTCATACATTTTAAGAAAATATAGCTTGTGGGTTTATAACAATGTGAACACATATGTCATTATATGTAAATTCTACAAAAAAAAAGGTGGTGACTTTATATTGCCTTGCTTTGGTCTTTTGGGGGGTCCGAATAAAAAGTGGTACAAAAGCCAAGTGAATGTACAGTACTTTTACCAGTTAATAAACATGTTGGATTTTAATTAATGACCAGGACAACCAATCAGATGTCATATAGCTTCCTACTAGATGAGAGGAAGTCAGTGTTGACAATCCAACCAGCGGAATGATTTTTAATCCTTACTTTTTAAATGTATTTACCAACTGTTCATTCACTGGTCAGTCAACCCTTACACAAATGTATTACAAATCATTTTTAATAAATATTGTCTGATTCATAAGGGTCAATTCATATGAAGAGTACACGGGAAGAACCGATTGATTTATTAGGCGGACGCCCGCAATTGTCTACTTGGCGGACGTTGGCGGCAGAAAACCGGTTTCTCTCTTTCTTCTTCGCTTGGTCCAATCGCCGGGATCGTCAATCGCCGAATCTTGGGAGCTAGGAACCACAGAGATACTAGTTAAAGTATTAGAGTGGCAGATCACGTGACCTACAACACTGGCTTCATTAACTGCGCGTCCCGTCGTTAGCATTGGAGGTCACGTGATCTGCCACTCTATTACTTTAACTATGATCTCTGTGGTATTAACTGGTTTCCTTATAGTACGAGAGCTAGCAACGTCGAAAAAACAAGCATTTCAGGTGGGCCAGTTTTAGGATATGCTATCTCTCTCACTCTCCCGGACATCATAAGGGCTATCTGGCTGGCGGTAGTGGTTGCGTTCCTCAATGCGCATCCTACTAATACAAGTAAAAAATTGATTTTTCAAATCATTTTAGGACGTTTTATTTTTTTATTATTATTTTTAGTGAACTTTTTGCAACATAAATCTATTATTGCCAGACATTTTTATTGTTGTTTAAGCTGTGCCAGACGCTAATTTTGATTTTAAAAGCTCAAGTGTTGCCCAAATTATCAGCTCATTACAAGTATTGCCACATGGTTTTGCGCAATGAATGACGATGACGTAATTGCAATGATCGGTGAATTCGCACCTGAGCTGGTAATTTGGGCAACACTTGAGCTTTCAAAATCAAAATTAGCGTCTGGCACAGCTTAAACAACAATAAAAATGTCTGGCAATATTGATTTATGTTGCAAAAAGTTCGCTAAAAATAACAATAAAAAAATAAAACGTCCTAAAATGATTTGAAAAATCAATTTTTTACTTGTATTAGTAGGATGCGCACTGAGGAACGCAACCACTACCGCCAGCCAGATAGCCTGTATGATGTCCGGGAGAGTGAGAGAGATAGCATATCTTAAAACTGGCCCACCTAAAATTCTCTCTCAAAAACGTTGCTAGCTCTTAGACTATTACACAAGTTCATGCGATCACTCGCTATCATCGCCAAAGTAGCCTGCTAAGGAAACTTCTCTACAAAATCAATCGGTTTTTCCCGTGTACTCTTCATATCTGATCGGTCTAAACCTTGACACCTAAAAAGGGATACTTTTTTGGTTATATTAGTGCATTTCAGTATTTTTTAGTCAAATCAAAATACAAATAATATAAATTAAAACGACTTTACTATTACTTGTTTTAGTAATTGACTTTAAAAATTAAGTTGACTGTGTAAAAAAGTTTTTGGTGGGCAAAAGTAAAAAAAAATCTTGTCTGCCTCTGTTTTTTTTTTTTTTAAGTTGATATTTTAAAAAATTAACTCTTTCATTTGCAAAATTATACAACAGAATTGATTTTTTCAAATCTACGGATGATGCACTCAAAAACAGTAGATGACTTTAGTGAATCAACAGAAGTTTAATATTTAGTTTTTTATATGTATAAAAGCATTACTTTTGAAAACATACCTATTTTTGCTTTTGCAATAATAATAAATGTAAATGCAGTATTATACAATTGTCTTACAACTTAAAAAAAATATTTAAAATGCGTTTATTTAAGTAAATGGTAAATAAAGTTTCATATAAATTCCATAAACTAATATTTTTTGTTAATTTATCGGAATAATGCATGCAGATTTAACGCATTAGTCACCTAAAATGGTGATTACGGATAATATATATATATATTTAAATATATTTCGTTGATTATGAGTAAATTAATCTTGATGGTGAAACAAAAAATGGCTCTCAGTTCTGGTTAATATGCTGAGTCTGAAAGAGCACTATTTTAATAAAGCAGCTCCGCCGGAAAAAAAAAATTAATCCTGATTGATGAAAACCACAATTGCTTTTTTGATTTTTACTTATTGAATAGTTAAAAGTAGATTTAGTGTATCTTTTGACATTTTCAACTTATTTTTGAAAGTCTTGTGTTTTCCCTATTTGATTTTTTAGCTTATATAATAGTTCCAATAGGAACTAATAATTGTTCTTATGATACCCGTTTAATGTTCATCAGTTACAAATTTCAAATCAGCTCAGTCGCAGATTAAAGAGTATAAGAAATAATCCATCCCTGTATTTTACAGAACTGTAATTTGTGGAATAATATCTTAAATAAAATGTTCGGGTTTAACTTCTTAACGATTGTTTTTTAGCCTACTTTTCTTTTTTTTTTAATTCAAAGAATTAAAAAAAATGAAAAAGTAGGTTGACCTGCTGTCGATGTCTGTCCGTACCCCCCTTCCAAAATCGGTACTATCAATCCATCTTAAAAATTCTTTTTTTATTAGAAGGGTATAACCTCAGGGGGACACCCAACTTTCATACTTTTTGTTCGTCTGTCTGTACGATCGGACGGACATAAATCTACTATTTGTCGACGAATTTCCCATTGAACTAGCATTGAAATTCAATTTCGAGTCATTTAAATCGCTGTTGCAAACTACGAATGCTACGGACAAGCAGGGTGTAAACAGGGCCGGATTTAAAGATTTGTCGCCTGTAGGCTAATATCAATTTGCCGCCGGATATTGTTTTCATGACTACTATTTTATTTTTCTTTCTACATATTAGAATCATCTATGTGCATTCTAAAGCAAAAACTAAATAATAGGCGAATTTTTTTAATTGTTCTATTTTTCCTTCAACTTCCAAATCCGGGGGTGAGAGTGCAATTGTCCTTACAGCTACCATGTTCACTACTAAATATTATGTAGTACTATATATTCGTTTACTATTAATGTAAACTATTCGTATTTTTTCCATACAAATTATTGTAAAGATACTAATATTCTTATGCCGAATGCCTCTTTCATTTGGACGTAAAATTTGCCTCCCCAAAAAATTGCCGCTCTAGGCTACAGCCTACTTAGCCTATTTATAAATACGGCCCTGCGTGTAAAATAAGCGGTATCGCATCGCGAAACGCGACACCAAAATGAAAACTTGCGATAGCGATTTAGCTTTGTATCGCATTTAGTTGCGATACAAAGCTACATTTTAAAACTTGTTTAAATCGTTTTAGAACTACGGCGATAGGAAAGTCGCAGATCGCTGCAGGTGCGGATCCAGAGTTCCTCCATAGGGAGGGTAATCCAGATTTTTTTTGGGGTGTGTGTGTGTGTGGGGGGGGATTTTTTAAAAAATGATTTTTAATAATTCTTAATTTTTAATAAATATTTTAAATCTATCAAAATTTTAATTAGATAATTAATATTAGCAACTCTTTTCAAATACTTGTTTAAAACTATTACTTTTAAAGACATCTTGCTTTTATAGAAGATTTGATATCAAAGCAAATGAAAAAAAACGGCACAAAATGTTTTAATAATGTAAAAAATAAAGCCCCTAAGAAAGTAGATGTGTTTATGACGGACAAGATAACTCAACAAGATCTCAACGGATTCTAATGAAATTTGGAATTAATTAGTAATTAATTAAGGTAGTATTAGCTTCTAGTTGAACCTCAAAAATGCCAAAACAATGTTTTAAAAACACCGTTTTTTACCCAAAAACCATGGAAGAAAAGGGTAGAAATATAAACTTATTGTGTTTCTGAAGGGTGCCAATTTATGATTTTTTAACTTTTTATTGGGTTAATTGGTTTTATAAACACATACAAATAAAAAAAATTTTGATTTCCAATCACTGTAGGAGAAGTTAAAAATTCCGTGGATTGGTGCTTTTGCCGCGAGGGTCTCAGGAGATTAGTTACCGTGGCTGTTTTTAAAAAATCAATCTTAAAAAAATCTGATTCTTGTATTTTAATATGTAATGAATAAGCACACAAAATTTCGGAACGATTAACTTGTTCCTTCCCTTTTAAACAATCCTCTGAAAACGGTCAACATTCAGGTGGTTACATGTTTCGCCCCCCTTAAAAACAATAAGAAATTCTTGTATTTTGAAGCGGTTCTATATAACAATGTAAATTGCTCAATTCTTAAAAACTTATCTATCAATCTATTTCATATAGATTAAAATAAAGCTAAATGTCAACTTAACTTTTAAATACTGCATTTAAATTCTAGATATGTATTGTAGTGACGTGTACATTTCTTGTACATAATTATTTTTTGTTATGATTTATTTTGTTTTAGCCAAAAACTGAACTGAAAAGAGTGTTGAATAATTCGGGCGTTCGTTTTGGCGACGCTTTTGAGAGAACGGAAAAATGTAACTGCTATAAACATCTTTGAAAAAGCTCCTGAAATTCTACTTGTATAGTGTCTGGTATTTTGTGTTGTCTTGAAATTTAAGATTCTCGTCTAAAAGAGAGTTGCAATGCAAATTACTACAGTATCTTAGATTTTTTTTTACATATGCTTTTCTTTTTTTTTCTCTTTCTCTTTTAAAAATACCATTAGTCATTACCCCTATTTCCCTTAACCTAATTGTTTTGAGACTCGGATGGCTCGGCTTTGCGTTAGTTCCCGAGAAAAGGGAATTTAATAGATAATTACTAATTCTATACAAATTCTATATATATCCTATATTAAAAGTATTATTATTTTGAGCAACTCGGAAAACAACTCATAGAATTATTTTATTGTTTAATATAAAATAACGTTACTATGGTATACGAGTTTATGAACACTAAAAAAAGAAAGAACAAATTTCGATCACTGAAGACAAATTTTGACAATGCACCTTAAAAATAGGTTTGTATAAAATTGACAGATAAAATTTCAGATCTTAGGGAGGGTAATTACCCTATTTACCCCCCGCTGGATCCGCCACTGGATCGCTGTAGTTCAACGATTTTCGAATCGCCGTAGTTTCGCGACTTTCGGATCGCTGTAATTTCGCGACTTTCGGATAGTTGAAGTTTCGCGACTTTCGGATCCCCGAGCATTTAGTTGCGATACAAAGCTAAATCGTTTTAGAACTACAGCGATCTGAAAGTCGCAGATCGCCGTAGTTTCGCGACTTTCGGATCACCGTAATTTCGCGACCTTCGGATCGCGGACTGGCTGAATTTAGCGGGTAAATGTTTATATAATAGAATAGTATAGAACTAATGCTGTGTTTGGTGCCTTTTTACCTGTTAAACACAACTGTTGTGTGGAAGCGGGTTAAGTGACAGATTCTGTTACAAACCTACTTGTTAATTTACATTTCCTATTTTAAGTGCATTTTGGAGTAGTTTTATGGTTTTTGTTCTACGAATAATTACATATTTATGTATAACTGCAAATAAATCATGCGGGTGATAAGTAATATTGGTTTTATTGGCAATAGAAAATTAATGAAAATAATTGATTTGGCTTAAAGAAGTTGAAATTATAGCTGGATGCTTTGTTTAGTGAAATTTATTCTAATGTATATAAATTTAATGTAGAAACGGTTATTGATGTCACTTACTGTTACGAACCTAGTTTTTTCAAGATAAGAATTTTAGTAAGTATTTAAGTAACAGGAAAGTAGGCTATTTTAGTTCTTTTGGAACTTCTTTTTTTTGTTTGTTTGTGTAGTACACGAAACACTAATAAATATTTAGTAGAAACTACATAAGTCTAGCAACTAAAAAAAATGGAAATATTAAAAATTATATTATTATTACTTCTTTGAGCTGTATTAATGCATCATATTTCTAGGAGACTATAACTAGGCTGACTGTTTATTAGTGCTAAAACAATTCATAACTTAAATATTTTCTCATTTTTGCCCAATATTTCTGTTAGCTAGTTGTTAAGCAAATTTGAAAATGTAGTGGTATAATTGATTATGCGAATGTCCTTGAAAAATTTGGAAATGAGCCTTGAAATGAGCTTGAATTTTTACCAGCAATTCTGCTGGGCACCCTGTGTGTTAAGTTATTAACTAATTTAAACAGGGATAATTGTCTTTATTTCTCAAATTTGTAGGAAATAAACCGCGCTTCCGAAAACTATGCCTGTTCAACAACATGAAGCTAACTTCAGCGTAACACAAATTTAAAATTAATTCCTCTAAACTACAACCTTCTTTCTAATGTTACATCTACACTTCTAATAAAAAAAAGACACCTGCCGGTTACGTAACCGGCAGGCGCCGTACAAAAAGAGAAACAAGAAGTTCTTAAAGATTTAAATAGCCTACTTTTCTGTTACTTAAATACTTACTGAAATTCTTATCGGGAAAGAACTAGGTTCTTAACAGTAAGTGTCATCTACAACCGTTTCTACATCGAATTTATATGCATTAGAATAAATTTCCCTAAACACAGCATCCAGCTATAATTTAAACTTCTGAAAGCCAAATCATTTTTTTCATTAATTTTCTATCGCGAATAAAATAAGTATATTATTTATCGTCTTCAGGATTATGCGCAAAAAATTCCTTGATACTTTATTAGTAAACACATAATCACATTCTTGACGTCATTCTAAACTGATTTATAACCAAAGTAAAAAATTGTCCGTCCTATCGTAGACAGACAAAAAGTATGAAAGTTGGGTTTCTGAGGTCATACCTTGAATTTTTAAGATCGGATTGATAGAACCGATTTTGGAAGGGGGGTACGGACGGACATCGACCGCATGTCACTACCTACTTCTTCGATTTTTTTAAAAATTCTTTTGAATTAAAAAAACAAGTAGGCAAAAAATATAGATTAGAAGAAATGAGTAACAATTGCGATTACGAATATTAATATTCTGACAACACCTAGTTTAAAATTCCAATTCTGTATTAGTCCAGTCATTTTGTCAGAAAAATAGTCTGTCAGATGCAAAAGGTGGGGTCAAAGGTTTTATGCTTTTAAGTGGTTTATATTGATGCTAATAAAAAGAAACTATGGTTGCCCACCAAAATTTCCAAAGGCGCAATTTTGGAGAGCCAAAAAACCGCGAATTTTTTGGACTTTTTTTTAGATTTTTTAATATAACTCTGTAACTAGAAATCCAATGGCTTAGCCATCAATTACTATTTTATAGAGCATAAAATTCTCTACAAACTGCATCATCTAAAGTTCCCCCTAACCCCACCAGGACGTAAGCTTCAGCTCTTAAAAAGGGGTGTATTTTCCTACATCTAGCAAAATCGCAAAAAATCGCACCCCTCCACTTTCGGATTGATTAAATGCATATTTTTTTTTGGTTTGAATATTTTTACTTTTAAATAATATATCGAAAGAAGAATGCCTTTAAAATACTTCTGATTAATTTTTTTAAACTTATTTTTTTCTTCGTAAAAAAAAAACGCAATGTAAATCGAAGTTTAGGAACCATTGTTGGGGCGCTCGCTTTTAAAATCGAGCGACATTTTGTCACGTGAAATGCTTTGGACGCACTAGGACTAGATACTTAGTCAACTGATATCTGAAGAGTACACGGGAAACGCCGTTTGATTTTGTAGAAGGCTTTCCTCAATAGGCCTCTTAGATGATGATAGCGAGAAATCGCCTAAACTGGTGTAAAGAAACCGGTTACTCGCTTTTTTTCTTTCGCTGCAACCCTGATTCACGCCAGAGATCAGTGGACACGAGTCACACGTTTGTACCGCGAATGAAGAAGCTAAAGAAAATCGTTCTTTTTTGCCAATGTTCGCAAAACAGACACAATTACTTGAAGACTCTCAATAAATCAAGCGGTTCTTCATCTGTCTTTTAAAGAATAAACTATCAATGAGAACGCCCTTCTTTAATTCAAATCAGTACCCTATCACAGTCTTAAATTTAAATTCTTTTCACTTTGAATTTTAAATTGGTTTTTGAAGCAATGACAACTCAACTCGCACCACTTTATGGAAAGTGGTCAATCAAAGTAAACATACCTGGTTGGAACGGATTTCTGGAGCAAAGGACAGCCAACAAAGAATACGAACGTTTTAAAATAAATGTGCTCCCATTCATCAACCATCCATCTACGCAGTGTGATACTATTTATACTTCGTTGCTTGTAGCTGCTCATAAATGTCAACAGCTCAGGCAGAAGACCGCATTTCACGTGACAAAATAGTCGCTTGATTTTAAAAGCGAGCGCACCAAAAATGGTTTCTAAACTTCGATTTACATTGCGTTTTTTTTTACGGAGAAAAAAATAAGTTTAAAAATTAATCATAAATATTTTAAAAGCATTCTTTTTTCGATATATTATTTAAAAGTAAAAATATTCAAACCAAAAAAAATATGCATTTAATCAATCCGAAAGTGGAGGGGTGCGATTTTTCGCGATTTTGCTAGATGTTGGAAAATACACCCCTTTTTAAGAGCTGTAGCTTACGTCCTGGTGGGGTTAGGAGGAACTTTAGATAATGCAGTTTGTAGAAAATTTTATGCTCTATAAAATAGTAATTGATGGCTAAGCCATTGGATTTCTAGTTACAGAGTTATATTAAAAAATCTAAAAAAAAGTCCAAAAAATTCGCGGTTTTTTGGCTCTCCAAAATTGCGCCTTTGGAAATTTTGGTGGGCAACCATAGTTTCTTTTTATTAGCATCAATATAAACCCCTTAAAATCATAAAACCTTTGACCCCACCTTTTGCATTTGAAAACTACCTAATGACTGGACTATATGTGCTTTGTATAAATAAAAATCAAGAATAAAGTGCAAAGAACTGCATATGTAATTTATCGACACGCATGAAACAGCTTTGAAAGATTTACTTTGTGTGATTATTAATTGGAAAAAAGGTTTATAATTTTGACTGTTTTAAAAATAAACGAAATCTGTAACACATTATTAGAATTTGATTCAACTATTTATGGTCAAAGTTAGCTATCAGAGACGCATCATTTGTAGTTTGGGCTATGAAAGTGGGTGACGGACGGACTTAACGATTCTAATATCTTCCACTTTTTCCGCAATAAACGTAGTGCGGAAGCTAAAACAAGTTTTCCCCCTAAACGCGTTAATCTAAACATAATTTTCATACAAATATATGCTAAAAAGTATTTTTGCAAAGAAATTTAAAAAAAAAAAATGTTTAACAATTACTAGGGACAAGCCTTAAACTCTAAAAATACAAATTTTATTGTGCTATAAATGCAACAAAAAACGCAGTGTCTCTTATTTGTAGTTAACAGATTACTTCAACATTGTTTTTAATGAAAAATGCCTTTAAAATTACCTACTAAAAGAACTGTTTTAAAAGTTTGATTTTTTTTAAAGAACTCTAGTATCGTATTGACCCTCGTCCAACTTCATTTTTTATGGAAATGAATGACTGATACCAGTAATCAAAGGCTGAAAACTAAAACTAATATTTGGATCTTCTTCTATCGGACCACGTCCATTTCGGAACTAATTAACGTGTTATTGTTTGTGGAATTGATAGAATAAATATTAAAAACATATTTTATTTCTTTAATATAGAAAGAAATTCAATTGCCTATCAAATGTCATTGTAATTTATTTTATTTTTAAGCCAACTAAACAACTTTTTTATTGCCAACATTTATAGCACAATTAAAACAGCAACTAAAGCTTGATTATAAAAAATAATATTCATTATTATATAAGAGAAATTTTTATTAAAATTTGAGATAGTCCAGTTTTACAATTTAAAATAAAATTAGTTTAAGCGGTATAATCTGCCCCTCCCTACTACTACCAGATTATTAATACTTTGATACAGTGATCGGATTGTTTATTGGAAATGTCAGAATCCTCCGCCGGTAGACGCCATAGAAGGAAATTTATAGCCTCTTTTTTCGAAAGCGCTACTTGAATTTGGAGACACGGAGGCGCCCAATGCTTCTTGCCTCATTTTTTTTATTGTTTTTTTGATGTCTCATTTAAAACCAATTATATCTACAGGCATGACTGAAATAAATCAAGTACATTTTTGTACCAGACTTTCAAGATTTATAAATAAAACATTTCTTAAACCTTCAGGAATCTCATTTTTAAGAAATGTTCAAAAAAATTATTTTTTTTAAAGTAAAATTTGGTATACCTATCAGACGTCATAATGCAGTTTTCAAGGGAATTGCGTAAAGAGTAGCTGTCATAGAACTTTTTTGGTTTTAAAGGTATTGTCGAAAATCTAAAAGCTATACAGACTTCAAATTTGGTACACGTATTCCCAGTACTTCTTGGTTATCAATTTTTCAATGAATAAATTGCGCATGTGCCATGGGTAGGCTGCCACAGAACATTTTGGTTTTAAAGCGTTACACACCCCTAGTTTACTTCAATTTTGGATAGTAATAAAGCTTAAGTGTTTTCTATTCTAAAGTTCCGTTTCATTAAATTTCTGCTTTTTCCCTTTTTTTTTTTAAATACATATAAAGTTAGAGTTGTTTAAGGGGCCATAGGAGTCTTAAAAATGTGCAAAGAAGGTACTACAAAGCATAGCTTGATCTTTCATGTAATTTTTTAACTACTCAATAAAAAGTATAATTTTTTTATATGTAATTCTACAAGATTTATTTAATATAAAACAAATTTTAAAATTTATGAAACTTTAGCCAAAACTAAAATAAATGATATTAAACACAAAGCTACTTGAACACATTGGGATTAGGCTTGCGCGGCAAATTTTGTGGTCAAAATTGAAAAAATGACCAAGAAAATGACTTTATATTGTACAAATATGTACAGACAAAGACTTATACCTAAATTCTCAGCTCAATTTTAATAAGAAATTATTTTAAGAACTTTTTTTGTAAAAAAAATTAATAAAAATTTTAAAATTTTGATTTAAAATTTTTAAAAATAATTTCTAATTAAAATTGAGCTGAGAATTTAGGTACAAGTCTTTGTCTGTACATATTTGTACAATATAAAGTCAGTTTTGTGGTCAGTTTTTCAATTTTGACCTCAAAATTTGCCGCGCAAGCCTAATCCCAATGTGTTCAAATAGCTTTATGTTTAATATTATTTATTTTAGTTTTGGCTAAAGTTTCATAAATTTTAAAATTTGTTTTATATTAAATAAATCTTATAGAATTACATGTAAAAAAATTAAACTTATATATTGAGTAGTTAAAAAATTACATGAAAGATCAAACTATGCTTTGTAGTACCTTCTTTGCACATTTTTAAGACTCCTATGACCCCTTAACAAGATCACAATACTCACGAATACTTGATTAAAGCTAAATATTCTGGTTGGGCCGATTGACCTGAACTCGAGCTACTAAAGAAACAAGGCCCTCTCCCGATCACGCAAAGACAAAAAAAAATCAATCATTTTCAGGCAATGTGACCTCATCGACGGTTTTCGTGAAAATTACTAGGCAGCTAAATAAGTAGATCTGATCAGGTAGTATTATTGGATTGCACTGGCCACACACACAGTTACCGATATTCGAACACATCTTAGACTAAGCTTAATTCATCTTCAAATTTCAATTTAATTTTTTTTTATTTAAAACTATTAAAATTTAAGGGCTGGGGAGCCCAGTCGGTTAGGTACTCGCCTAGCATGCGAAAGGTCCCAGGTTTGGGTCCGGGCATCGCCAAAATAGCTGCCGACCTATAAGCGGCCTGTGTAGCCAAAAGTGTTCGACGATATCCCGTGTAAGGGATAGTGCACGTTAAATGTTCTTCAAAGTCCTAACGCTGCGTACAATGTCGCACTTAATGGTTGCGTTGGATGCCTACTCAGATGTTGGCTTGTCACTTGACTGTGGTTCTAAAATACGACTCCCGTCGTCAATAGTCCTCGTGTAGCTCTAGTGCCACGATAATTCAAACTAAACCAAACAAGATAATTGTGCAACAGCTCTAGTTCTCTTCTAAGGGGGCTGGGGAGCCCAGTCGGTTAAGCACTCGTTTAGCACGCGGAAAGTAACAGGTTCGGGTCCGGGCATCGCCAAAATAGCTGCCGACCTATAAGCGGCCTGTGTAGCCAAAAGTGTTCGACGAATAATACCGTGTAAGGGATAGTGCAAGTTAAATATCCTTCAAAGTCCTAACTCTGCGTACGATGTCGCCCTTAACGGTTGCGTTGGGTGCCTATTCAGATGTTGGCTCGTCACCTGACTGTGGTTCTAAAATACAACGCCCGTCGATAATAGCCCTCGTGTAGCTCTAGTGCGACGATAATTCAAACCTAACCTAGATCACTTCTAAACTAATTCATAATATAAATACTTCATTTATTTTATCTTATGGCTCCAAGTGAAAAAAGAATGCCGAATATGCACTAAAATATTGTAACATGACTTTGTACGAGCTAAAGATTAAGGCGTCATAGGAGTCTTAAAAATGTGCAAAGAAGGTACTACAAAACATAGTTTGATCTTTCATGTCATTTTTGAACTACTCAATGTATAAGTATAATTTTTTCATATGTAATTCTACAAGATTTATTTATTATAAAACAAGTTTTAAAATTTATGAAACTTTAGGCAAAACTAAAATAAATGATATTAAACATGAAGCTATTTGAACACATTGCGATTAGGCTTGCGCGGCAAATTGTGAGGTCGAAATTGAAAAAAATGACCAAGAAAATGACTTTATATTGTACAAATATGTACAAACTATGACTTATACCTAAATTCTCAGCTCAATTTTAATTAGAAATTATTTTATGAACTTTTTTCTAAAAAAATTAATAAAAATTTTAAAATTTTGATTTAAAATATTTTTAAAAATAATTTCTAATTAAAATTGAGCTGAGAATTTAGGTATAAGTCTTTGTTTGTACATATTTGTACAATATAAAGTCATTTTCTTGGTCATTTTTTCAATTTTGACCTCACAATTTGCCGCGCAAGCCTAATCACAATGTGTTCAAATAGCTTCATGTTTAATATCATTTATTTTAGTTTTGGCTTAAGTTTCATAAATTTTAAAACTTGTTTTATAATAAATTAATCTAGTAGAATTACATATAAAAAAATTATACTCATTTATTGAGTAGTTAAAAAATGAGATGAAAGATCAAACTATGCTTTGTAGTATCTTCTTTGCACATTTTTAAGACTCCTGTGACCCCTTAAATTGCAATTTTTTAAGGGGGAGGGGGGGGGTAAGTACAGGGTGGTTATAAAATAACGCTCGCTGTTCGGAGTGGTCTGTAGCTTCAAGGAATAATCCAAATGCAACGAACTTTGAGATAACTTACTAATCAAGAAGGGGGAAAAGAATGGAATCATAAAAAATATACTCGTCTTTTGACCAAGGTTCTAAATTACGAGACATAATTGGCTGTGTTGGCCATAATTGGGTTCACCATCGTATTTAGAACCCTGGTCAAGAGACGAGTTTCTGTTTTATGATTTGCTTCTTTTTCGAAAAAAAAAAAGGAAACTCGTCTCTTGACCAGTGTTCTAAATTACGAGGCGTAATTAGCTGTGTTGGCCGAAATGGGACATGGTTGACTACGCTTCGTATATAGAACCGTGGTAAGAGCCGAGTTTGTTTTTTTATGATTATTCTTTTTTATGATTCTATGTTTTTTATGATTCCATTATTTCCCCCCTCGCTCCGAATAGCGAGCGTTATTTTATAACAACCCTGTACTGTACATGCACCCAAATTATAGGTGTGTCCCCCCCCCCCCCCCCCACTTTACCGCTTTTTTACTTCTTTTTTAATCGCAGCTACCCCTTTCAACTTCGCAGTTTTCTCGAAAACCTTATAATGACGTACACGACACGTACAGGTAATTCGTGGACCAATTTTGAAGTGTGTAGCTTTTTTCGTTTTTCAGCAATACCTTTAAAACCAAAAAAGTTATACGGCAGGGCAGCCTACCCCATGACCGAGGTTGAAAAACACATTTAAAAAATCAGCATACCGCGCCCTTTCAAAACGTGTAAAAAACGCAGTTTGACGCCACCAGAACACTAAACAGAGTTTAAATGACATTTTGATCCAATAAAACGGCTATAAAAGTGATCACGGAAAACAACGAAGACACCGCAGACACACGTGTCAAAATTTTTACCCCCTTACCTAATCTACCATCCTACACCTAGCCTAATATTAGAAGAAAAGAAAACTGTTAGGAAAGCTAAATACCCGACAACATTCAACAATTAAGAAAAGGAAAAATCTTCATTATTTTCGCATCTTTAGGGAAACTACCGAACGTGATTCTCCCTCTCTCATATCCAGAAAGGGAAAAACCAACGGTCGCTCTGCCGAAGTCGAAAAATGTCGCCAAGCGTGGTAGAAAGCGTGCTATAGGGTTGCCAACGGTTGGTCTGCGGAAGCGCAGCCTTAAAATTTAATTTACCAGGACACCACACGCTGCTGATTACATTCCTCATTGTGCAAGTGATACAATATCTTTATAATTCGGCATCATAATTTATTATGATTAGATGATCTCTAGTTTATCAGTGAAAATATAATAAGGATCTTTTGTTTAATATCCAAAAGTCATACCTGATCTTAATTAATTTTGAGTGTTGACCCCACAGTTCTCCGAATTTCACAGTTTAATAGAAAATCGTTACTTTAATCATATAAATAAAGCTAATAACCTCATCCTTTTCACTTATTTGAAAATTCTTTTAAAATGTTATTTTATTTGAAAAAGATCCACTTGTTATAGAAGCCCGCTTGATTTAATATTCTCTATATGTATTTTCCATAGTCTAGATAAGTAACTGATAAATATTTTACTTCCTATTCAACATTTGTAAAAGATATTGGTCATCCAGCTGCAATACTTTGCATGAAAACATGAAAAATAAGTAAAATTGTCTAGTTAAATAAGTTAAAACTTAATAAAATAAGTTAAATTTGACAAGTGTTACAATAAGATGAAACAATACTGAAAAATAATAAACAAAAAAACCCATAAAGTGATATCTAGCAAACAATGTTCGGAAAACAGTTACTAAGATAAACAAGCGCCTCCTCGTTAAATGTAGGGGAAAAAATCCCAGCTAGTTCTCGGCTGAATTTTTTTCAAAATGAACAATATGAAAAGGCCCAAATTAAATACCGCCTCCAAAAACCCTCATGCAGGTGAATACATCAAGCATTTCCATCTAAAACCTCAACAAATGCAGCATATACTAGTACATACTGATGAAAAACCTTATGTCTGTGAGCTTTGTAATAAACAATTTCCTCAAAAGAATTCTCTTAAAAAGCACCTCCTTGTACACACTGGTGAAAAACCTCATGCATGTGAATTCTGCAACAAACAGTTTTCTCATACGAGTAAACTCAAACAACACCTCCGCATACATACTGGTGAAAAACCTCATGCCTGTGAGCTTTGTAACAAACTGTTTACTCAAAAGATTCATCTCAAACAGCACCTCCTTGTACACACTGGTGAAAAGCCTCATGCCTGTGAATTTTGCAATAAACTGTTTTCTGGAAAGCGTACTTTCAAAGAGCACCTCTTGCACACTGGTGAAAAACCTCATGCCTGTGAGCTTTGTAACAAGCAGTTTTCTCATAAGTGTCACCTCCGCATGCATACTGGTGAAAAACCTCATGCCTGTGAGCTTTGCAACAAGCAGTTTTCTCATAAGTGTCACCTCAAGCTTCACCTCCGCATACATACTGGCGAAAAACCTCATGCTTGTGAGATTTGCAATGAACAGTTTTCTCGTAAGAGTAACCTCAAAAAGCACCTCCTTGTACACACTGGTGAAAAGCCTCATGCCTGTGAGATTTGCAACAAACAGTTTTCTCAAAAGCATACTCTCAAAGATCACCTCCTTGTACACACTGGTGAAAAACCTCATGCCTGTGAGCTTTGCAACAAGCAGTTTTCTCATAAGTGTCACCTCAAGCGTCACCTCCGCATACATACTGGTGAAAAACCTCATGCCTGTGAGCTTTGCAACAAGCAGTTTTCTCATAAGTGTCACCTCAAGCGTCACCTCCGCATACATACTGGTGAAAAACCTCATGCTTGTGAGATTTGCAACAAACAGTTTTCTCAAAAGCGTACTCTCAAAGAGCACCTCCTTGTACACACTGGTGAAAAACCTCATGCCTGTGAGCTTTGCAACAAGCAGTTTTCTCAAAAGCATACTCTCAAAAAGCACCTCCTTGTACACACTGGTGAAAAACCTCATGCCTGTGAGCTTTGCAACAAGCAGTTTTCTCATAAGTCTCACCTCAAGTGTCACCTCCGCATACATACTGGTGAAAAACCTCATGCTTGTGAGATTTGCAATAAGCAATTTTCGGTAAAAGGTGACCTTAAAAAACACCTTCTCACACACACTGGTGAAAAACCTCATGCTTGTGAGATTTGCAATAAACAGTTTTCTCTTAAGAGTAACCTCCAAAAGCACCTCCTTGTACACACTGGTGAAAAGCCTCATGCCTGTGAGATTTGCAGCAAACAGTTTTCTCTTAAGAGTAACCTCCAAAAGCACCTCCTTGTACACACTGGTGAATCTTGAAACAAACGGTTTTCTCAAAAGTGTCACCTCAAGCAACACCTCCGCATCCATACTGGTGAAAACTGAAAAACCTTAGGCCTGTGAGATTTGCGATTGCAATAAACAATTTTCTCAAAGAAGTGACCTCAAAAAAGACCGTCCTCGTACACACTAGTGAGAGACCTTTTGCTTAATTGAGTTTTTCTATAAGTTTTCTCCAAATAGTCACGTCAAAACGAACCTCCTTATACACGCTGGTGAATAACCTCATAAATGGGAGTTCAGCAACAATTTTTTTCATAAAATGTCGAAATGCACTTCCACATCTCACCCTGGATAAAAACTTGATGCTTGTGTGTTCTGTAACTTACAATTTTCTCCAAATGATGATCTCAGAAAGAATTCCCTTGTATACATACTGAAGAAAAATGCATGCAAGTTCTATTACAAGTGATTCTCTCAAATAGCAACTACACTGATCAAAAGAATTAGGGGAGCAATTTGCGTACTTTTGCTTGCCCGTCGAGTTCCTACTTTTTTTTTTTTTTTATTTTAAAAATATAAAATTTGTGGAATTGATTCCTTATGCATCCAGATTGAAATGGTAAAAAACAGTTAAACAAATCTTAATTTTTTAACTTAAATTTAAGAGGCAAAAAACTGGAATCATAACTTTTGAATAAATTATAACAATAATTTTTTCGAAATTTTTATTTGCAAAAAAAGAGGTAAAATCAATTTTTTAACATCTGAGAATGCAAGAGTGAAGAATTTAGGGTCAATTTATTTCATAAAATTTTTTGGGGGAGTGAATTTTATTTTACCATGTTTTTATAATTTCATTTGATTAAAACAAACATTATTTACATCCTCAACAGACTTGATTCTTCCATTTAACGATAAATTAGTGCAAGCTCAATTTAGTGAGAAAAAATCCGCAAGCTCATGATTCAAAATGGAAACTTTGGGGTTGAAAGAGTTTAATAAACCATGCGCTCCCCTAATTGTTGTGAGCAATGTACTACTGCAAGCCATTACTTATTGCTTGGGCTTACTAGGGATGCATGACCACTTTCTGGCAGCTTCACTAGCTTTAACATGGAGCATCTTCTTCTTAACCCTTTAAGTTCCTTTCAGATGGCAATGATTTAAGGTTATGAGAATAAAATATTAAGAGTTTTGCCGGAAAAGTTGCATTAAACAGCATCAGTGCCATACCCCTAAAAAAATTAACAACGATTTTTTTTAAATTCGCTTTTCGTGTAATTTAATTGTTCATATCTAAAATTATTGAGGGCTATAAAGGAGTTTAAATAATATGCTCCACAAGTGGAACGTTGGCAGCGTATAAAATGTTAACTCTATATTCTTCTTACACAGAAACAGAGAGATTTACATTACAGAGAGAAAACTTCATGTTTGCATGTGACTTCTGCAGTAAAAGTCCTTTTTGGTTTAATTTAATCCAGGGTTTCGGAACTTACTTTTATAAATTGACTTTGTTGCAGTTTATTTTAAAAGTAACTGTTACAGTTACTTAGTATGAAAATGTAGTTACAGTTACTTAATATAGAAATTTACTAGTTACAGTTACTTAATATGAAAATTTACTAGTTACAGTGTTACAGTAACTTAATACGAAAAGTAACTAATTCCAGTACTTTTAGAAATTTCAAGTAACAGGAAAAATTGCAGTTTAACCATCTTAATGTTTTTTAAAGAGAACCAAATTTAATGAAATATAAGTACTAACAAAACAATGTAATAAAAATCAATTGATAAATTTTTTATTTAAGTTTAATAGAGGTTAAATTTCAAATTTGGTATCCCACAGCTTCTCTGTTGGAATAAAGAGTGTGAAGTAACGAAAAATAACCAAATGTTTCGTTACTGCTAAAAGTAACTACGAGTTACTTACTTTTTGAAAAAGTAAGTGTTACAAGTAATGTGATACTGCAATCCCTAATTGCGTACTTTCATAAGACACTGAAATTAAATCATGTGTATTGATTTTGTTCTGATACCAGCCTGAAAAGTTCCCCAGGGGGCGTCCATTAATCACATTATTTGATTTTCACTATTTTTTCAAGAAAATGGCTAGCCTTCTTCCCACTTCTAATATCTCTCAAATCCATAGGGGGGGGGGGGGGGCATAGCATTCTAATTAAAGGCATCCCCCCACTTATTTTTTCCCACTTTCACCACTGATTGTCATCTATAAAAATTTATATGTGTTTAAAGGATTTTCATGTAGATTGCTCAGAGTTATGTGTAGAGTGTACAATATTTGCTTGATAAAAAGAACATATGTAAAATAATGAAAATAAAGAAAACTTTTTGAAGAGTGATATAAATAAATTTATTTTTCTGAAATAGGATGTAGATGAAATGAAAATAGTAAATATACAAACATAAATAATTATTTGAGCCCTCCTTACAATACATTCATATTCGATATCTGGTAGAAATAGAACTGTATGCTTCAGTTGCCACTAATTTAGAAAATTCCCTGAATTTCCCAGGTATTTCCTAATTTCAGTTTTCATGGAATGCCAAACCCTCCATTAGGCGAAAAAGTGATCAAGCAGGTGGATTGTCTGTGGCCAAATCCATGGAATTAAACATTAAACCCTCCTTCATTTGAAGGTTAACGAAACCCCCCAATGAACCCTGCAATTCCGGTTCTTCCTGGGAGAAAATCCCCGACAGGGAAAAATTGCTTAGATTCTCCTTATTCCATGGCTCATGTAAACGCGCCTGTACTAAGATGCCATCCGCAGCCATGGCTCACTACGGAGCCCGAATAGTGGCAAAAGTGCTAATTAATTTTAAATTTTGATACTGAGAAAGGAAGTACACCCAGGGCAAAGGCGGGAACCGAAAACGCAAACTTTACAGCGAGAGGACTGCTGGCGTCATGACCTGCGATCCGAACAACTCGGCCATCGGACCCCACTTGCCACCTTGTCTATTGTCTCCGTGTTGGTCCATGGTGCTGTTGGCAGGTTCAGTCTCTACCCTACTCTATATAGAACTCTTTGAGCCAAAGCTAAAAGTGTTATTAACCACAAAAGATTTAAAAGGACAAATGGAACGGGCACACCTTGCCAGGAAGTCGCAACTACGTCAACATTGTCTTAAACCAAACAAACACAAAAAATAACCCGGCAACTAATTCGTCTAAATTGGAACACACACACCTATGGGGACGTAAACCGTGTAACTTGTATGTCAGACGTTATTTTCTAACCGTCTAACACACAAACAAAAATAAGCTCCTCCTTCGAATCGCCAATGTCAATTTCAATAATAATAGAAAAGACGCCTGAAGTTAAATTTTGATAACAAAATCCTTTTTGAAGTCTTAAAAAACCCCTGGGATTAATTCCTCGTTAAATTGAATGATCTACTCCAATGTCTGACATAGAGACCAGACCCTACTATTGTATTGTGTACTATCTATGAGGGTGAAATTAGGGCAGGCAAAGGTACATACATCTAGAATATACAAAAAAAGCTCAAGCTAAATAAGCTGATGTCGCTTTTAAGCAGTGGGACGACCACTCTCATAGAATCAGCGCAATGACTGATATCGAACCAAAACAGGAACCTCAAAATAGCTCCAGACGTGATAGAACACGTAAACTTTTGAGTTTTATTTTTATCATCGTCATCCGATTTCTATCCGGCACAAGAAATGTAAGCAGTGAAATATAATAGAAAATTCCTTTTAAAAAATAGAATGGATCCTAATACAGTAGATAGGCCTATCACTCCGAAAATTACTGTTCTTAGTATTCAAATGAAACCTAAAAAATCATAAGGTTTGAATTATTGTTGCACTTGAGATACACCAGGGCTGTTAATGAAAAAGTTTTTAAATACTTCTGATTTACCCTTGTCCTTATGCATTTTTATATTCAGTATCTCAATATTTCAGAACTTTTGTAATGTAAATCAAAGTATGGGTTCACTGCACTGGGGGGTTTAAACACTACACTCTTATAAGGTTATTTAAATAACTTTAAAACCTTAAAAGTTGTACGGCAGCTACTATTTGTACACATATAATTTCCTTAATTACCTTATGATATTTGACAGGTACTAGTGGGAACTCTTTCGCCAAATTTGATGTTTCTAGTTCTTTTAGTTACATCTATACAGTGTTTTGAGATAGGCAGGCTATTTTTTTATGATCAACACCCACCATCCAAAAATACATAGTATCCCAAAAATCTCCATTTTGGATTTTTGACTACATTGTAATAATTTTATTACCTTTATATTAATGGTTTAGTTTGAATTATCGTCGCACTAGAGCTACACGAGGGCTATTGGCGACGGGCGTCGTATTTTAGAACCACAGTCAGATGACGAACCTTTATATTAAAGAAGTAGTAGTAAAAATGTTTGATGCGTTGCCAACAATCCATTAAAATTTATCTGACACTTTCAACTTGCATATTAAAAGTAATTACTGTTATTCCTTAGGTTACTATTTCAATTTTTGTTAATTTCAAAAAGGATGTTTTTTAGGAATGATAATTATAATTAACAATCATATTTGGAGCTTGGAAAACTAATTATTATCCATTTATTATTTACATAAAAATAACAGCTTTTTTTTTATACAAGACTTAAAAAAAGTAGAAAGCGTTATGAGATCTTTTCTTTGAGTGAACGGTACAATTGTATAGCCCTAAGCCGTTCGTTTTCCATGGCTTTCCTTTTCTCAGGAGGCAATGCTTTCAATTTTTTGGAAAGTGGCGCCACCTGTTTTTCTTGGGGTGCAGCAGAGGGGAGGAGGGAATGGAGGGCAAGCTTTCTGCTACCAGCCTGAAATGAAAGGGGTTTATTGAGGAAGCTTATCATCAAGGGAAACTAAGGGGCAATAAAATTATTGTTACTCAGATATTATTTTAACTTAAGTATCATAATTTATTTTATACAGAGGAAAGTTGCAGATAATGATAGGAGTTATTGGTTATTTGCCTACAGACATGACTTTTCCAGCATATAAATGAAAATATATTAGCCAAGGCTTAAATCAATGTTAAATTTTCGTTTTATGATCTGCTTGTGTAAAACCCTTTTGTTGGGTGAAGGGGGCATTTTTCTCCTTAACACTTTAAAAACCGGGAGTCGACTGACCCATAGACTAAGACCACTCTAAGTTTGAAACTCTCATTGAAGAATATGTACATTGAAATTGACATAGAAACTAGCACGCCTGTTGTGTCTAAGGGAACTAATGTAATGGTTTCTGGCTGCCTATTTGCAGCCACCTTTAGGAGCTTCAACAGAACCAATTACACCTCGTAATTTAGAACCCTTATCAAGTGACGATAGGGATCTATCTTTGACGACAACTTGTTTTCAACTTTATTTGTGAATATGTACAGCTACTCATTGACCTTTATATCCCTCGTAGGCCCATCCTTAAGATATTTGACCTTGTGTTTCTTTTTAATCCATTAATAAACCTACAGACTGACTATGCTTGTCATTTTAGACATGGTTCTCCAAAGGCCCACAAGTGATTCCATTGAATAACTAGTCAAATATTCATCCAAATGTAACAAAAACTTAGATTTAGGGGTTTTCGAGGGTTTTTCACATTTCTAAGTAATTAAAATTGGGTGTTGCCATTGAAAATTTTAAAGTTCGTAACATTTTTAATATTAAGGCGGCCCCTTATGCAAATTTTGTGTCATGCAATTAACCCAGAATGTTATTTGTTCACTTAGTCAAAAAGGTCTGATGAGAAAGAATTACTAACGGTTTTCCACAGCTGTACATTCCAAAGAAACAGCAGCCCTACAATCGGAAAGTACAATTAAGCCAATCAACAAATCAATCTTTAATAGGGTTTTGGTTCCTTTCGACACGTTAGAAGAGCTAGGCATTTGATTATGTTGCTGGTCTAGAAGATTCTTTGTCTATGAATCAGTCAACGCCCGTCTTTAAAGTGTTAATATTAAAGGTATGTGCTAATCAGTAAATAAATGTGTTTAGCAATGCATGATACAAATTAAACAAAGCAAGAAAGACGAAAGAAACATAAATCTAAGAACTATTTACATTGAACAAAAAATCCAAATTAAAGTAACAGTAAAATAAAACTTTTAAGTAATGGTTACAATTTGGACGTTTTTTTTTTTAATAATTTATTTATTTTCCTTTTTGAGCAATGAGTCTAGTTATTAACTGAAAAATTGAATTACACCCCAACAAGTATCAAATTCATGAGAATAAGGCCCAAAACACATTCCACAGTGTTTAACTCAAAGCTTTACCTTATTTAATTCCGGAGCTTTTCTTGGTTTGGCTTTTAAGGATGGTGGTGCATTGGCGACTTCTCCAAATTTAATTTTCTCTACAAGATAAAAATATTTCATTAAAGAAAAATATGCAATTAAAACTAAATCATAAAATGTATGTATTAATTACAATTTGGCAAATGTTTGGTGAATTACTTAAAAGGCCGTGAACTAAGTAAAAAATATCCATAGTAATTAACAAAGACTATAAATATTTTAAATTAATCAAAACTTTGTTCTCATTAGATAACTAATCAATGTTACTGATACTTAAAAAAACTTAGATTTAGAAAGTCGACATATTAATATATATTTACTCTTATCTGTCCAAACCTTATTAATATAGAAAAAGTTATGAATGTTTTTCTTATTAAATATGTTTTCACTGACCTTTAAGGACCAAAACTTCATTATACATTAAGTTAAAGACATCTTTAAGGATTTAAATTAAAAAACTTTTGAATAAGAGGAATTTTCAAAGAACCTACAACGACTGACTATAGAGATCACAAAACCAAACCATATTTAACTGCATAAATTATGTGTTAATACTGATAATGTTAATAATTATTAAAATTTAAACACAAACATTTTGTTTGATGGTGAAATCAGATTTTTTAAAAAATACCTTTTCTGAGGTCGAATTCTTTGTCATCTACTTTAAGTCGCTTTTTCTCTTGCATCTTTTCTTTTTGCTTTTTACGTTTCCTAAAAGATATTAACAGCAGGAGTGAACAAGACAAAATGAATCCCAAATAAAATATTAAATAAATGTTAAGTATAGTATTTCAATCTTTTTCTCTTATTACATTTATGCAGGGATTGGAGTGACACTTTATGTGTAACGGTTATTTTTTTTTTTAGGTAACAACTGTTAGATTTTCAGAAATTAACTGTAAGTAAGTTGCTTTTAGTTGTAACAAAAAATTTCGTTACTTCTCACACCAATCTTCACAGATATTTTCAGTGCAGTTTGGATAAAACTTAATGAAAATTGCTGTTAAGGTTGAATTTTCGCTCTTAACTTTTTCAGATAGTCCCTATTTCTTTAGTCTTTTTTTGAAAAACAGTAAGATGACTAAAATTAAATATTTCTTATAACTTAAAGTTTCTAAATGGCAATGTAATTTTTCTTTTTATACTAAGTAACTTTAACTAGTTACTTTTTATATTAAGTAACTGTATCTGAGTCACAGTTACCATCTGAAGGGATGCAGACATATAAAATTGTCAACTGACTGAAAATCAAGTTATCCAGCTACACACTTAAAATTTCATCAATTATAAATTGTTTTTTACTTAACAATTTTAAGGGGTCTTAAAAAGTATTTATTATAAAACAAAATTGAGATAATACATAAGAGTTTAATTCTTGAATTAAACTTATTTTGCAAGTTTTTTTTAAAAAAAAATTTTTATAAATAAATACACTTTCGCCAATCTGCATATCCCTAAAAAAGGTAACAAATATTTTTTAAAAAATAATCTTAATTTTAAATGATAAAAACCTTTTCAAACAAAATACTAAAGTTTCCAACCCACTCACAAAGGCCTACTGATTTTTACATACATTCCCTTCAAAACTTACTCTGCCTTCCGTTCCACTTGCGGCTCCAAAACATTCTCCGAAGGTTTATACGTGGCCTGTCCCTCTTTATCCACATTCACCAATTCCACATTGTACTTTTCTTCTACACGTGCTTCAGCCATGGCTACATTGGCCATGTTTTGTATCCTCCGTAAAAACTGCTCTTCGCTCTCATGTGGCCTCTGAATCATCCGGGTTGGAAGGCGCTTGGTCTTTTTTTCCCCACGGTCTTCCATTTGGTCGACTATCTCGTTTTTCACTGGGGAGGATAAAGAGATGTATAAGAAAAACGTTTAACAAAATATGGACATTTGTGTTGATATTTTAATAAAACTAGGGGTCTGTAATAGTGCATGACCTTCAATTACCTCTCAATAAAGGTAAAAATTAGCGGTCGCCACTCGCCACGTGGCGATTTAAACGTCAATATAGGCGATTAAAATTTTTGCCATAGGTCGCCACTTCAATCGACACTCTCCCACTGCGCTATCTTTTGCGATGTTACGATCGCCGGAGTTTCAGGATAGTAGGATCGCCGGAGTTGCGCGATGTTTTGATCGCCGGAGTTTCGCGATGTTCGATCGCTGGAATTTCGTGATGTTCGTTTGCTGGAGTTTCGTGATGTTCGATCGCCGGAGTTTCAGGATAGAAGGATCGACTTCGTAGCGCGATGCTACGATCGCTGGAGTTTCGCGATGTTACGATCGCCGGAGTTTCGCGATGTTACGATCGCCGGAGTTTCAGGATGTAGGATCGCCGGAGTTTTGCGATGTTATGGTCGCTGTAGTTTTGGTGGAGTTACGATTGCCAGAATTTCGGATAGTAGGAATGTCGGAGTTTCGGATAGTGGGATCACCGGAGTTTCGCGATAGCAGGATCAACTTAGTTTCACGATTTTTCCAGATTTCAACTAAAGATGTGTGAAGAATGTTATTTAATCCAGAAAATTTATGTTTCATAAAAAATATATTTTATTTTAATTTGGAGCAAACAGTTTAATTTGAAGTTAACATTCAGAATAAATTTCATTGGAATTAATTTAATTGCTGCTTATTACAAAAAAAAAATTACTTACTATTTAAATTATTATTATATTTTATTTGATTAGGAATTATATAGTTAAGCCAATTATCTTGTTGTTAACATCTTACTTTGGTTTTAAAAGTAAACTATTTGTTTTATTATTACAAAAATCCATCATTCGCAAATTGAAATATTTTTGCTATCGTAATTTCTATAAAGGAAAAAAGTTACAGTTTTTTTTTTCTTCAGCTTGTACTATGTCTGAATTTCAAAGTTAAATTGATTTCTTTTAATGATTGGAACTGACTCACAATGACACATTGGATAATAAAAGTTTATTTTTATTGATAATATTTGTAATTCATTAAATTTAATTGATTTTTAATGATAATAAACCAAATTATTTAATTTTTATATTAAAAAAATCCGCTGGTGGGTGGCCATTAACTAAAAAAGAGTGGCCATTAAAAAAATTGAGGTTACCGGCCACTGGCTATTAACCAAATTTGCTAATTTTTACCTTTACCTCTCAATAAATCAGTGCATTATATTAGGTAATGCTAACTTTAAAATCTTAAAATTTGAATGGCAGCTATTTTTTGTGACTTATTAAGCAACTGCAACTAGTAGTTACTTTCCATATTAAGTGAATGTAAATAATTACTTTTCATATTAAGTGAAAGTAAATAATTACTTTTCATATTAAGTAACTGCAACAGAGTTACATTTTTACCCCTGTTAGGGAAAAGCAAATTGTCTAAAGAATAAACTTGCTTTCACTGCATGCGATTTAAATTAATTTTTTAACTGAAAATTTAATTCTTTACGTTTAAAAAATATATATATTTCTTTGGTAGATAGTCATAAACGGCTCCTCATGCTTTAATGTTTCAAATTTAATAAAATTATTAAATTTTTAAAAAATATGCGAGTTGCTGTAAAACCCGAGAGTCAGGTGACGCCTTTATATGTCCGTATCCCTCTGAGGGTAATTAAAGTAACTATAACAATTAAGTTACTTTTTAAAACTAACTTTCTAATCACTGTTTTCTAAGGTAGGAAATATTTCATGTATAGAATTTATATCAAGGTACCTATGATGTAGTCATCCTTGATGACCTTTTTCTTCTTCTTGCGCCTCCGTTTGCAGTTATTTTTGGCTTCCATGAACTCTGCCATGTGCCGCCCACCGCCCTGTTGGTCTGCTTCGGTGGGGGGCTCATTCCACTGCTTTCTGAAATTAAAAATTAAATAATAAAATCGGTAGATCTAAATTTAATCCTTTCATTCAATTTGATTGTTGTTATGAGTCCTCTTAATCAAAACATGCAAATTTTGTTGCCATAATACAGATCAGATTTACTGTACGGTAACTATTGGCACGTTTTTTCGGATTTGGTGATAAATAATTTTTTGTGGCTACCTGTCTGACTTCAACTGATGATTCGAATGTCTAGACTTCGCAACGCTGATGTATTCGGGCAACCCTATCTGACCGTTATTTGCTTATTTCGGTTGGGTTTCTGTTCTGGAAAGTCGCCAGAATACGGACTTTTGGTGCGATTTCGAAAAGTTCGCCAATGGTTACCGTACATTAAATTTCTACCCATAATACAAAAAATGACAGGGTTACAAGATTTTGTTCCAAGAGAAGTTGCCTCAAAGGGCCATTCTTGAGAAAATTTGAAAATATATGGCATTTTAAACTTGTATAGGAAATCTGTCAACCATATGGATTCATATAACATTAACAATGGATCAAATTGAACTAGGTATGAGCTGAGGCATTAAAATCAACCTTTATCATAGAAACTTTGCTGGGATTACCATTGGCTTCAAAACTTGCAAGAAAGGGCGACAGGATAGTCAATACATGGACGTACCTTATAATAATCCATTGAGATTACATGCTATACAGAAGTTTAACTGGAATGGTTAGTTACAAATTCATAAAATTCATTATTTGGCAACAGAACGGAAATTGTCTTGTCCCTGGATCAAAGTAAATTCTTAAATTGTAATTCCTACATCTATAAAGTTACGTAATATTAATCAAGAATAATGAGATTAAGAAAAGAAGTACTAACTGTTTTTTTCCTCGCACTGGAGGACCACTGTAACAAGGATCGACGAACTTTAACTTTTTGTGTTTTTTACTTTTAGGTATCCTTTTACCCATACTTATTTAAAGTATTAATTTTACAAATAAAACATTAAAAGGGGAGAAAACCAGAGACATAAAAAATGAAAAACCGGAGTTGTTTATAAACAACAAAAAACGTGTAATAACAATTCTTACTGGTTTGTATCAATTAAAATTACTGGTTGGTACTGATTAAAATTCGTCAAGCACATTAAATAAGAAATGAAATTTCGGGGTAAAGTTTGGCCCCGTTCTCATGCATAGAAAACGCCAGCTAATCGCCGGCGTTTGGGGAAAAAAATTCTCCTGTAGGGAAAATTGCGGGTGCGAAAATGTACCCACTCCCTGAGTAGTAGCGATTTCACTACCACCCCCATGATGCATTTCGGCTTTGGCATGGTATGGTAGGTACATATATATTCTAGCTTGTGTTGTGTGCTCGGCTTTGGAGTTTAGAATGAAGATGCAGTTTCTGCTGTTTGTTACTTTGTTTTTAACTAGTTAAGAAGGTCCCAAATTACTTTCCAAAGTGTATCTAGAGCAGGGTTGGCACTGATTAAATTTGATTTTTTTCATAAACAACTTACTTTTAACAAAAGTTTTGAATTGTTTAGAATTTTTGTTTCAGTGTTGGTGTGTTTATTTTGTAAATTAGTTTTATTTCTCATAGGATCATTATTGACGATGAAAACTACAACTTAAAAGTTATAAACTTGAAGAAAAAAAAAACGTTAAGTCAATATTAAAGAACTTGAAGGTTTGGCATACTTAAAATAAACCTGATTATGTTTTTTAATGAATTTTTATTAAGTTTTCCTTGTATCTCCATTTGGTGTTACAAATTTTATTTAGTAGATAAATTCTACTTTCCATAAAAAAATTAAAACAATTTCAGCATCACAATTATATTAGAGAGAATTTTTTTAGTTGCAATTAACCATCAGATGCATGTTTTCAATTAAAATGTTGCCACTTATTTTGAAATCAATCAGTATGGCATGCTATGAATCTTTTCTTTAGTCTGAAAAAAAAATGAAGTATGATTTGTATTTTGTGATATTAATTACATTTATCGCCACTTGCAATATTCTAAAATTATTTTATTTATTCGCATCAACCTCCTACTTTCTTCATCATCAATAAAATCGATAGATGTCAGTCCACGAATTTTTAGTAAAATAATTGTTTTTAGTTATTCTTACGACGACATCACTAACAAAGTAACGTTAAAAAAGAATACACAGTACAAAAACCATCTCGAATCTCGAGTATCAAATCAAAACAAACAAACAATACCCCTACAGGATGTGACGTACCCCATACGTCTTTTCCGGAACGCCGGCGTTTTCATCTGAACGGGATTATAAGACCTCACAACATAGCCAGCTAAACGCCGGCGATTTCACAGGCCATGTGAACGCGCCTTTTGAAACTTTAACTCCTTTGTAAATTGTTATTTAAACTTACAAAGGTTTAAACCTTTAATTTTAATTGTTTTTACCCAATTCTCAGCAGAAGGAAAAAGAAAGTGAACTGAAACAAAGTTTATGCTTTCGACATTTTTGTAATTCGTAAACAAACCAAAAGCTTCTGTTCGAAAATATTTGACATTTAGTTTTATTTACTTAAATTTTTTTTAAATATTATGATCAGATAAAATTTTCATTATGTCCGTATGAATTCCTTTATGAGATTATCATATTTGTGTCCACTAATTTGTTGTGCATTCTCTTCTCATACTGATTCTAGATTCAAATCATTATGACTTTGCTTTCTTTTTTAATTTAAATTTATTTGAATGCTGATTTCCCTCTTCACCATGGAGTTAGAGGACAGGTGGAAAAATGACTTAATTATTGTGCATTTAATTATAGTTTTATTTTGTGAGAGTTTTATTCAGGATTTGTGTTTTTCTTTTCAATAGGGTGCTAGATGTGATTTCACACAATCCAAGTGGAGCAACTAACGCTGCCCTGCAAGCTGCTCACCCAGGAAGTGGCCTGGCAGAATTAGTAGAAGTTATTAATAAGCTAGTATCTAAAGTAAGAATCAACATTTGTTTGTGTATAAATGAAGCAAAACGATGCTCAAAACTGTTAATACATTTAAGTGCTTGTTTGCAAAAGAATGGGTTAAATCCTAGTTTCGGTGTACGGCGACTTTTTCGGAATTTTGGCGACAAAAATTAGGCGATAAATAATTCCAATCTGGCAACCATGCAACGATATTCCTCCCGCGATGTGTGTGGCAACCCTAAAACCTGACGGGGAAGAAGGGGGGTTCGGAATGTGATGAGTCACTTTTGATTTTTTTCCTGGGGATTCGTTCAGTTGTGAACGACCATTTCCGGTCCGGTTGGTGTTTTTCGGATGACGCTACTCGATTTTTATCGTTTTAAATTCTTAAATCATCTGCATTTTATTTTAATTTTCTCAATTATTGCTCTTAAATGCGAAATGTATAATAAATTTAATCTAAATCATTTATTAACAACGGAAAAGGTGACGGATTCCATCCCATTGGATTTTATTGCATTTATGCCGCGCGTTTGTTGTGTACTGGAAAATTCGCTGTAATTATAGGTATTTATTTTTGAAATAATGTATTTGAATGTTTTAGCAATCGGCGATAACTTATTTTTTAAAAAAAGCAAATTTTTTCTGCATTTTGCATGCTATTATCGATGTTAAGTGGCTAAAGTTAACGTTACATTTGATAATTTTTGTTGTCACATGTAGAGTAACGTATTTGAAAATGGCGGCCATTTTTTTCCCTAAACAACTCTTCCAGAACAGCGTCACGTGATTTACAGTTGTTTGACTTCGCGGTTTCCGAGTAGCGTCGTCCAATCACGCGTGGCTACGCGATGTTTTCTCGCCAACAAGTTTGGCGAGAAATAAAAAGTCGCCGTACACCGAAACTAGGAATTAACCAAAGAATGGGTTAGTTTAAGTTTTTGCTATTTTTCCTTTCATTGTGCTACACCACCGCTGTGAAAACTAGTTCTACATCTTTCCATGCTAGCATGGGACTCTTTCCCAGCGGATCAGATTTACTGTATGGTCCCTATTGGTGCGATTTTTTTGGATTTGGCGATTAATATTTTTTTTCTGGCAACCTGTCTGACATCGACTTATGATTCTAACTTCACACCGATGACGTTTTCCGGCAACCCTATTGGACCGTTGCTTTCTTTTCTTTGAATCGTGGTAGTTAAAAAAAGTTGCCAAAATACAGACTTTGGAAAGTTTGCCAAGGTGGACCATACAGTAAATCTCTACCTTTACCAGCTAAACTAGGACTCGTAGATTACCAGCTAAGCAAAAGTATGGTTAAACCAGGGAAGTAATATTATTTAGGATTTGGTTGCACATTGACACTTATACATTGTGTATAAATACACATGAAAAAAAAGGTGCCATCTTATTCAATGTATAAAAGCATTACAAGTTCACTACCATTAAAAATCCTTTTTTAAAGAATCGGAAAAAAATTGCATTTATGGTTTTTCATTTTTATGTGCGTCAGCATCACATCACTAGGGTATCAATTACAAAACAAGTTATTTTTAGCTACTTTTTACTTTTAAATTATTAAAAAAAATCAACTGGTTTTAGTGGAGATCTCATTTAAGAGAGTCTTTAACAGGGAACCCATTATATCATGCTGTCTTGGTATGATAAGATTTGGTAAGTCAATGTCAAACTTGCTTCTTGGCATTGAAAAGCAGTATATTAGTATCTCAAGCTTAATGGCCATAGAAAGAAAGCTAGGCAGCATTTAACGAGTTCTTAAGCCGAAGTATATCTTAAACACCTTAATATTTATTGTTCTATTTCAACTGAACATGTTTTATTTTTTTTTAGGACAAAATACAGATATTTCATAAAGGAAAGCAGCTGGTGTACATGTTGAAAGACCCAGAATCAGCAAAGTATGCTTTTTCACTTAAATAAAATTATGAGGTTGATTAAACTGATCCAAAGTTCGATGTTAAAAAATAATAATTTTGGAATTTTATTATGTGTACGTGCCCATATTGTTTCTATAGTCATATGGGTGTCTTCCAAAAAATTTATTTTGTCAAAATTATTCTTTATTTTGCCAAAATTACTTCCAATGAAACCTTTTTTTTTAATGAAAATGATTTTAAGATTCCTATTATCTGTATTTTTTTTTTATTATCCTTGAATCATAGTTTTTGCTAAAACAAATTGACTTTATTCTAACTATATGCTCTAGAGGTTAGTAAAAAAATCTGGCTGTTCCACAATATGTTAAAACACTTATTTTATAGTTTTTAATAGCTGTCTTTTACATATTTTGTTACATAAACATCATATTTCTGAATGGCATTTCTATAGTGTATCTTTATTAGATTCAATATATTAATATGGAAATATTTTGAAAAATAATATCATAATGAATAAGTTATGTCAATCACTGCAAAAAATATTAACTGTTTATTTTTTTTAAAGAAAATGCAAAGGTGTTGATGTCGAGGACAAATTAATTTATCAACTCATTGAAAAAGCTGGAAATAAAGGTAAGAGTTTTTCTTTCATTTATCACATTACTTTTCAATTTTGAAATGTGCATGTTAAGGAAATGCTTTTAAAGTTAAAATTGATAACTAAGGGCTTTGTCCCTGGTCGCTAACACTTGCCAAACCCCAAATGTTTTTGTAATATAGGCAACCAATTTGCTAAATAAAATGCTACTTAAAAATATTAAAGTCATCAAAATGCTACCAAAATTTGGCTTTCCAAATTCACAATATTAAGGGTTGATTTTTAAACAATTTTTTCTTTGTTGAAATTAACTAAACATGTAAATAGAATATTTGTTGAATGTTCTTTCAGATGTTGTAGTGCTTATTTTTAAAGTGAGAAAAAAATCAATCAATGCAAAATTAGTAACATCATAGAGTTAATGTTTATTTAATTATCTTTAATTATTGATTAATATTATTTATGATGGAATTTCAAAATATGTTTTCCAACATACCTTTAAATCTCTTTAAAAAGACGTAATATTTATATTTTATCCATGCAAAACTTTATGTTACAATTCAAGCAAAACATTTTTTACTGTCTCATGTCAGTGACTCTTCTTCTTCATAAGCTCAACAGCCTTTTGCAAGCCCAAGGCCGACCCGCTGATCCTCCTCCAGTTGGCCCTATTAGCTGCAATGGCTCTCCATCGGTTGACTCCTATTAGATTGAGGTCCCTTTCAACATCGTCTAGCCATCGTGTGGGTGGTCGTCCTCTACGCTTATAGTACCTTCAATTTTGGAAAAAGTCACTTTTTTGGTGAATAAATCATCAGGGCATCTGTACAGATGGCCCAGCCACCTAATTTGGAGGCTTTTATAGTTCTCACAATGTCTGTTCCACCAAATTTTCTGTAAATTTCAGCGACTCACCATATTGTATTTATTTTTTGCATGCTGTTTTTACAGTCAACCCCAGATTTAAGTATGCAGTTGCATGCGCATCTGCGGAGGAAATGCCATGAGTAAATAACCTCACTATCCAATCAGAGCAGGTGACGAAATTTTGCCTGCTCTGATTGGCTGCCCCTTTGAGATACTCTGATATTGGTGTACCTTGTTACGTCAAAATTGAAGGAAAAAATAATTAATATTACACTCTAACTGAAAAAAAAACTAATAAAACTAATACAAATATGCCTTGAAATAACGAATAAAGTGGTTTATTGAGTGTGAAATACCTTTTATTATTTGATTCTTGCACTCGGAAATGAGAACTATTTACTCCTTTTTCCGTAGAACATATACATGCTGCAAACTTAATGTGAGTTTTACTGTAGATAATTTTCAATTTCAAAAGTAATGAAGCTCGGGAGTTTCTACTAACATCTTGACCTTGTGTTTCAGGGATATGGATCAGGGACCTGAGATATGCGAGCAACATTCCACAGGCTCAGGTGAACAAAATACTCAAGAGTTTGGAGAGTAAAAAGCTCATCAAATCTGTGAATTCTGTTGCTGTAAGTCGCATTTCAAGATTTTAATGAAAAACTGAAAGAGGTTTTAAGTTTATTTGGTACAGATACAGTGACCCCTCGCTATATCAAACCTTTTTACATCATGCATTCGGATATATCATGAATTGTATCATGTCTCCCTATTTCCCCCCTGTTTTTTTTATCACTATACTTCCCTTCAAATTGATTCTAATATTGGTGTATAAATTCATCTAATATTGGTGAGGTGCAGTTAATAAGCTTTCATTCGTTGATATTTACTGGGAAGATTTTACGAGAAATATTAAAGCAGCTAACTTTAGATGAATTTTTTACTAAAAAATTAGTAAAATATTATAATATTACCTTGCAATAATGTGGATTATAGTAATTTCAAATTAATAATAAGTCTTTTCAAAATTTTTGCTTCTATTTTCAGAGATTTAGTTTTATCTTTCAAATATATACTGTGCTTTGGTTTTAAAACTTTGTTTTGAGCATAAATACATCAAAAGTGTAATATTTATGAAGTCGGTGGTTATAGCACGAATTCGTTTAGATTACGGTTTTTTGCTTGTCTCCCAGGAAGCACCATATAATGAGGGGTTGCTGTAAGGCATTATTGATACTATATTTTAATGAAATTCAGAAAAAAAGACCATGCAAGTCATGCACCACAAATATTTTTTGTGTTGTTCAAGTTGACAACTATTTGCATTTTGGTTAACTAAAGTTTTGGTGAAAGAAAAGGTATTCAAAAAGTAATTTTTATATACTATATATTTCTGTAGCTCTGTGTAAAAGTTAAATGATTTACGTATTAGAAATGGATTTAAACAGCCTTTCTTCAAGATTACCATATTTTGGCTTTGCCCTAAAAGCAATTAAACATATCACCAAAAATTTCACTGCATGAGATTAAGTTTTCAACTCACAATTAAAATAGAATTTTGTTTTTATTATAAATGATTTAAAAAAAAAACTTCTTTAAACCTTAAATTAAAAAAAAAAAAAATTGGAGCCAAATTACTCAAATTCTGACTGTATATAGAATTTTTTACAAGTGTTTTTTAATACCGTATATACTCGTGTATAACCCGAGAAATTTTGGTCAAATTTAGGGCCATAAAAAACGGGGTCGACTTATACACGAGACATCAAATTTTCGAGGGGGAAAAATCCTTAACTAAAGCTAAATTTCAATCAAACTTAAGGTTTAACTACTAACTATTGAAAATAAAGACACAAAAACAGTTAAATTCTAAAGATGAAATAAGATTGGTATCTTTCACAATCTCTACCATAAACGTGCTTAATTGTTAATTCTCGGCGTGATGCGTATTTGCACGTGTAGGTTTGGCACAGGGCAGTTCAGTCAACCAGTCTTCAAGAGGCGTAAAGAAACGTTGTCAGTCCGTGACCTTGGCAGCGGGGTCTTCACGCTTCACTAAACATAGTTTAAAATTAGCTTCTCCATTCAGGGTCAGCAATGTCAAGGACATCAAAGCGAAACCTGTTTTTGTGTGATGCGTATTTGCACGTGTAGCTCTGGTACATGGCAGTTCAGTCAACCAGTCTTCAAGAAATGTCAATCAGTGACCTTGGCAGCATGGCAGCGAGGTCTTCACGCTTCACTGAACATAGCTTAAACCTAGCTTCTCCATTCAGGGTCAGCAATGTCAAGGACAAAGCGGAAACCTGTTTTGGTTGGGGTTGAAATTTTGCTTGCAAGTAAAAAAAAATTACGGTCCCGTCATGAGCCGGTTTCTTCTAATATTTTTTTCAGATGGCTCTAGCTTATTTCCTACCTCGACTTATACACGGGTTACCGATTTTGGAAGGATATCTGGTTAAAAAAAGGGGGGTCGGGTTATACACGAGTATATACGGTATGTTAAATGTAGCTGGGGTACCAGGACTGCTTACCTTGACTGTGGTTCTTAAATATGACGTCCGTTGCCAATAGCAATCTTGTAGCTATAGTGTGACGATAATTCAAAACCTAACCCGTTGCGGATTCTATAATCCCGCAATTTGAAATGGGTTTGAATACTTTTTTAATTTTCAAAATAGTTTTGCAACAAAATATAGGAATCGATTTCAAAAAAGTGGGATTCTAGAGCTCTGTAACCCAGTTAGATTTATCATATGTGTAAATATTTTTAAAAATATTTGATACAGCCCGAGTAATGTGGCTTAGTAAATTATTTTTCCCCATTGGATTAATACTGAGAAAATTTCGGTTTGGGGACCCACTCTCATTTCCCCCTAATCATCAAAGCATCCCTTGAACCATCTTTGTGCTCGTTCGATTTTTGTACATGGAGAAAGTGACCAGGGATAGTGAGTTTGTTAAAGATTTAGGAGTTTTTGTGAGCAAATGATTTCAAAATGAGTAAACAATGTGTTGAAGCAAGTATGAAAGCCAATCAAATGTTGGGATATATTAGCAAAAGTATTAGTTTTATATTTAAGGAGATTATTTTGTCATTGCATGGGGGATTGGTAAGGCCACGTCTGGAATATGCTGTTCAGTTTTGGTCCCCTTCCCCAGAAAAGATATAGAGTTACTTAAAAAAGATCAGCTTAGGGCTACAAGACTGATATCAAGGATTGATTATGGTAATATATTAAGATCTTTAGACATGTATTCCCTGGAAAATAGGAGAACAAGGGGTGATTTACTTCAGTTGTTCAAGTTCATAAAAAAGGGAGGCATGGAGGGCTTAGGTTTTACCTTAAATAGCCGGACCAGAGAAATGGTCAGAAATTAAATAAATTATGCTTCAGAAGTTAGGTAAGAAAACATTTTTACAATAGAGTCGTCAATGAGTGGAATGCTTTACCAGAATATGTTGTGTATTCGAAGAGAGTGGAAGATTTTAAGAAGAATCTTGATAGCTATTTTAAACTTTCAAGGAATTAGATATATTTTGGACCAATCTTGCTCTGGTCTGTTGTTGGTCGACAATTTTTGTATTTGTACTCATACTTTAAAATGTTTTAAAATATTATTCTGTTGTACCTAGGCTTCCAAGAAGAAGCTCTATATGGTGCATGGCATTGAGCCAGATAGAAGTGTGACTGGTGGTACATGGTACAGTGACCAGGAGTTTGAGTCTGAATTTGTTGATGTTCTCAATCAACAATGTCACAGGTTCCTGCAGCAAGCTGTGAGTATTTACTAGAACTGGTTATCACATTTCTAAAATGTTTTGAAGTTATTTTTTGTTATCAATAGTATGAATGTATTTTTATTTCTTCAATCAATGTCTTCTAATACTGAATATACACTTATTCTATTCTATTACTCTCTTATATATTTTTCTTAGTTTTTAACTGTTACTCTAACATTTTTTTGGCTCCTAGGAAAATTATTCATCCCTTAAAACTTTTAGCAAACAGGATACATAGTAACAATGTTCATTAAATTGGGACTTTTACATTAACAATTACTTGGTGAATACCATTAACACTGCATTTTGGAATAAAATCTTTACCTTTTGATTATTAAAAAAATTAAAAGTTACTGTTTTTTTTATTTGTTTTTTGAGTTACATATATTTTTTTCAAGATTAATGAATTGTTCAGGGCTATGCCCTTCATTTTGTCAACCTTGCATGGACCCCCCCCCAGTATTTAGATCCCTAGCATGTTTGGTACTCAGTTCATCGATCCACTTTAAGGATGTAAGGATGAGTCAACATCGTTAAATCAGGGACTCGATCCCCGGACCTGTAACATGGCAAAGCAAAGCACTACCATTAAGCCCTGTAGCCTCCATGTTCAGTATATGTTCTCTGAATATATTACTAAAGGAAAGCTCTGATAAACTAAAGTGCCTCAGTGTTAATCCAATAGAAAAAAAATATATATATTTTCTAAGTTATATTTTCCAGCTCTATTGAATAATTTACAAAAGTTTTTTTTCTTAATGATAAAAGTAGATAACTTACAGATCTCTATAATCCCACATTTTGAAATTGCTTCAAATATTTAGTGTTTAATTATTCATTGAAAATTAAGCATTTTTTTTAAAAACCAATTTCAATAGTGCGATTGTTTAGACTCTGTAAGTTATCTACATTTATCAAGTAAAAAAAACCCTATTTAATACAGTCAAAGAAAAGTGGCTTAGAAAATATATTTTCTCCATTGGATTTAACACTGAGGCACTTGGGTTTAGAGACCAACAGTCTTTCGGGCTCATTCCCGATTAGTACCTCTTTTTTATTAAACTAATCCGTTTGTATTGCAGAGAACACTGGCGGAAAAACAGCACCCAGATCCAATATCTCGGAAGAGAGCCTCGTTCAAAACCTCTCAAGAGATCTGCAGCTTCATCAACGGGCTCAAAGTCAGCAAGGTCGGTGGTTCATTTTTCCGAAAAAAATATTTTCTAATTATAAATAAAGTATTTATGTACATATCTACTCAAATACAGTAGAGTCACAGTTATCGAAATCCGGTTATCCAAAATTCGGCTTAACCGAAAGACTCCAGTTTTTTTTATAAGATATGAAATGTACGCATAAACGCTTAAATAAAGAAATACAAAAAAGTATGTAAATTGGATTTATTTCTATTAATATGCAGTAATTTTTTTTTCTGCTCAATTTGGTTTGTTTAAAATCAGCCCTGTCCCGCCATCTTTTAAACTAGAGAACGTCTGAAGTAGTGGCTTTAGTTCTGCTTTTTTATGTATAATACCTGAGGGCCTGATCTAAGATTTTTGTAGCTTTCATGTGCGAAATGCTGCACGTGTTAGACTCGGGCTCATCTTCATTATCAGGTTCGTTATCATTCTGAGTTACTGATCGTTTTTCTAGGCATGAGGTCGGTGAATCCCAATTATTCGAAAATTCCTAGGGAATCTTGATTAACCGAAAGTGCTCCGGTCCGGTACCTTTCGGATAAATCAGACTCCACTGTATATCACAATTCAGACAATGAAATAAGTAGGTTACCTATGCTGGATGCTTGAAAGCCATACTTTTAAAAAGATAGTTTTGTCCGGACCATTCAGCACCCGAAAAGAGGAAGGACACACACTCAGATGGCTCAACTGTGTGGAAAAGAACTTTACTTATGTACTTTAAAAATGGTGAACTTTAGATCTTTGTGAAAAGATATTAGATCCTGAAATTCAATGCTGTGGGAGGCAGAGGACCATCTGGGCCTGTCAGGTCATTGAAAAGGATTTATTGTACATACATAAAATTGTCTTTCTTATAAGAACATTAAGGGTGTTTAGTACTGCACGTGTAAATTAAAAATCTTAAATCAAAATATATATATATATATATATTTCTGTAGTAGATGGCTATAAGTGGCTCCTACATCTACACACATGGTTTAAATTTCAAAATTTAATAAAATTCTTAGATATATTCATTTAAAATATTAAATACATACAAAAAAATTTTGTGTGTTGGAAAACCTAAATGTCAAGTGACAGGTTTGTACATCTGTATCCCTCAGAGGGTTTAATCTCTTAAAATTGTAGCTCATTACATTTCTAAGTGAGTTGATCATTGATGTCTGTACTACAACCTAAATATCAAGAAACCTAAATATCAAGTGATTGGTTAATACGTCTGTATCCCTCAGACTGTTTAATCTTATAAAATTGTAGCTCATCTCATTTCTGAGTGAGTTAATCATTGATGTCTATGATACAACTTATATATCTAGAAACGTAACTATCAATTGTGACAGGTTTATTTATACGTCAGGGTTTAATCTCATAAAATTGTAGCTCATTGCATTTCTAACTGAGTTTAAACATTGATGTCTATACTACATCAGTAATTGAAATGCCTGTTATTTCAGGTTGAATTGAGCGTAACAGATGTCGAGACAATTCTGGAAACGCTGGTGTTTGATGGCAAGGTAGAACGGAGCCCTGAGGACCCGAAATCCTTCAGTGTGGTCCGACCCCTTCTGTCTTCATGTGGGCTTATGAGGGTCCCTTGTGGAGTGTGTCCAGTTAGTAGCGTTTCTTTTGTGTCCTTTTTAATACAGGCTTCATCACACAAAAACTCATTTTTTAGATGTGGTATTTTTTTGTTATGCTAATTGGTAATAAGCAGGGTTCGTACTCCTAATGTCCTGAAAGACATCTGAGTTTCAAATATTTTGTCTAAGTGCCCTTATAATTCCTTAAATTAGTATTAGAAATCTTTATTTAAAGTATAGTTTCCTGAAAAATTATCTATTTATAATCGAGTATAGTTTTGAGTGGATTTAAAGGATCCAATTAAAAAAAATTAAAAAACTTTGAGTTGTTTTGCATTAATTTTTATTTAGATATTGTCAGTTGTTAATTTTTTTTGAGATTTTGCGTGTCGTAAAGACCTATAAACGGCCCGTGCAGCCAAAAATGTCCTACGAATAATACCCCGTGTGAGGTAGTGCACGCTAAATATCCTTCAAAGTCCTAACCCTGCGTACGATGTCGCCCTTAACAGTTGTGTTGGGTGCCTATTCAGGTGTCGTCTCGTTACTTGACTGTGGTTATAAAATATGACGCCCGTCGCCAAAAGCCCTCATGTAGCTCTAGTGCCACAATAATTCAAACCTAACTTAATCTAACTTTTTTTGCAGGTTCACCGAGAGTGTCGTGAAGGCGGCGTTGTCTCTCCCACCACATGTCCTTATATGAAAGAGTGGCTAGACTTTTGACTCATCCTGGACAGACTGCATCTCAATATAATTAGTATAGTCACTGCGTTCATTTAAGTGGATGAATGAACTTTTCAGCTTCATTGGGATCATTATGTACAGACAACAGAACAACATTTCATTGGATGAACGTTTCTTTTTTGACATCACGAGCATCATTATGGACAGCAATTTACTGTTATTTACTATGAAATTTCATGATATGCGAACTTCTGACTCATCCTGAGGATCATTTTCCTACATCATGAACAGGAATTTGCTATCATACAGAAATTTGCTATCGTATTCTTTGAACGATCTTTAAATTCAAAGTATCCCTTTACATGTTAGGAATGGCTAGAGTTTTGACTCGCCCTGAACAGACTACATCTCAATATCATTAGTCATCAGGTTCATTTATTTGAAGGAATTTTAACTTTTCGACATCATGAGAATCTTATGAACAGCAGTTTGCTATCATTTACTCTGAAAGTTCTAAGTATGCAAGAGTGACTAGAAATCTAACTCATCTTTAATTGACCACATCTCTGTATCATCAGTCACTGTGTTCATTTAATTGGATGAATGAACTTTTTACATCATAAAGATTAATTATTTATGTTCAAAGATTGATTCTTTACCTTATGAACAACTACCCAAGTAGCACAGCAGTATTGGCCAATCTCGGCTTATAACCATCACCCAATGCATAATGGACTACGTTTTACCGACGCTGGGCAATATCAGGGTGCAATACATGTTTGAATATTATTTTAAAAAATTTACAATTCAAAATTCTTGATTTGAAAATATTGCGAAACATAATATTTGCCTTTTACACTTGCTCTTGCTAAATACTATAAGATTGTAGTTAAATTAAGTATTGCACTTTTCGTAATTTCCCGTAAGAAACCTCAAAGAACGGCAAAATCTGGTTAAAATCGGCAGAAAATGATCGATTTCATCCAATGTTCTCCAAGTTTGGCCAATATTCTTGCGACATCGGCCAAAATTCTTGTGCTACCTTGGTATTGGCTCTCATTTATTCTAAAAGTCTGTAATATGTGAGAGTGTCTTGTCTTCTGACTCATCCTGAATATGAAAAACTTCTCTGGGCAGGTAAACTGCAGTTTCCTTCCTGCTGGTTTCTTTTGTGAAATAAAAAGAAAGAGGAACATTAACTTTATTTTCATTTAACGATTCAAATTATGTGAGTATTATATTTTCCAATTAATCACCTAAACTAACTTATTGCTTGGTGAAATCTTAGGAACAAGCCAAAATTTATTTTGTTTTCCAATAAGTTAACCCTAGTTTCCGCAGAATTGGTTAGAACTCCTAGATTACATTTTTTTTTCTTTTTTTTAAACGTTTTTCATAATTAATTTTTAAAACAAATATTTAAAAAAATAAGTAAAACATGTCGTTATTTTGTATTTTATTTGGGTGCCGTAAGTGGTACCCTCTGAAAATTTCCCTCAATAATTTAGGCCCGTTAATTTTTGTAGACCAAACCAATTCGAAAAATCTTACCAGCTCATAAAAAGAGTGTGAAAATGCATTTGTAACTCGAAATGACACATATGTCTGACACGTTATTTTTCCACGGACGTACGGTGCGATATTGAAAAAGTATTTTCACAATTATTGCACCTTTGACAATTTTTTAAGTTTGATAAACCAAATCAACCCTCTTTCTGCTTTCGATTTCGACAATTGTAGTACTGGACAGTGAAATAGCCCACAGCGAATATCGCTGGTTCTATGGCTTCTCCTGCAGTTTAATTAGAATATTCCTACAATTAACAAAAATAATTGATACCATTTTTTTTTAAAAAAGAAGTTTTCTGTCTTTCGTACAGCAATTATAGTTGTATGATTGTTTTCGATAAAATAAGTTATTTATATTTCAATAAGCAATAGATGGCGCTTTTTTATACCGTGTTTGACATTACAAAGCGTCCTTGACAGTTCGGAGCACGTGACGTTATAAAAAAAACAAATGAGCTTGTTTCAATACTTTGTCAAAGAAAACAAAACAATCAACGAAATCGCAGTATGGAGATCATGACAGAAATATTCCCATTCATAAATTGAAAATTATTCCTATTATTCCTATTTTGTTCATTGTTTACACCCACGTTGTCAACGTGCACTATATACATGATGGCCCAAAATAGACTACCTCTTTTTAAAAGTTAATTAAAAAAAAAGGATAGAGATATTAACAAAATTTTTGCAGAAAACGAATAAGTCATGCACGGTATTTGATATGGCACACTTTATTATGTTAGTTTTGTGGATTAGGTTAGTATGTTATTACACATTTTTATGTTCAATATAACCGACAGATAGCGCTTCAATTCTATGTTTTGGCCGTTTGAAAGAACTAGACATGCGTATACACCGAAAAAGGGCACTTGGTCAGAAATGGTCGGTTCTTATTACGAGTCCTTCTTTTTGGTGTATACGCATGCCTAGTTCTTTTATGCAGCTATTACGCGGTATTGAAGCTCCACCTGTCGGTCAAATTGAACTTTGGCTTTAAACCAAAACAGAACCTTGACGTCAATGTAGCGACAGTCACCTGATTGGTTGTTGGGGCCAAGTTGGCCAACTCCGGCGTTATGAATAGACAGAGCTGGCGAAAATTTCCGCAACGTTGCGTCTTAGCAAGCGGCAAATACCAACAATCGTGGTCGGAACAGTGGTTGCGTTGGGGGTTTGGTTGGTGAAAAATCGCTCGTGTGAGATGGCCAAGTCTTATCGATAAGAGAGCTCTCCCTTACAGCTTTCAAGATTGATCGCAGATACTGGTATATTTAATTTTACTGAAATTTTACAAACCCTTTGGAGATGGAAATCGTTTCGTGATATAAGAAAACGGATTTCTTCACCAAGTAGGCATGGTTTAAAAGACGGTAGAAGTTAAATTTTGTTTCTAGTTGCCGGGAAGAAAACTGTTATTGTAGGGGAATATACTCTCAGCCACAAGAGGACGCGCAAGACGAAATATGTATTGAATATTTTTCCGTGCGGATATTTTATGTGATAAATGTCGCTGACATTTAGGTCCCGACAATCCTACTTTTGAAATGGGTTCGAAATTGTTTTAAAATTTTGAATAAATAATTTCACAGAAAATATTTGAAGCATTTTTTAAAAAATGGAATTATATTGACACTTGAAATATACCTATATTCATTATTTAAAAGAAACCTTTTGTAAAAATAATCACTACAGCCGGAGAAATATAGCAGAGAAACTAGTTTTTCCCCCCTTTGAATTAACATTGCACTTGAGTTTGAAGACCCTCGGTCGATTGCGCCCATTCCCCCTTAAGGGTCTTGTATGGTAACAGGTCGCTATACAATCACAATGGGAGAATTTTGACCCTATTTTCAAATAAAATATCCGACGTATACTCACGAAAACTTACCTTTAAATACAGAAGACAGTTATTTTGCCATTAAAATAATCAATAAGTATCATTCGCCCAACAGATAGTTAACTAGGTCTCCGAATATATTTTAAACCTGATTTTCCAAAAAACACAGATGAGAACTTGTCTCTGAGGCAATCAGAACTTCTCCCCACAGCTGCCAAGATTGAAAAACGAGACAGAAACAAGTGAATAAGAGCGGTAGTTCTTTTTCGTTAAAAATGCTCCTTGAAAGTTTTTTATTCAAGCAAGCGGCTTGTAAAAATTCACGGCCCAAACAAGTACGGTCTCAAACCGACGAGAGTGCGGAAGAGCATGTGATGATCTCCCAAATACAGGTTTAGCTAAAACTTCAGTTAGAGTGCAGAAACAACAACTCTTATGGTCCTGACATACAGTCAGAGTAAAATACAAAACCGCTTATCAGATCAAGCCAATCGCCCAGGCAGCTAGTAAACTAGGTTGCCGAATAATAATAACTGGCAAGTTTCATCTTTTTGTAAACAAACTTTAATCAAACCATAGGCATCGCTTGCATCATACAGAAATTTATGTTTCCGAACTTCCTTAATAATAAGACCAACTTCCATTTTTGCGGTCCATTTGTTACCCATTTTTAATTGCGCAGATTTTTGCAAGGAAGGAAAGTTAGCGTCGTAAAAAGTAAATAAACAACCAGTTGGCGGAGTTCGCCACAATGCAGCCAAGCAAATACTCTATTTTTGATTGGCTTAACGCTACATGCAACTGAGATTTTTTCGTGCTCGCATGAAAAAATCCCACGACTTGGTGCAACTTTCAAGGCACAGCGTTCTGTGGGAGGTGCCACAAGGTGTGAAATAGGCTTAACACATTTCCAGCCACGCACCACCTCTTTTTCTAAAGAGGCAGAGGTTATTTGTTAAGAAACAATACATTCCAGCTTCATCGGTCATAATGACGACGACGACGTTTTAATTTTATTGAAGAACCAGCGCCGCAGGCGCTTTAGTCTCCGACTCATACAGTTTTCACAGTGAATAATGGAGTTGCCTGAATGGCAAAGTCTGGTGATGCAGTTCACTTGAGTTCTAAAACGTTAGTACTATAAACACAGGGGAAAACACAAACACAATGAGCATGAGAGATCGAAAATCATTAAAATGAGGAAAAAAAAAATTGATAAGAAAAAATGATAAATATAAAAACAATTGAAAAAAGCCCAGAGAAGTTTAGGTCACAAGAACCTGGTTCCAAGACCTTCACCCAAACCGCGTGCTCAAAATTGCACTCGTATCCCATCCCTGAGCAAGGGAACGGTCCATTAAAGGGAAGATTAAAGGATCAAATTGCACAATAAAAAACTAATTAAAAATAAAAACCAATTACAGGGAAGAGTGAAAATCATCGAAAAAAAAAATAATCAAAAACCAATTACAGGGAAGAGTGAAAATCATCGAAAAAAAAAAATAATAAATAAAAAATAATAATAAAGTGTTAAAATAAACGAAGGAGATGGGCAAAACAGGTTGAAAAGGACTAAGGCACAGGGTTAGCAAGAAATCCTGGGAGTGTAAGCTTATTCAAGATGTGCAGCTGAAAATCGAAATGCAGGAACAGGTCAGCAAGAACAGAATGTTTTGGTGACCGAGTCTTGAGACTCATGACAAAGTTAAGATAATTCCGAGAATCGGTGCCGTTTTTTGCGGTTTTGGGGTTGCATGGTGAGTGGTGCTCAGCGCGTGTCGTAGTTGCCAGAAAAAAGCCATTATGGTTAAGTAGGCGATGCTAGGTTTTATATCAGGCTTGCGGGAGATATTTTAAAATGCAGCGGGGCCTGTTTTTGTGATCAATGTTTAAGTAATTATAATATTTGATGGAATTAATAACTGGGTTAGGATGAAATTCGAGGGAGTTGTAGAATTTATTTGCGTTTTTTGCCATAAATTCACTTAGAGGCGGGATTTTAAAATCTTTTTGGATGTCTGCGTTTCTGATGTACCAAGGAGAATTTGTTATTTGTCTGAGCAGCTTGTTTTGTAGTGTGTTCAATTTCTCCATTTTAGTGTTAGTGGCACCTCCCCAGATTTGGGAGGCATAGGTGATGGATGGCCTGATGATCATTTTATAGAGAAGAACTTTGTTGCTGACCGAGAGAGGTGATCTTTTACCAATGAGGTTAATAAGTAAAAATTTATTTTTTCGGAATTTTTGATGTAAGTTGGTGAATTGTTGAATCCAGGTGAGGTGGGTGTCAAAAGTAATTCCAAGGTATTTGGTGGTATTTGACCACGTGATAATTTTGTTATTTAAGGTGAGCTTTGGAAGGGGGATTTTTTTCCTTTTTTGCGAAACATGATGGCAGCACTTTTTTCGACATTAATTTTAATTTTCCATTTGGTAAGCCAGTTTTGAAGGAGATTTAAGTGTTTTTGGAGACGTTTGCCGATTGTCTTGACATTTTGAGCTCGGGAGAGGATTGCAGTATCATCTGCGAATAAGCAAATCTGAGTGTCAGGGATCTGGGGAATGTCATTGATGTAGCAGTTGTATAAAATTGGCCCAATTAGGCTGCCCTGAGGGCAAGAGGCTCTGACGGGTCTGAGTGTGGAGATGCAGTCGTTTATTTTTACAACAAAATTTCGATTAGTAAGGTAGGAGTAGATGAGTTTCACGAGGGTATCTGGTGCTCCCATTTTAATTAATTTGAAAATTATAGCGCTATGCCAGACTTTATCGAATGCTTTGGCCACGTCCAGGAAGATCGCACCGGTTTTGTGTCCAAATCTAAATCCTGTTAGGATGAATTCGGTAGCACGGAGGAGTTGGTGGTTAGTCGAATGCATTTCCCTAAATCCAAACTGTTGGGGGATGAGGATGTTATTATTTTCGAGAAAATCGTTGAGTCTATTTTTAATGATGAATTCCGTGATTTTACCTAAGATCGGGAGAAGTGAGATTGGCCGGTAGCTAACTGGGTCAGTGGGGTCTTTGTTAGGTTTTTTAATTGGCACGACAACTGCAGTTTTAAGATTGTTAGGAAAGTGATGGAGATCGAGGATTTTAGTAATAAGTAGAAGAATAAATTCAAGAACGTTAGGCGTGATATTTCTTATCATTTTGTTGGTGATTCCGTCACGTCCCGGGGCCTTTTTTATTTTTATTTTCTTTATGTAGTTGGCGAGTTCTTGGAGGGATGGAGGGGGAAGGGGGGAGTTGTTAGGAGATTGGAGGAAGAGGGAGACAGTGCTATCAACTTCGGCCTCAAATAACACTGGGGGTGGGGGGATATCTCTATTGATGTCGAACTGTTGTTCGAACGCATCAGCTAGGACCTCGACCTTCTCGGAATCGGCGTGGGCGAAACCACTTTCAGTTTTAAGAGATGAGTGAGCAATTTTCTCTTGTCTGAAGCGTTTTGCGGCTCTCCAAATGGAATTGTTTTCAGTGGAGAGAGACATAATGTAATCAAACCAACTCTGCTGGTTTAGGGAAGTGAGTTGTTTTCTAATGGTTTTTTGAATATGCCTGAGTTGAGATTTCAGATGTGGGTCTCTGCACCTTTGCCATTCTTTGCGGAGTTTATTTTTGCATCGAATTAAAGTGCGAATGGAATTAGGGACAAAAATATCGTCTGTGATTTTTATTTTTGATGATGCAAGTTTGTGGGCAGAAGTGATTTTATCAGAAAGCCAAGTTACAGCGTCTTCGATATCCGAGGGTTGATTAATGGGGGGAGGATGGGTAGTAGAAAGAGAGAGAAATTCTCTATATTTTCCCCAATCAGTTTTGAAGGAATCTCTAATACTTTTGTCGATAGTAGTATTAAAATCGGTAACGACAGGGTTATGGTCTGAAGAAAGCTCAGCAATTGCGTTTGACTGACAAAAGTAAGGAAAGTTTTTAATAAGACAAATATCAATTACGGATTTGGAACTTCTGCCAATTCTGGTGGGCTGTTTGGGGGCTAAAGTATGAATGTTATGTGTGTTTGCGAATTTAAAAAGAGCGTTACCAGTAGCATTTTGTCGACTGTATTTATTCCACGTAGGATGTTTTGCGTTAAGATCACCACTAATGATAACATCGTCGGAAAGATTGAAAATTATATCAAGATCATTTATGTACAAAGGGTTAACATTGTTAGGGATGTAGACGGAAGCAACAATAGTGGGGGGAGTAATTTTAATAATTGTAGCCTCGATGTATCCAAGATTCGGTGTTGGGATTCTATGGTGGGGGATGTTATTTTTAATGAAAATTGCAGTTCCGTGAATGGTATTGATATTAGGGGTTTTATCATCGCGATGGGAGACATAGTTAGGGAGATAAATTTTAATATTAGGGTACAAATTGGTTTCTTGTACCAGAATGATGTCTGGGTTGTGCGTGTTTGCGAAGATTTTGAATTCGAGGTGTTTTTGACGGAGGCCCGCTGCGTTCCATTGAATACTTTTTAGTTTCTTAAGATTGAATTTTGGTCATTAGGAGTTCAATCATTTTATTCATAGTTTGCATCATTGTGAGGTTTTGAGCTGTCATGGCTTCAACTAATTTTGTTAAGTTTTTAATGTTTTCCTGTGTTTCTTGAGTGAATTTATGAAAAGTATCTTCATGCGTGTTAGTCGGCAAAATTGGGCTAGTCTCATTTGATGGGGTTGTTTGGGATTGACCTGAAGCCAGCCGAGCCCAGTTCACACCGGGGGCGGCTAAGTTGGAGGTGAATGTGCGTGAAGGGGGCTGTTGAACAATAATTTGGGGTCTTGGGTACCTCGGGCATAGCCTGCTGGAGGCAGTGTGCTCTGCGCCGCAGTTGGCGCATTTTGGAGGGGAGTCCCTAGGTTTCTGGCACTCTCGTGAGGGGTGAGTGCCTGCACATTTCACGCATTTGGGGCTACTGTTACAATTTTGGGACAAATGGTTAAAATTTTGGCAGTTAAAGCATTGGAGTGCTTTATTTGGCTTTTTGTACTGCTCGACATTTATTGCAAGGCGCTGAAAGTACTGCATTTTATAAATATCTTCCGCTTGTTTTTTATCAGTCAGTGTTATCTGGAATATCGGAAGGGGATATCGGTTACTCATGCTTTTCAGCTGCACAACTCTCTCAACTTGGTAACCCTGAGCCTCAAGTTCGTCAGCGACGTCTTTCGCGGGGATGTCTCTGGGTAAACCTTTAATCACCACTTTAAACGGTTTTATTTTAGGGCCGTTTGCCAGGTAATAATCAATTTTGTGTTGCGAGAGATAACTCGTTATCTTTCTGTGCTCGTCAGCATTAGATGGTGTTATTTTGAAATAGTCGCCTTGAAGGCAAAAGGTTAATTCCCGCTTGACCAACTTTACGAGTTGGCCGAATGTAGCGTTGTGGCCGCGAATTGCCCTCATGAAGATGGGTTTGGCTGTTTCAACCATTTGCGGGGGGTGGTCATTCTCCTCTTCGGGGAGGTTTACAAGTGCTTCAAAGCGATTACTTTGAGTGAGCGGTTTCTGTTGCTCTTGAATCCAGGTTTGGACTTTTTCTATAGGCTTTATCGGACTATTGTTCTTGCTTAGGGCAAGCTTGGCAGTTTTGCTTTTAGGGGGAAATTTAAAATCTGATTCGGGATTTGGGGAAGTGGAATTTACAGTGGACGATGATTCTCTGTTTCTTTTATTAGGGGTTTTAAAGGGGGTGGGGGGGGGGTTGAAATTTCGATCTCTCATACTCACCGCATTTTCTTCGGCATGGAGTTTGCAGTCGTTGATGGGGCACTTCGGTAGATTATCCAGTTGGGATTGCAGACTGTTCTTCATCTTGATGGCGGCATCCATTGCCCTTGTTGCGAAGCAGCGGGACTGTTCTTCTTGTGGCTCGAGAGTGTCTAACAGTTCATTCTTGGCTTGAATCAGCAGGGTGTAGGCCTTCATGTCTGTGGCGATGCCATGTCTGCGGATGCAGACATCTCGAGGTTCCAAGGATTTTGCAGACGATAAGGGAATTTGAGAGCCATCTTGGCTCCAGCTGGGGTTGGCGGACTTGGCGCCCAGCGCCAGCAATTCCGTATTCTGGCGAAGATCTTTCTGTGGGGAAGTAGGGGCAGCGAAAGGCGAGCCTCCATGGCCCTGAATGGGGTCTTCTTTTACAGATTCGGCCGATGAGAAGGAGGCGACTGAGCCGCAGGGGGACTCAAACAGTGCCATTACGGAGAGGGAGAAACGTACGACCTCTTCGTTCCGCTAGCAGTCTCCGAATGAGGTCATAATGACGACGACGACGACGTTTTAATTTTATTGAAGAACCAGCGCCGCAGGCGCTTTAGTCTCCGACTCATACAGTTTTCACAGTGAATAATGGAGTTGCCTGAATGGCAAAGTCTGGTGATGCAGTTCACTTGAGTTCTAAAACGTTAGTACTATAAACACAGGGGAAAACACAAACACAATGAGCATGAGAGATCGAAAATCATTAAAATGAGGAAAAAAAAAATTTGATAAGGAAAGAATGAGATATAAAAAAATATTAAAAAAAAAAACAATTGAAAAAAGCCCAGAGAAGATTAGGTCACAAGAACCTGGTTCCAAGACCTTCACCCAAACCACGCGCTCGAAATTGCACTCGTATCCCATTCCTGAGCAAGGGAACGGTCCATTAAAGGGAAAATTTAAGGATCAAATTGCACAATAAAAAACAATTAAAAACAAAAACCAATTACAGGGAAGTGTGAAAAAATATATATATATATATATAATCGAAGGAGATGGGCAAATCAGGTTGAAACGGACAAAGGCACATGGTTGGTAAGAAATCCTGGGAGTGTAAGCTAATTCAAGATGTGCAGCTGAAAATCGAAATGCAGGAACAGGTCAGCAAGAACAGAATGGTTTGGTGACCGAGTCTTGTGACTCATGACAAAGTTAAGATAATTCCGAGAATCGGTGCCGTTTTTTGCGGTTTTGGGGTTGCATGGTGAGTGGGTGCTCAGCGCCAGTTATAGTTGCCAGAAAAAAGCCATTATGGTTAAGTTGGCGCTGCTAGGTTTTATAGTGCGTATATTGTTACTGAAATTTTACAAGTCCTTTAGAGATGGAAATCGTTTCGCGATATAAGAAAAGAAATTGATTTATTCACCAAGTAAGCATGTTTTAAAAGATTGTAACAGTTAAATTTCACTTGCAACCACTGGAAAGAAAGCTGCTACTCTACGAATACTCTTGGCCACAAGAGGGCGCGCTATTTTCAAAGCGATTGGTGTTTTTACCTTGTTATAGGGATTTTAAAAATATGGTATGGTACAAGGGCCGTCTTAAACTAGGCTGGGGCCCTTGGACACACAATAATTTGAGGCCCTTTTGGAAAGTAAAAAATAAATCGAATTGTAATAACATCTTATACTGAGTATGACCATTTCATGACCATTCTGAGTATGACCATGAAAACATTCTGAATTGATTTCATCTGCATTAAAGTCTTCATGATAAAACTCTGTCAATTATTTGCATTTTTTGGTCAACTCACCAGATTCGATTGTTGTTAACTGACCAAGAAAACTAAATCGACTATCAATTTCTTGGTATGCTGCCGAACGTTTTTTTTATGTGTATTTAATATGTCAATTATGGGAATGAAAGTATTTACACGAAATTTCTCCTTGCCTCATAACTGTGTAGTCTCTGATGATCCATAAAAAAATGTGTAGCGTGCGCTGAGGGGCGAAATCTTTTCCTTTCAAAAATGTATCTTTGTAGTCAGCGTATGGATTTTTATCTTTAGCAGCCGTTTCGTACTGATCAAAATTATTCCCTGCGGTATTGACTTAACTGATCAGAGATTCGTAAAGTTTCCTTACAACGTCCATGGCCATAGTGATATTCTATAAAATTAGACTTTTTTTTTATTCATAACTGCCAAAAGATAATTCCTTATTTCCGGTAGAAGAGTAGTCTCAAATTTTCCCATTTTTTTCTAGGCTTTGGGCTTCCTTTCTAGTGTCTCCTGGTTGATTGATGTCACTTGCAATTAAAGACAATGTTTCAGAAATATCTAAATTACCATTTTGAAGAGCATTAATAGCATTGGTGCTTACAGTCAATCTAGTTTCCGAAAGAGACTTCAGGACTCTATTTGCACCTAAATGCTCTGTCAAAACTTTCCATCGTTTTGACGAAGCTGAGAAATAATTGTACAATTCAACCATAAACAATGTCGACATTTATGTTGGTTCTTGAATCGACGGTGCAGCATGATTTTGGAATCGGAATGATTGCGTGAGTGATCGCTAGATGGCGTACTTAATGATTTGGTAGGATGCGCGTTTGGAAATATTATTAATTAGTACAGTAGGAATCGGCGCAGTCATCGATATAATGGAGTAGTATATGCCTTGAAAATAGAGACCGTAAGCGTAGATGCCTGCGCCATCTGCAGGACAAATGGGTAAATGCTGGGATGTCAACATTGCATCGGAACCTGTTTGTTTACCATTTGAACCGTTTCTACAAGTGACGTTTTTCATATATTTATCGAATATTTCTAAATTAAATATTCTGAAAATGAGTAAAACTGTGTGCTGTGTAGTGAGATGCCCAAATTCCTACGCGAAAGCTATAAAGATAATACAAAATTAACATTTTATCGTTTCCCTTCTGAAGATAGATTTCCGGGTCGCTGTGATAAATATATCGCAAGAAGTTTTTTTTTTCATTTAAAAATATTTTATTTTAAAAACAATGACCGAAATTCCTTTAGAATAAAAGCTTCTCTGTTAGGGTTGGCAGGTTTTTAATGGCGTTTATACATGTCTTAAACTGTTACATCGAAATCTCGAACCAATATTTAGAAAAAATATGTAGTTAAAATAAGTCGTAGGCAAAAATAATTATGTTTCGATAATTCTTTTTGTTTCCAATTTTACTGTATAAGTTCCCAAATTAATAAATTATAGGTTAAAATAATAACTAGCATTTCTTAATATTCATTGACTTTTGTCATATCAAGAAACCCTACCATATCTTTGTGACATTGTCTAATTTTTGTTTGTTATTATGAAATCTGCAGTATTTTCTTAATTAAATTTCTCATTTCTTAGTTTATTAACCAGCTATAAACCTCAGATTCTTTAAATATTGTGAACTGGACCTAATAACAAAATAATACACAATAATTTGTAGTACTGAGATTTTATTTATGAAAATATTATTTTGGCAAAGCACTTACAAATAAAATTAACTTAAGATACTTTTGAATTTTATTGAAGGAAAAGTCATTTATATCTGATTTATTTTTAACAGCCCTGATGGAAAAAATTGGCGTACTTCTACTAATAGTAGGAGGATGGGGTGGGGTTGAATTATTACAAACAGAACCCTTATTTCAACCTTGTATCTTGAAGACACGGATTTTTCCGGTATCACAAAAGCTGTAATTGAGCTTTCAGATACCATTTCTTTTAGGCCGAACACATGGTTACTTTCATACTAACTCCGACCTTTTTCCCAAACGGATTCTCGAATTTCGCTATTGTTTTTATTTATTTTCAATATTGATTTTATCAAAAAAAACCGCAATATAAAACACAATCCATCCTGACAGAAAGTTTATAGAAATGAAATGAGATTCGCCACATAACCATAAAACGATAAAACAACTTTAGAGCTATGATTTGGAAAAACTTTTGGCATAAGAAACACAATGTAAACAAATACTTTCGGCGTTTGTTTAAGGTAGGCGAATACCCAAAATTCTAAAATTTTTACTATTACTTTAATCTTCTCCAAATTTGGCATAATGATTTCAAATATAATGAGCAATGCTTTTTGGGCAATTTTTTTATATTTAAATATAATTGATTTATTTTAACCGGTGTTTTTCAACTAAAAAAAGGGGTTTACGCCAACACTTCTAGCATAAAAAGTTTTACATTAATTTACCTGAAATTTTTCACAGATGCTATTTCAATATATATCTGTGCCATGAACCTCTAACATCTGGTGCAAGTATACAAGTATTTTTTTTTTAAATGTCCAAGTGTAAGTTAATCGAAAAAAATCCCTTTTTTGTAGTTAATTTATAACATTTTTCTTAATAACTTTTTTTCTTGTAATTTGTATGTAACTCTAAAGGTTCATTGCATGTATCAGTTCAAAACGAAGAATTTAGCACAAAATAAATGTTCATGGAATGAAAATTCAATGTGGTAGACTTGTTGGCGTAAACCTCTTTTTTTAGTACAAAAACACCGTTTAAAATAAATGAATTATATTTAAATAAAAACAAAAGCCTATATAGTATTATTCATTATGTTTGAAATCCCTATGCCAAATTTGGAAAAGATTAAAGCAATAGTAAAAATTTTAGAATTTTGGGAAATTTTGGGTATTCGCCTACCTAAACCCCAGAGTTTCGGAATTTGGCCACTGCGAGCGCATTGTCGTTTTTCTCGCTTACTTTACGGTCTCTATACCTTCTGATAAGATTACTGATTTGTGAAAAAGTGTGATTTGTGAAATGTGCCCGACATGTTTTGAGAATAAATGTGTAAAAGAAATTGTCGGTCCTTCGGGACCCCCTGAGAATGGGGGCCCTGGGCACGGGCCCCGTGTGCCCTTATGGTAAAGCCGGGATTGTACATATATTTATGGTATGGTACATATATTTTCCAGCTTGTTTGCTTGTTCAGAGAACCGCTTATAAGCTTTCCTTTTAAAAATATATAGTAGTTCTGTTTCAGTAACTAAACTCAAACTGGCTTCTTGTCGAACACAATTATAAATCTTACACTTAAGTTTCATTAATCTAATCACACAGACGATAAAATACAATTTTATTTAGTAAAGACGTACGATTGTAGCAAATGTGTTTGGTTTCTTTTGTGAAATAAAAAGAAAGAGGAACATTAACTTTATTCTCATTTAACGATTCAAATTATGTGAGTATTATATTTTCCAATTAAACATATAAACTAACTTATTGCTTGGTGAAATCTTAGGAACAAGCCAAAATTTAGTTTGTTTTCCAATAAGTTAACCCTAGTTTCCGCAGAATTGGTTAGTACCCAAAACCTTAACTAGAACTCCTAGATTACAATTTTTTTTTCTTCTTTTAACGTTTTTCATAATTAATTTTTAAAACAAATATTTAAAAAAATAAGTAAAACACGTCGTTATTTTGTATTTTATTTAGGTGCCGTAAGTGGTACCCTCTGAAAATTTCCCTCAATAATTTAGGCCCGTTAATTTTTGTAGACCAAACCAATTCGAAAAATCTTACCAGCTCATAAAAAGAGTGTGAAAATTCATTTGTAACTCGAAATGACACATATGTTTGACACGTTATTTTTCCACGGACGTACGGTGCGATATTGAAAAAGTATTTTCACAATTATTGCACCTTTGACAATTTTTTAAGTTTGATAAACCAAATCAACCCGCTTTCTGCTTTCGATTTCGGCAATTGTAGTACTGGACAGTGAAATAGCCCACGGCGAATATCGCTGGTTCTATGGCTTCTCCTGCAGTTTAATTAGAATATTCCTACAATTAACAAAAATAATTGATACCATTTTTTTTAAAGAAGTTTTCTGTCTTTCGTATAGCAATTATAGTTGTATGATTGTTTTCGATAAAATAAGTTATTTATATTTCAATAAGCAATAGATGGCGCTTTTTTATACCGTGTTTGATATTACAAAGCGTCCTTGACAGTTCGGAGCACGTGACGTTCGCAGTATGGAGAAGACAGAAATATTCCCATTCATAAATTGAATGAAATCGCAATATGAAATCGCAGTATGGAGAGCATGAAAGAAATATTCCCATTCATAAATTGAAAATTATTCCTATTATTCCTATTTTGTTCATTGTTTACACACAGGTTGTCAACGTGCACTATATACATGATGTCCCAAAATGGACTACCGCTTTTTAAAAGTTAATAAAAAAAAAGGATAGAGATATTAACAGAATTCTTGCAGAAAACGAATAAGTCATGCACGGAATTTGATATGGCACACTTTATTATGTTAGTTATGTGGATTAGATTATTATGTTATTACACTTTTTTTATGTTCAATATAACCGACAGATAGCGCTTCAATTCCATGTTTTGGCCGTTTGAAAGAACTAGACATGCGTATACACCGAAAATGGGCACTTGGTCAGAAATGGTCGGTTCTAATTACGAGTCCTTCTTTTTGGTGTATACGCATGCCTAGTTCTTTCATGCAGCCAACATACGGTATTGAAGCTCCATCTGTCGGTTAAATTGAACTTTGGCTTCAAACCAAAATAGAACCTTGACGTCAATGTAGCGACAGTCACCTGATTGGTTGTTGGGGCCAAGTTGGCCAACTCCGGAGCTATGAATAGACAGAGTTGGCGAAAATTTCCCCAACGCTACGTCTTAGCAAGCGGCAAATACCAACAATCATGGTTGGAACAGTGGTTGCGGTGGGGGTTTGGTTGGTGACAAATCGCTCGTGTGAAATGGCCAAGTCTTAACGATAACAGAGCTCTCCCTCACAGCTTTCAAGATTGATCGCAGATACTGGTATATTTAATTTTACTGAAATTTTACAAACCCTTTGGAGATGAAAATCGTTTCGTGATATAAGAAAACGGATTTCTTCACCAAGTAGGCATGGTTTAAAAGACGGTAGAAGTTAAATTTTGTTTCTAGTTGCCGGGAAGAAAACTGTTATTGTAGGAATATACTCTCAGCCACAAGAAGACGCGCAAGGCGAAATATGTATTGAATATATTTTTCCAAGTGGATATTTTATGTGATAAATGTAGCTGACTTTTAGGTCTCGACAATCCATCCTACTTTTAGAAATGGGTTCGAAATTGTTTTGAAATTTTGAATAAATAATTTCACAGAAAATATTTGAAGCATTTTTTAAAAAATGGGATTATATAGGCACTTGTAATTTACCTATATTCATTATTTAAAAGAAACCTTTTGTAAAAATAATCACTACAGCCGGAGAAATATAGCAGAGAAAATATCCCCCCCCCCCCCTTTGAATTAACATTAAGGCACTTGAGTTTGGAGACCCCCGGTCGAGTGCGCCCATTTCCCCTTAAGGGTCTTGTATGGTAACAGGTCGCTATACAATCACAATGGGAGAATTTTGACCCTATTTTTAAATAAAATATCCGACGTATACTCACGAAAACTTACCTTTAAATACAGAAGACAGTTATTTTGCCATTAAAATAATCAATAAGTATCATTCGCCCAACAGATAGTAAACTAGGTCGCTGAATATATTTTGAACCTGATTTTCCAAAAAGCACAGATGAGAACTTGTCTCTGCAGTAATCAGAGCTACCCCGACAGCTGACAAGATTGAAAAACGGAAGAAAAATAGAGACAGAAACAAGTGAATAAGAGCGGTAGTTCTTTTTCGTTAAAAATGCCCCTTGAAGGTTTAAGGCAAGCAAGCGGCTTGTAAAAATTCACGGCCCAAACAAGTACAATCTCAAAACGACGAGAGTGCGGAAGAGCATGTGATGATCTCCCAAATACAGGTTTAGCTAAAACTTCAGTTAGAGTGCAGAAACGACAACTCTTATGGTTCTGACATACAGTCAGAGTAAAATACAAAACCGCTAATCAGATCCGGCAAATCGCCCAGGCATTTAGTAAACTAGGTTGCCGAATATGTTGTAAACCCGATTTTCCAAAAAGCATAGGTGAGAACGTGTCTCAAAGATAATCAGAGCTTTCCCTCACGCAAATAACTGGCAAATTCGAAAAACGACATAAATAGGGAGTATTCTAACACATTTCCAGACACGCACCACCTCTTTTTAAAGAGGCAGAGCTTTTATGATTAAACAACTATAGTATCTCTGGAATTTTAAGTTCTTTTTTTTTTCAAAAATCAAACGAATTATTCAAATATACTGGTGCGTTTATTGTTACTGAAATTTTACAAGTCCCTTAGAGATGGAAATCGTTTCGTGGTATAAGAAAAAAAAATTGATTTATTCACCGAGTAAGCATGCTTTAAAAGATGGTAACGGTCAAATTTAACTTGTAACTACTAGAAAGGAAACTGCTATTCTAGGAATACTCTTAGCCACAAGAGGGCGCGCTAATTTCAAAGCGATAGGTGTTTTTTCCTTGTAAAAGGGGTTTTAAAAATGTATAGTAGTTCTGTTTCAGACTAAATGTAACTAAACTCAAACTGGCTTCTTGTCGAACACAATTATAAATCTTACACTTAAGTTTCATTAATCTTATCACACAGACGATAAAATACATTTTATTTAGTAAAGACGTACGATGATAGCAAATGTGTTTGGCTTCTTTTGTGAAATAAAAGGAAAGAGAAACATTAACTTTATTCAAGAACTCTAAGCTTACAATTTTTTTTCTTTTTTTAACGTTTTTTTTATTAATTTTTTAAAACAAATATTTAAAAAAATAAATAAAACAAGTCGTTATTTTGTATTTTATTTGGGTGCCGTAAGTGGTACCCTCTGAAATTTTCCCTGAATAATTTAGGCCCTTAACTTTTTGTAGACCAAACCCCTTCGAAAAAATCTTACCAGCTCATAAAAAGAGTGTGAAAATGCATTTGTAACTCGAAATGACACATATGTCTGACACGTTATTTTTCCTCGGACGTACGGTGCGATATTGAAAAAGTATTTTCACAATTTATGCACCTGTGACAATTTTTTAAGTTTGATAAACCAAATCAACCCGCTTTCTGCTTTCGATTTCGGCAATTGTAGTACTGGACAGTGAAATAGCCCACGGCGAATATCGCTGGTTCGATGACTTCTCCTATAGTTTAATTAGAATATTCCTTCAATTAACAAAAATAATTGATACCAATTTGTTTTTTAAAGTAAGTTTTCTGTCTTTCCTAACTCGATTGTAGTGATTGTAGTTGTATGATTGTTTTCGATAAAATAAGTTATTTATATTTCAATAAGCAATAGGTGGCGCTTTTTTTATACCTTGTTTGATAATACAAAGCGTCCTTGACAGTTTGGAGCACGTGACGTTATAAAAAACCAATGAGCTTGTTTCAATATTTTGTCGAAGAAAAAAAAAACAATCAACGAAATCGCAGTATGGGGAGCATGAGAAATATTCCCATTCATAAATTAAAAATTATTCCTATGATTCCTATTTTGTTCATTGTTTACACACACGTTGTCAACGTGCACTATATACAGGGTGTCCCAAAATGATTACCTGTTTTTAAAAGTTAATAAAAAAAGGATAGAGCTATTAACAAAATTCTTGCAGAAAACGAATAAGTCATGCCAGGAATTTAATATGGCACACTTTATAAGTTAGTTATGTGGATTACGTCATTATGTTATTACACTTTTATTATGTTCAATTTAACCGACAGATTGCCGGCCCATCGGCGCAACGGTTAGTGTACTAGCCTTTGGAGCTGCTGGACTCGGGCTCGAATCCCGGTTTAGGCATGGATGTTTGTGCTTGCTAATAAATGTTGTTATTTGTCTAAGTGTTTGTGTCGTCCTTCTTTGTGTGTCTCTTGTGACTGTCTTTCTGGCGAGCTGTGTCTAGTTCCAGGGTTTCCGGTTGAGGGCGCTTCCTGTGCGCAGCTTCCCTTAACTGTTGATTCTGTACATGAGTTTATATATACCTTTGCTTTACTTTCAATAAAGAAGATTACGTGCAAACCAGGTCTGCTGTTCTTACTTTTCAACTTACAGTCCACTGCATTTTAGAATTCCACGGCAATTCATGGTCCAGTCTCCCGGATCAGACAAGCTAAAGTTGATGGTGCTTGTTTTTCTATTGTGAAATATTCGTTGTAGTGAAATATTCATTGTGGTTTCCTGTTCGAAATTAGCGGATCTGCTTGGGGATTAGTGAAATATTCTTCGTTAGGAAACGTTATTTGATTTGTGCCTTGGTAAGAATTTTTATGGCCTGGTCTTGTGTGGTAAATTCTGATGTGTTTTAACAGTTTTGGTTAATCCAATTGTGGTAAATTCTAGCGTGTTTTAACATTTTGGTTAATTCAATTGTGGTAAATTCTAGTGTGTTTTAACTGTTTGGTTAATTCTTGTGTGGTAAATTCTAGTGTGTTAACTGTTTGGTTAATTCTTGTGTGGTAAATTCTAGTGTGTTTTAGCATTTTGGTTAATTCAATTGTGGTAAATTATCGCGTGTTTTAACATTTTGGTTAATTCAATTGTGGTAAATTCTAGCGTGTTTTAACATTTTGGTTAATTCTTGTGTGGTAAATTCTAATGCGTTTTAACAGTTGGTTAATTCTTGTGTGGTGAATTCTGGTGTGTTTTAACGGTTTGGTTAATTCTGGAGTGGTTAATACTCGTGTCTTTTAACATTTTGGGTTAATTTTATTATGGTTAATTCAAGTGTTTTTTAATGGTTTGGTTAGTTCTAGTGTGGTTGATTCAAGTGTATTTTAACGTTTTGGTTAATTCTAGTGTGGTTAATTCAAGAGTTTTTAATGTGATTCTTAGTTGTGAAGATAATTTTTAAAGTGTTCCTTTAAAGGTTTTGTTATTTGTGCTATTCTACAGCACATTTTTTTGGTTACGTTGGATATTGGGTCAACTTACATTGAGCAAGTTGATGTTGTGTATTTGGCTGGATTGCTTGCTGTGAGGGGCTGGTTGAGTGATACCTTTGAGGACAGCTGCTGTTGGGTTCTGCACTGTGCCGTTTAATTGTCTTGTCTACCTTTGAGTTGGTTGATTTCCTTATAATGGAGGAAAAATTAAAATCATTAAAAACTCAAAAGAGGGTAACAAAGTCTTCACTTACTCGTTTAAAAAACAAAATCGATAACGATATAGCTGATTTGGACTTGATTGAGCTAAATCTGAGACGCAGTCGATTAGTTAAGATTAATGCTGAAATCGAGGCGATTTTCAATGGAATTTTCGAAGTGTGTGAGGAAAAAGAAATTGATGAGTTTTGCGAAGAAAAAGAGGTTCTTATGGACGAGTGCGAAGAGTTGCTGGTTAAGCTGGACCGGTCTCTCTCGAAATTGTCGAAAACCCCTGAATCTATTACAAGACCAGTGGGGAGAGTCGATGCAGTTGAGATTAAACTTCCAACCTTGTCCCTTCCCACCTTTTCAGGTGCCATTGATGAATGGTTGGCATTTTCTGATTTATTTAGAGCGGCTGTTACAAATAACGACAAATTGGCGGACGCTCAAAAGTTGCAGTATCTGAAAGGTGCTTTAAAGGGGGACGCTCAAAGAATTGTTCAGTCACTTTCAATTACTGATTGCAATTTTGAAATCGCATGGAAGCTATTGGAAGAGAGATTCTTTCATAGACGAGAAATTGTATCCTCTTTAATGAGGAAATTTTTGCTTAACTCTTCCTTAAGTTCTGAATCACCTAGTCAAATCTTAAATCTTGTAGACTCTACGAAAGAGTTTGTACGATCGTTAGAAACTTTAAATTTAAAAGTAGATAACACTTCAAAAATCTTCATTATGTTTGTGATTCAGTTCAAACTAGATAAAGACACGAAGGGGTGGTGGGAACGATCCCTTACTAATGATGAAATTCCATCACTTGAAGAATTATTACAGTTTCTTACAAATCATGCTAGATCCTTAATTAATAATAAAGATACCAAAAAATATACCCCAAGAAACGTAACAATGGTAGCTTCGGGATTTCATCCCCAATGCGTTTGCTGCCAGGGTAATCATGCCTTGAGCAAATGCAGCGTCTTTTTAAAGTATTCGGTACAAAAACGAGTTAATTTAGTTAAACAGAAAAACGTATGCTTTAATTGCTTGACCCAATTTCATCGAAAGGCAACTTGCAACAGCAAAAATACTTGTCGCAAATGTGGTAAATCACACCACACCTTATTGCATTTTGAGAATGCTTCTGAATCTAGAACTGATTCTTCTAGGGATCCCGCTGTAAATTCAGGTGGCCTTTCGGTAGATGCCAGAGTTTTCGTACCATCCACTCAAAATTCAAACAGTGAACCGGAAAATCCTCCTGTTTCATCCTTTTGCTCAGATTTTGGCTCGCATGAGCAAATATTGTTGTGCACGGCTTTAGTAAAAGTGTGCGATTCCGTTGGAGGAATGCAATTATGCCGCGCACTTCTGGATCCAGGAAGTCAAGGTTGTTTGATAACAAATCAGTGCCTTGACCGACTTGGTTTGCCTAAAAAAAGGACAAACGTGAGTATTTCCGGTTTGGGAACTTCAGGTACTCGTGCACTGGGAATTTCACAAATAAAACTTAGCCCACATTTTGAGTCGAGGTCCTCTTTTGATGCACAGGTGTTTGTTGTGAGTAAAATTCTGGGCCAACTTCCACATTCAAGCTTGGAGAAATCATGCTCCTTTCCATTTCTTGATCTTCAATTGGCGGATCCAACATTTTATAAGAGTGGCCCTATAGACATTTTGCTTGGTGTTGAAATTTCGCTTCCAATGCTTAATGGTAAAATTCGATCATTTGGGGAGGGTACGCCCTTTGCAGTTTGTTCGGAGCTGGGATGGATAATTGCAGGTAGAGTATCGTCTGGTGGGGCATTGTCTTCAGTTCTGGTCAACAATATTCGTGTAGTGGACGACCACGTGGTGAACAGGTTTTGGCAGTTGGACTCGGTACCGGTGGCCAGCAAGCTAACAAAACTGGAAGAAGCATGCGAGACCCACTTTGTCCAGACCCACACAAGGACAGAGAAAGGGCGGTACGTTGTCCGATTGCCGTTCCACACACCTCCTGCAAAGCTCGGAGATACCAGACAACAGGCTCTTAGAAGACTGCAATCCGTTGAACGTTCCTTGACAACAAATCCTGAGAGATATAAGAAATATCGTGAATTCATGTTGACATTTCTGAAATTGAAGCATATGGAGCTAGTACCCGAAGACGAAATTGCACATGAAAATACATACTACCTCCCTCATCATTCAGTTCTTAGAGAGTCCAGCACTACCACCAAGCTGAGGGTGGTTTTTGATGCCTCCAGTAAATCCTCTTCTGGTCACTCGTTAAATGATCTCCTGATGATAGGACCAAGAGTACAGCGAGAACTGTATCATACCCTGCTGAATTTCCGAACCTTTAAGTTTGCCGTCTGCGCTGATATTGAAATGATGTTCCGGCAGATAAATATTCATCCTGATGATGCTGATTGGCAGAGAATTCTTTGGCGGGACTCTCCAAGGGATTCCGTTAGGGAATACAGGTTGACGACAGTTACCTATGGAACCGCTTCTGCCCCTTACCTAGCTACGAGAGCATTGAAGCAGCTGGCATTGGATGAAAGAGAGGTTTTCCCCCTGGCATCGTATGCAACACTCAACCATTTCTACGTCGATGACCTTCTCTCTGGAGCATCAACGGAAGAAGAAGCAGTTGAACTCGTCAGCCAACTGACCCAGATGATGCAGAGGGGAGGATTCCACCTTCGGAAGTGGCGAGCAAATGTCCCTGCTGTTTTAGAAGATGTTCTGGCAGAGGAGGAGGACTTAACTCTAGTGGATGATGATGTGAAAGTTCTTGGAATGAAGTGGAACCCCAGGACAGATCTATTTGGGTTCAAGGTAGCAGCATGCGAAAAGAAAAAGAACTTCTCAAAGCGAGAGATACTTGCAGAGACATCTCGAGTGTTTGATCCAATTGGGTTCATCTCACCGTGTGTGGTTTTGATGAAGATTTTGCTTCAAGATGTGTGGAAACAGAACCTTGCTTGGGATCAACCGATTCCAGAAGAATTGAATAAAAGGTGGCTGACATTTTGCGAAGAATTTCATCTCATTGAGCAAGTGGAAATTCCAAGATGTGTTTTGCAGCCTCAAGTTGTTCAAGTTGAGTTACACGGGTTCTGTGATGCTTCAGAAAAAGCCTATTGCGCTGCAGTGTACGTGAGATGTATAGATTCGTGTTCAAATGTCAATGTGTCATTGCTAACATCAAAAACAAGAGTGGCTCCATTGAAAACTCAATCGTTGCCAAGATTGGAATTGTGTTCAGCTCTGCTACTTTCGGAAGTATTGCATGCCGTACTGAAAGAAATTCAAGTTCCTATCCAGAAGACTGTTGCTTGGACAGATTCCAGTATTACGTTGGCGTGGTTGTCAGCAGAACCTTATCGTTGGCAGTCCTTTGTCGCAAATAGAGTTGCCAAGATACAGACTACAATTCCATTCGCAAGGTGGTATCATGTACCGGGAGTTGAAAATCCTGCTGATCTTGGAACACGGGGATTACTACCTTCTCAGCTGATGCACTGCGAGCATTGGTTTCGGGGTCCACCCTGGTTACTTCAGCCAATGGATGAGTTCTCGGCATTACAGACTCCGGACATCGTTCTACCAGAAACTGCGCTGATGGAAGAAAAGAAAATCGTGGTAACAGTTGCAAGATTGTCCTCCTTGCCTGAGTTCATAACCAATATAGCCTCGTATAACAAGTTGATTCGAGTTTGTGCTTGGATTCGACGATTCATACACAATGCACGTCCAGCTTCATTGAAGATTAGAGGTTGGTTGACATCTGAGGAGCTCTATCATTCTATCATTTCCATTGTTCGTGTTATCCAAGAATTGGAGTTTTCGAAAGAAATACGAATGATGGAGGAAGGAAAAGAATTACCGCGTGACAGTAAGCTACTGCCTTTAAACGTGTTCCTTGATTCAGATGGCTTGTTACGAGTTGGAGGTCGTTTATCAAGACATACATCACTATCTTACGACCAAAGACATCCGATCCTACTACCAAAGAATCATGAATTTACGAAGAAAGTTATTGTTTACTTTCATCAGGAAAATCTGCATGCAGGCCCTCAGTTAACCTTATCCTTGATACGACAGAAGTTTTGGTTCGTCAACGGCCGTTCAGTGGTTCAACAGCAGTTGAGAAAGTGTGTAAAGTGCTTTCGCCTGAATTTGAGATCCTCACCCCAGCTGATGGGTGACCTTCCCGTGAGTAGAATTACTCAATCTCGACCATTTCAGAGTACCGGACTCGACTTCGCCGGACCGGTCATGACGAAATGTGCGCACAAAAGATCCGTGACTAAGTTCAAGTCCTATATTTGCCTCTTTGTCTGCACTACAACTAAGGCGATTCATTTGGAGATTGTATCTGATTTATCTACGGCAGCGTTTCTCGCAGCTCTACGCAGGTTCATCTCCAGAAGAAATTGCCCTGAGAAGATACTGTCGGATAACGGTTCTAATTTCAAGGGAGCCTCAAACCACCTTAAGAAATTGGCCGAATTGTGTCGACAAGAAGAAGTGCAAGACTTTTGTTCCATGAAGGGTATATCGTGGTCATTTATACCTCCGTACACGCCTCACTTTGGCGGATTATGGGAGTCCGCTGTTAGGAGTACAAAGCAGCTATTAACAAAGATTGCAGGTTCAGCTCTTCTAAATTTTGAAGAATTTTCCACACTATTGATCCAGATAGAGGCGTGCCTTAACTCTAGGCCTCTTACAGAGCTCTCCCATGATCCTTCGGATCTTAACGCGTTGTCACCTGCGCATTTTTTGGTTGGAGGTCCAATGTCACACTTTCCAGAGCCTACTGAACAACCCAAAGTCATTAGTCCCACTGGAAGATGGAGAATCCTTCAGGGACTTAGACAGCAGTTCTGGGAACGTTGGACAAGAGAATATCTCCATAGACTCCAACCTCGCTCCAAGTGGTGGAGATCCCTGCCAAATCTGAAGGTAGGGGACATGGTGGTGGTGGAAAGAGAGAATACACCTCCTTTGGAATGGACACTTGGACGAATAGCAAGCGTATTACCTGGTCATGACAAAAGGGTGCGAGTGGTGACAGTCAACACTAAGCAAGGACTCGTAAAACGATCTATTAATAAAGTTTACTTGCTCCCCTTTTCAACTGTCAATGCATAATTATTGTTTAATATAATTAGTTTTAATGTTTTTTCTTTAGTATTTAATATTAAATTTATTTAGAAAATTTTATTGAAACTTTCCCCTTGACGACGTTTCAAGGCGGGCGGCATGTCTAGTTCCAGGGTTTCCGGTTGAGGGCGCTTCCTGTGCGCAGCTTCCCTTAATTGTTGATTCTGTACATGAGTTTATATATACCTTTGCTTTACTTTCAATAAACGAGATTACGTGCAAACCAGGTCTGGTGTTCTTACTTTTCAAAACTTACAGTCCACTGCATTTTAGAATTCCACGGCAATTCAAGCTGGGTAATGGACTATAATGCCTACACTCTCCCTTCTGGATGGCGCAATCACTGTCATTTGTCATAACCGACAGATTGCGCTTCAATACCGTGTGTTGTCTTAAAATAATAGAATGGAGACTGGTAGGATTACGTAACTTGAAACATATTCAACTATTTTTTCAAATTATTAATTTTGTTTCTGAAGGCAATGAACAAATATTAAATAAGTTAAACATTTTCAATTTCAATTGTTTTCTAAAAAGTTTTATTTAAATTTTTTCTGCCTGATGGCATCAAGAAAGAGAAAAAATGATCGGATTTGAGCGAAAGTGGTGTATTTTTTCCCTTAAAACGTTCGAAAACGATAGAAGGAATGGTCCGATTCGAAAAATTCTTAGCCTATGTTTGTTCTGGAGATGAGATGAATTTTTGTGCCAAATTTCGTGACAATCTGTTGCGTGGTTCTTAAGTTTTTGCGTCCTATACAAACAGACAAACAAACAGAAGTCGCCTTTTATGTATATAGATTATGAGATAAAAAATGTTCGCTCATAGATGAATCTTATTATGAATTATAAATAATAATTTATTGGGAAACTCATTTTTATAGTAAAATCATCAAATATCAGTAATAATAATTTTACGAAAGCATGTTTACAGTAATATCTTTGTTTACTTAAAGTAAGAACTACATACAATGATTTCTTTTCTATGATTCTTTGACAATTTATAAAATAATATTAAGAAAGGAAGCCTTGAACTGAAAATTTATATTTTCGCCTTTGAAACTGCATCAAATTTGTACAAACAAAAAAAACAAAAAAAACTGTGCAACTTTTAAAAATTCAACAAATCTGGTTTTACAGGCCATGCGCTGTAGTATTTGTTTTTATTTCCACTGACAGTGTTTCTCATCGCTCCTCTAAAGTCCCTGTTACTCGTATCGGCGGACCGAAGGTTCCCGGTCTTCCTATGTAAACAAAAGAAATCCGAAATTCGGAGAGAACCTGCATAAAGAGGTTTGAGGGTGTCAGACGTGTACTTGTTAATTGCAGGTTTTTTTTTAGCTTTTTTGTAGGGTTTTTTGGAGTAGATGAGCAGAAAATTTCCATGTTTTCCAATATGCTATTTGCATCAAAATTTACCTTTTATAATAAATTTCCAAAATTTCATTGCATACGTCAAAGTGTTTTCAGTATTTTTCCCGAAACGGTCAATAAAAATCTATTTAAAAAAATATAATTCAAATTTTTTCAGTAATTGAAGCAATTATATTCAATAATTTAAACATTCCAGTAACAATTAGTTTTAAATATTATATAAAATGGTTAATTTTCAAAAATTTACTAATAATTTCAAAGCTATTCATACAAACTTCAAACTCAAAATTGCAAAAAATATTTTTGTAAAAAATATTTTCTTTAACAGAGTATTTGCATCCATTTTGAGATGTAGTTCAGACTGAATGTTTTACCTACTTTCTCAATGGAGTAGAAACCAACCCCACTGGGAACAGAATGCAATAAGGCCCTGACGTGGATGGGGGCGAAGGCAAAAAGAAGCCACAAGGTCAAGGGGGATAAGTGACCTTTGGCCGTTTCCGGTGGGGTTGGGATTTGCTTCTGCATTTTTTTTGTAAGTAATTTTTTTTTGTATCTGCTGTAAGCCGATTGCATGCCCATTCAAATTATATTGTTAGTGAGATAATGCCCATATATTTGGAACTATATATAAGGGCCCTTTGAGAGATTTTTAGGAGGGAGGTAAGTATCTATAAAATAAATTAATTTTCTATGCTAGTATTTACCAAAGCATATATTGTTAATCTGAGATAATGTAAACTTTTTTAATGCAATTTTCACCGAAAAAAAAGCCGTTTATTAACTAAAAGTTCCACTGTCTTGAAATTACCCCACCCAACAACTCCCCACTTGTTTATGAAACCGAAAAAAAAAATGCGTTTCTGCCACGAAAAAAAACCGCTTAGTACAGGTTTCCTTTGAAGTTTACCGACTCCGAAAGGATACGACTGTCCTGGACCGTCATATCCACCAAAAAGACCTCCATTCCAGTATTTACAGGTTCTGGGGTGTTAGATGTATACGTGGTCTGGGATGACGAACTAATGGTTCTACATCACGTCTGAAAAGGGCTTAAGCTGGACATAGCAGGCAAGTGACAAAATTAAGCTTTTGCCCAGCTCCAGCGAGTGTTCTCTCCCCCTGCTAGCTTAAAAGATAAACATTACCTCCTTATTAAAAGGTGATGCTTTTGAAGGACATTTTTGATGAACATAAATCATTAAGATGTGGGTGTTTCAAAATTTTTCAAATAAAATTAAATTATTTAAACGTAGTGGTACGTTTATTGTTACTAAAAGTTGCAGATATTTTGAAGATGGAAATCGTTTAGTAGTATACGAAGAAGAAATACAGAATTCTTCATTGGGTAAGGGGATGATTTGAAGGATGTCAGCCGCCAATTTTCACTTCGAGCAATGTGGAAGAAAACTGCTTCTTTCTGCCACAAGATGGCGCTCTATTTTCCAAGCGATTTTTTTTTGTCTTGTACAAAGACTTTTAACTTCTTCTTGAACTTCTTCAAATGAGAGTCTTCAAATGAACTGTCAATTCTTTTGTTCTATTACCTGAAATTTTAATTTACTTCAACTACAAATTAAAATTTGGCGGGCAGCATGTTCGCTCTCAAGAAGACTGTTTATGTTAATCATTTTCTCTCGTCATACCTGTGTTACTACATATTCGCACCAAGCGGGTTGATTTTTGTTAGTTCCTAGTTAGTTAGTTCCTAATAGTAGTTCTAAGTGCAAGTGCGCACTGCTACTGCTGTGATTATCTGCCTGTTGCATATAAATAAAAACTATTGCACCTTAACTTTCCCAGTTTATTGAGTACGCATCAGATCACCGAACATTCTGGACTAAATTTAACTAAACTCAAACTTGCTTCTTCTCGAACAAAATTATAAATCTTAAACTTAATTTTTATTAATTTTTTTATTTTTTTACACAGACGATAAAATAAATTTTATTTAGTAAGGACATGTGATTGGAGAAAACCGTGCTTGGTTCTTTTATGAAATAGGTAGGCAAAGGAGCATTACCTTTTTTTCCCCATTCAACGATTCAAATTAGGTCATTATTATATTTTCTTCTTAAACACCTAAACTAACTGAATACAATTTGGAGAAACCTTAGGGACAATTCAAAATTAACAGAATTGGTTTTTACAGAAATGGTTAGTAACAAAAACCTTTACTAGGTCACCTAGACTATAAAGATTGCTCGTAATTATTATTTATCACATCAATATTGAGTAATGGAAACGGCCTCGTATTAACCCTTTGTGTGACGCAAAATAACATATTACTCCATACACAAAAGAATCCAGTAACCACAAACAGAAAGCTAATTACTTACTTCGCTAATAAAATAATAAAGGAACAACCACCGTAATACTAGGTTAAAACAAATCACATAACATAAAATCTTCTAGGTTCAGGGCCGTAACTCATGGGAGGGGGGGGGGAGGGGGGGGGGGGTTGGGCTCATCAGTAGTTCAAACACATGAGTAGAGTGTGAACACATGAGTAGAGTGTGAAAATCTATTTTCATCTCGAAATTTCACATTTCTCTCATAAGTCATTTTTTAAGGTGCGGTATAGTGGCACGGTGCGATGGTTATTGTGTCTCAGCGAGTGCGTCAAACGCTACTTTGTACTTTTGTTCTTCAAACGGTTCATTTGCAGATGGAGCTGACGTCCATTGCAATGTCATTGTCATTCTACTGAGACTTTGGCGTTTCTTTCAATCCACAAAAACGTTCATTATCTTTAAACAATTTTTGGGAGGCATGTTTACCCATAGAGATCTTAATTAAAGTACAGGGTTGTCCAGAAATAAGTTTCCCAACTCAGACGCCTGTGCAGGATGCTGTATTGGTCAGAAAGTGATAAAATTTGAGATACAAACATTTCAGATCATGCGCTATGGATTTATTACAAAAAAATTGCTAAACAATTTGCCGTTAGTTGGCGCTGCAGACCATAAAGGCATTCTACAGTTTTTCTACATGCGAACCGTGGTTCTCCTTAACACTTTCCATTCTTATTGTTGTATGTTCCACAGAAGAACGCAGTAAATCTGCAGAAATTCCTTGCACGTGCCGAACAATTAACCCATTAATGCCTGGCGTCCCTTTTTAGGGACACTTAAAAAAAATTTCGCAATTTTTAATGAATCAACTTTTCAATTAAAAAATTGCTCCGTTGTATTCAACAGTGTACATTTCAACTGACCAAAGGGCATTGATGCTGTTTAAGGCAACTTTTCCGGTAAAACTCTTAACATTTTAGTCTCATAACCTTAAATTAGCGCCACCTGAAAGGGTCTTAATGGGTTAAGGCTTTCAGATCCGCCAAGATTGCAGGACATTCTCTGTATACCTTAAACTTTAAGTATGCCCACAACCAGAAATCACATGGAGTGTGATCAGGTGAGCGACGAGGCCAGGCAGTCGGGAAACAGCGGCTGATAACACGTTAATCGGTGAAAGTTGCTTGCAACAACTGTTTAACACCAAGAAGGATGTGGGGATCTTGCTTGAATATTGTGTCCTGCAGGCGGACACGTTGCTGTTGTTGAGGAATCACAAATCTTGTCAACATGTCTTGCTACTGCCTTCTTGTGACGGGGTGGTTTTTTTTAACCCGCGTAGAGTCATCTCCTCAAATAAATAAGGCCCAATGATGAATGTGGCAGTAAAACCGCACCATACAGTAACCTTTGCCGGGTGCAGGGGCACTTGCTGGATAGCGTGAGGCTTTTCAGTTGCCCAAATCCTGCAGTTATGTGTATTCACATGACCATCCAGATGAAAATGAGCCTCATGACCAAAGGATGTGAAAATGACCAAAGGATGTTCTACGGCCAAGCAGTATCGACCACCATTCGGGCTAGGAACTGCAGAGCAAATGTTTCCCGAACTTCATGGTCCTTGTCAGTCAGTTTGTGCTGTCTATGGATTTTTTTAAGGATAATAACCCAGAATCCATTGCATCACACGTCTGACGGTCGAATAGGGTATATCCACAGCCCGAGAAACAATTGGCACACTCACACTATCATGTGGAGATTGGCTAATTGTTTCAGCGACTGCCAAAGCAACATATTCGACGCTTGCAGATTCGACAGGCTTGCGTCCTCTATAATTTTCAGATCTGCACCACCTTCCTGTAAGAAGGCAGAGCTTTTTATAAATAAAGCGTTAATAAAACAACAAATAGGAATGAGTGTTTTTTTAATACAAACAAATTATTTAAATATACTGGTGCATTTAATGTTACGAAATTTTACTAGTCATTCAGAAATGGAAATCGTTTCGTGATATAAGAAAAAAAAATATTTATTCACAAAGTAAGCATGTTTTACAATGTGGTAACAGTTAAATTTCACTTGTAACTACTAGAAAGAAAACTGCTATTCTAAGAATACTCTATTTTCAAAGCGATAGGTGTTTTTACCTTGTAAAAGGAGTTTTAAATATGTATAGTAGTTCTGTTTCAGACTAAATGTAACTAAACTCAAACTGGCATCTTTTCGAACACAATTATAAATTTTACACTTAAGTTTCATTAATCTTATCACACAGACGATAAAATACATTTTATTTAGAAAAGACGTACGATTGTAGCAAATGTGTTTGGCTTTTTTTGTAAAATAAAAAGAAAGAGAAACATTAACTTTATTTTCATTCAACGATTCAAATTATGTGATTATTATATTTTCCCCTTAAACACCTAAACTAACTTATTGCTTGGTGAAATCAAAGCTCCTTCTACACCAAGTTGGGACATAACCCGGGATGTCTATGGGAGAGAGTGGCTCAACTGGTTCGGTGCATTTTCGGCCTTCAACGTGTCGCAGCGCCTCTAGCGGGAAAAAGTCAGTGTGCATTAAAAACTGTCCCATAGACTTAGCATGGGAAGTGAAACGGGATGGGAGGTGTTTGACTTCCCCTTAAAAAATCCCCATGGCGGTACTTTTCAGCAGACGATCCTTCCTAGGGATATTCTTCTGCCGTCATTTAAGATCCTTTTCATTATTAGGTGCTTTAAACAAGGAAAATCGACAATTAATTTCAGTTTTATATCAAGATTTGCATCCCGGAACATAACGCTTTTTCGTCATTTTCGCCCTTCAGCGTATCGCAGCGCCTCTAGCGGGAAAAACCTTGGCTCCGATCGAAAGTATGGTGTGTCCTAACTTGGTGTAGAAGGAGCTTCGGTGAAATCCTAGGAACAAGTCAAAATTTAGTTTGTTTTATAATAAGTTAACCCTAGTTTCCACAGAATTGGTTAGTACCCAAAACCTTAGGGCTGTGAGGCGCCCTGTGGTCAGAGTAGCGATCAACGGATCGGAAGGTCCCGCGATCGAAACCTGGTAGCTGAAAACTCACCGAGTATATGCCGAGTACGTGTTCGTTAAATCTGTTGGGTCCGAAAGTTCTGTGGGCGGTCATTGAGCAGTTTCCCACGGGTACAGGTCCCTGGAGACTATTTCCCTCTCTTTCAGGGACATGTCTAAATTTTGGAGGTGGCGCATGATAGATGGCAGCATCTAACACGTTTCTGTGTGCATGTGAGTGTGAGTGTGTTGTGACTGTCTTACTTGACGAAGGTTTATAAGCGGCTCTCTGAGCAAGCACACAAACCTGAAAATATATGTATATCAATCAACCAACAATACCCAAAACCTTAACTAGAACTCCTAGATTACAAAAATCAGTCATTTTTAATGTTTTTAAAAATTATTTTTTAAAAACAAATATTTAAAAAAATAAGTAAAACAAGTCGTTATTTAGTATTTTATATGGGTGCCGTAAGTGGTACCCTTTGAAAATTTCCCTCAATAATTTAGGCCCGTTAATTTTTGTAGACCAAATCCCTTCGAAAAATCTTACCAGCTCATAAAAAGAGTGTGAAAATGCATTTGTAACTCGAAATATCACATATGTCTGATACGTTATTTTTCCTCGGACGTACGGTGCGATATTGAAAAAGTATTTTCACAATTTATGCACCTTTGACAATTTTTTCCGTTTGATAAACCAAATCAACCCTCTTTCTGCTTTCGATTTCGACACTTGTAGCACTGGACAGTGAAATAGCCCACGGCGAATATCGCTGGTTCTATGGCTTCTCCTATACTTTAATTAGAATATTCCTACAATTAACAAAAATACTTGATACCATTTTTTTTAAGTATATTTTCGGTCTTTCGTACAGCGATTGCATCCGATAAAATAAGTTATTTATATTTCAATAAGCAATAGATGATTCTTTTTTTATGCCGTGTTTGATATAACAAAGCGTCCTTGACAGTTCGGAGCACGTGACGTTACAACAAACCAATGAGCTTGTTTCAATACTTTGTCAAAGAAAACAATCAATGAAATCGCAGTATGGAGGGCGTGACCGAAATATTCCCATTCATAAATTGAAAATTAATATTCCTAATTGTTATATTTTGTTCATTGTTTACACTCACGTTGTCAACGTGCAATATATACAGGGTGTCCCGAAATGGACTACCTGTTTTTAAAAGTTAATAAAAAAAAGGATAGAGCTATTAACAAAATTCTTGCAGAAAACGAATGTGTCATGCCAGAAATTTGATATGGCACACTTTATTATGTTAGTTATATGGATTACGTCATCATGTTATTACACTTTATTATGTTCAATTTAACCGACAGATTGCCGGCCCATCGGCGCAATGGTTAGTGTACTAGAATTTGGAGCTGCTGGACTCGGGTTCGAATCCCGATTAAGGCATGGATGTTTGTGCTTGTCAATAAATGTTGTTATCTGTCTAAGTGTTTGTGTCGTCCTTCTTTGTTTGTCTCGTGTGATTGTCTCTTCAGGCGAGCTGGGTAAAGGGCAGTAAAGCCCCCTTCTAGAGGGCGCAATCACTATCATTTGTCATTTGTCATAACCGCCAGATTGCGCTTCAATGCCGTGTGTTGGCCGTATGAAAGAACTAGGCATGCGTATACACCGAAAAAGGGCACATGGTTAGAAATGGTCATTTCTAAACACGAGTTCTTTTTGGTGTATACGCATGCCTATTTCTTTCATACAGCCAACACACGGTATTGAAGCTCCATCTGTCGGTTAAATTGAACTTAATAAAATGTAATAACATAATAAACATAAATAACATAACAAAGTTTTCCATATAAATTCCAGACCTGACTCATCCGTTTTCTGCAAGAATTGTGTTAATATCTCGATAAATTTCTTTTTTTTATTAACTTTTAAAAACTAGTAGTTCATTTTAGGACACCCTGTTGTAATAAATGGTGGAAAATTAATTATTAGAATTTATTTAGTTTTGATAATATACGAAAAGTAATATCCTATTGATAGTGATTTTCACAAAAACTGTCTTTTATGTAAATAATAAAGCATTTCTAAACATAATGTGCAATTGGGAGTAATTACTTTTATGTCCGGTGATGCTGACTACGCTCACGAGCGCTAATATTGGCATGACAGATTAATTTTTAGCCTTCTTTTCTTTTTTTAATTCGAGGAATTAAATTTTCTTTATAGGTAGGAAGAAAGTATTGTAGTAGAGACTTGAGCGGAGGTTCTAATTCTAAAATAAGGTAATATTATTTATAATAATGTTAAAATTTCTTTGAATTTTAATTTTGCTTTGACTGTTGTTATGATTGCTTTGACCAGGGTTCAAAATTAACGGTTTCTAGTCGTAAAATATGACCAGATTCCAAAATATGACCAGCGACTAGTTTTTCCAAAATCGTTAATATTAACCTTTTTTTATCATGGTTTTCAATAACCGCGCTAAAAATACTTATCAGAAAATCAAAAATTTTTAACGATCCTAAATTTATCCAACCATTGCTGTGGTCATATAATCGCAAAAATTAGGCAATCGAAAAACCGCACATCCAAAACTATCTAAATTGAGAAACTACGACTAAATTCGGAAAATTCCCAAACGGCTGTTGAATTCCCAAACAGCTGAACCCCCAAATTGAATAGTTTCGTTTGCTAAATATATATACTCAGACGACCGTAATATCCAGAAAGATCAGATGATAACATTAACAAATTGCGAAGCCAATGTCGCCACTGGCGGCAAACGCTCCTGAGTGACAAGAATTTTAGATTAGGTTTTTTAATTATCGTCGCACTAGAGCTACACTAGGGCTATTGGCAACTTGCGTCGTATTTTAGAACCACAGTCAGGTGACGAGCCAACACCTGAATAGGCACCCAACGCAACCGTTAAAGGCGACATCGTACGCAGCGTTAGGACTTTGAAGGATATTTTACGTGCACTCCCTTACACGGGGTATTATTCGTCGGACATTTTAGGTTGCACGGGCCATTTATAGGTCGGCAGCTATTTTGGCGATGCCCGGACCCGATCCTGGGACCTTCCGCATGCTAAGCAAGTGCTTAGCCGACTGGGCTCCCCAGCCCCCAAGAATTTTAGACGCGGACACGAAAGCATGAATTACCCTCTTTTGACAAACACTCGGACGGACACTAACAAAAACAGCAATTACATTGATAAACATTAACTGAATATATTTTTTGGTTCTTTGGAGATTTGCTATATTTTTTGGGAATTTGGAGTTTTATGCATTTTTTTAAAAATTTAAATTTTTTAAAAGAGGACAGGAAGGAGCACACTGGCCGAAAGGGACCGATGTGGATGGGAGTTAAGGTGGCGTACTGTACTGAAAAGCAGCGAAGCAATAGATTTAGTTAGTTCGGCAATTTGAGCAGCTAAGTTTTGAAAAGCATGGCAAATAATGTCTCAATAGTGAGATCGCTAGGTGCTTGAGCATTTTGATTTTGGCAGGATTGAGTTCTAATGAAAGTTTAGTGGGAGGCCGCATTAACAGGAGCATGACTTGGTAACTCCCAAGCGATATCCAGAAACCCCGGATACAAATAATTTCTTATATTTTCGATTTCTTAAATTTTGGAACTCCAGCTATTCTAAAATTGCGTAACTTGTGATTTTATAGAATAGCGAATTTCCAGTGATTTTATAAGCGCGCATAAGCGCTACCTTAAAATTACTTGCTTTTGAGATTTTATGGTCCCATGCATAACTCCAGAAAATAGTTTGAAGAATATTTTTTAAAAGTGCTTTCTTAAATAATTAAAAAAATATTCCCAGGTAATATGCATTTGCGCCAATTGTTTTTTTATATAACCCTTTAAGACCGGCAATAAGATGGCGTCGATTTAAAATTAAGGGACTAAATTTGGAATTTTATATATAAAAAAAGAAAATGCGTTAAACAGCATCAATGCCAGCAACTCCCTAAAACAAAGGCATTTTTTTTTATACAAATAATTAATTTTGTAAGTCAACTGTTTCGGTATCGATATTTTTTGAAGAGCTTGAACATTCGTGATAGCTCGGTCGGAAAGGGATATAACAAAAACCTTTTTATCTTTTTATATATAAACACAAAAGAAAAAAATACTTGTTCATTTTAATGAAGAAGGTATTTAACAACCCAACCTATGCCGACTTTATTTGTTTACTTTATCGCCCGCCTGCATCGAACCCGATAAAAGGTTCATTTTCTTTTGAATCGCGTTCAAAGCGATTTGGAGCTGTAAGTAACTTTTGAGCATGCGCAATTAGTTTCAAGTAAAAGTTAATCTTTCTTTACTTTATTTATGTTTATATTATGAGATAAAGAATGTTTGCTCATAGATGAATCTTATTATGAATGATTAATAATAATTTATTGGGAAACTCATTTTTCTAGTAAAATCATCAAATATCAGCAATAATAATTTAACATAAGCATGTTTACAGTAATATCTTTGTTTACTTTAAAATAGTAAGAACTACATACAATGATTTTATTATGATTCTTTAACAATTTATAAAATACTATTAAGAAAGAAAGCCTTGAACCGAAAATTTTCTTTCTCGCCTTTGAAACGGCATCAAATTTGTACAAACAAAAAAAGTAAACAATGTAACTTTTAAAAATTCAACATATCTGGTTTTCCATGGCACGCGCAGTAGTATTTGTTTTTATTTCCACTGACAGTGTTTCCCATCGCTCCTCTAAGCTAGACATAGCAGATAAGTGACAACATTAAGCCAGTAATCCATTCACGCTGTAGCTGGATTTTGTTACGTAACTGTCACTAGTACGCATGCGCGCGTGGTCAAAGCTGTACTTCTGAAGCTGGATTTTTGAATCGTTTTCCAAGCGATATCAAAGCTGTAAATTGGTTTCGGGCATGAGCAGTCATAAGAGTCATTTAGTTTTGAATTGTCCGTGGTTTTTTAACTTAATATTCTTGTTTGTTTACTTTTTATTGAGAGAAATAACCCATAAGTCAAGAAACTTCCATCCACGCTAGATACAGCAAATGACGTCACAAAATCCAGCTACAGCGTGAATGGATTCTAGCTTAGGAGTATGCCCAGGTCCAGCGTGAGTCCCCCCTACTAGATTATAAGATAAACATCACCTCCTTAATAAAAGGTAATGCTTTTGAAGGATTATTTTATATGGCTTCAACACGAACACAAATCATCGGAGATCGGAGATCGAAGTAGCAATACGAAGTATCGACGCGAAGCGTCCTTACTTCTCCATCTAAGATACCCCAAAATTGGGAGAGCGTTTGTGTTTCAAAAGTAAACCAAAAGTCCATATAAAAATAATGTGGAAAACCCGTGGGAGAGACCCCAGGGCAAAGCGATAGGCTTGTCTAATAAAAAACTGATGAAAATGAACACCAAAAAGGACAATGAACACATATCTTTAAACACTGGACATAACAATTCTATTCAAGGTGCAACTTGTCGTCAGGCTAAAAAGTATGAGTAAAGAAAAAACTTAACTGTCATAACGGTATTACCAAGAAGGGTCGTGATGAACGGTGCATGGACGTTTATATTTTTGTTCTACTATATGATCATAAGCGATAATGTCTTTAAGGTTCTCATATGCAGATCCATCAATTGAGGTTTTGTAATTATGTGAAGCAGAAAGAATAGCTGAGTCAATAAAATCAATATTAAGGTCTCTGTGAAGGATCTTATTTCTCACATACCAAGGAGCATTTGTCATTCTTCTCAGGGTTTTATTTTGAAATATTTGTAGTTTATTTCTGTGTGTCTTGCGAACAGCGGCCCACGCTGGAGAGGCGTAGAGTAAAATTGGCCTTATCATTGACTTATAAAGTAAAACCTTGTTGTTAAGGGACATTTTGGAGTGTTTCCCAATGATGGGATTTAGACTGACACTGGCACCTGTGGCTTTAGCTATTGTTTGCTTAATATGTTCCTTAAAGCTGAGTCTATTGTCCAAATGTACTCCGAGGTATTTGGTATGTGGCTCATTTTTGATTTCAGTATTAAAGATCTCTAGATCGGTGTCATAATTTGTCAATATTTTGTGCTTTCTAAAGAGGACTGAGACACTCTTTTGTGCATTAATTTTGACTCTCCAATCTTCACACCAAGTTTCAACTAAGAATAGCGCTGTTTGCAATTTGTCAAAGGCTATGTTACCGTGCTTAGATTTGGCTAGTATGGCCGTATCGTCCGCGAACTGGGCAGTAATACAGTCTGTCTGAGTAGGGAAATCGTTAATATACAGATTAAATAATGTGGGGCTAATTGTGCTTCCTTGTGGAACTCCGGCCCTAATGGTTACTACTTTGGACAATGTACTATTGATTCGAACCTGGAAACATCTGTTTGTGAGGAAAGAGTTAATAATATGTATTAGTGGTTTTGGTATATTCTGTTTGACAAGTTTTACAATTAGGCACGCTTCGTTCCACAAATCATCGGGGCTTTAAAATTTTTCAAATACTATTAAATTATTAAGACATAGTGGTACTTTTAATGTTACTAAAATTTGCAGATATTTTGAAGATGGAAATCGTTTTGTTGTATAGGAAGAAGTTAAACAGAATTCTTCATCGGGTAAGGGGATGATTTGAAGGATGTCAGCTGCCAATTTTCACTTCGAGCTATGTGGAAGAAAACTGCTTCTTTCAGCCACAAGATGGCGCTCTATTTTCCAAGCGATAGTTTTTTTTCTTGTACAAAGAGTTTTTAAGATGTATAGTAGTCTGGCTTCAGACTAAATTTAACTAAACTCAAGCTTGCTTCTTCTCGAACAAAATTATAAATCTTAAACTTAAGTTTTATTAAACTTTTTACATAGACGATTAAATAAATTTTATTTAGTAAGGACATATGATTGGAGAAAACCTTGTTTGGTTCTTTTATGAATTAGAAAGGCAAAGGAGCATTGCCTTTCAGCATCTGCCTCATCAGTAGAGTGTGAAAATCTATTTTGATCTCGAAATTTCACATTTGCCTCATAAGTCAATTTTTACGGTGCGATATAGTGGAACGGTGCGATGGTTATTGTGTCTCAGCGAGTCTGTCGAACGCTATTGTACTCCGGGTGAAAATATTGTTCTTCAAACGGTTCATTTGCAGATGGCGCTGACGTCCATCGCAATGTCATTCTACTGAAACTTTGGCGTTTCTTTCAATCCACAAAAACGTTTATTTCCTGGAAACAATTTTTTGGAGGCATGTTTACCCATTGAGATTTTAATTAGGGTTGTCCAGAAATAAGTTTCCCAACTCAGAGGCTTGTGCATTATGCTGTATTGGTCAGAAAGTGATAAAATTTGAGATACAAACATTTCAGATCATGCGCTTTGGATTTATTACAAAAAATAGTTCACAAATTTGCCGTTAGGGGGCGCTGCAGATGAAAAAGGCATTCTACGGTTTTTCTACATGCGATCCGTGGTTCTCCATAACACGTTCCATTCTTATTGTTGTGTGTTCCACAGCAGAACGCAGTAAATCTGCAGAAATTTCTTGAGCGTGCCGAACAATTAAGGCTTTCAGATCCGCCAAGGTTGCAGGACGTTCTCTGTAGACCTTATCCTTTAAGTATTTCCACAAGCAGAAATCACATGGAGTAAGATCAGGTGAGCGAGGAGGCCAGGCAGTCGGGAAAAGCGACTGATCACATGTTCATCGGTGAAAGTTGCTTGCAACACCTATGTAACACCATGAAGGCTATGGGGTACTAACTAACACCAAGAAGGAGGGGCACCATCCTGCTTGAATATTGTGTCATGCAGGCGGCCACGTTGCTGTTGTTGAGGAATCACAAATCTTGTCAACATGTCTTGCCTTCCTGTGACAAAGTAGTTTTTTTTTACCCGCGTAGAGTCATCTCCTCAAATGAGGCCCGATGATGAATGTGGCAGTAAAACCGCACCATACAGTAACCTTTGCCGGGTACAAGGGCACTTGCTGGATAGCGTGAGGATTTCAGTTGCCCATATCCTGCAGTTATGTGTATTCACCTGACCAACCAGATGAAAATGAGCCTCATCCGACCAAAGGATGTGATAATGTCCAAAGGATGATCTACGGCCAAATCGACCACCATTCGGGCTAGGAACTGCAGAGTAAATGTTTCCCCAACTTCATGGTCCTTGTCAGTCAGTTTGTGCAGTCTATGGATTTTTTAAGGATAATAACCCAGAATCCATTGCATCACACGTCAGACGGTCGAATAGGGTAGATCCACAGCCCAGGAAACAATTGGCACACCCACACTATCATGTGGAGATTGGCTAATTGTTTCAGCGACTGCCAAAACAACATATTCTACGCTTGCAGATTCGACAGGCTTGCGTCCTCCATAATTTTCAGATCTGCACCACCTTCCTGTAAGAAGGCAGAGCTTTTTATAAATAAAGCGTTAATAAAACAACAAGTTGGAATAAGTGTTTTTTTTAATACAAACAAATTATTTAAATATACTGGTGCATTTAATGTTACGAAATTTTACTAGTCATTCAGAAATGGAAATCGTTTCGTGATATAAGAAAAAAAATATTTATTCACAAAGTAAGCATGTTTTAAAATGTGGTAACAGTTAAATTTCACTTGTTACTACTAGAAAGAAAACTGCTATTCTAAGAATACTCTATTTTCAAAGCGATAGGTGTTTTTACCTTGTAAAAGGAGTTTTAAATATGTATAGTAGTTCTGTTTCAGACTAAATGTAACTAAACTCAAACTGGCATCTTTTCGAACACAATTATAAATCTTACACTTAAGTTTCATTAATCTTATCTCACAGACGATAAAATACATTTTATTTAGAAAAGACGTACGATTGTAGCAAATGTGTTTGGCTTTTTTTGTGAAATAAAAAAAAAAGAGAAACATTAACTTTATTTTCATTCAACAATTCAAATTATGTGATTATTATATTTTCCCCTTAAACACCTAAACTAACTTATTGCTTGGTGAAATCAAAGCTCCTTCTACACCAAGTTGGGACATAACCCGGGATGTCTATGGGAGAGAGTGGCTCAACTGGTTCGGTGCATTTTCGGCCTTCAACGTATCGCAGCGCCTCTTTGCGGGAAAAAGTCAGTGTGCATTAAAAACTGTCCCATAGATTTAGCATGGGAAGTGAAACGGGATGGGAGGTGTTTGACTTCCCCTTAAAAAATCCCCATGGCGGTACTTTTCAGCAGACGATCCTTCCTAGGGATATTCTTCTGCCGTAATTTAAGATCCTCTTCATTATTAGGTGCTTTAAACAAGGAAAATTGACAATTAATTTCAGTTTTATATCAAGATTTGCATCCCGGAACATAACGCTTTTTCGTCATTTTCGGCCTTCAGCGTATCGCAGCGCCTCTAGCGGGAAAAACCTTGGCTCCGATCGAAAGTATGGTGTGTCTTAACTTGGTGTAGAAGGAGCTTCGGTGAAATCCTAGGAACAAGTCAAAATTTAGTTTGTTTTCTAATAAGTTCCCTAGTTTCCACAGAATTGGTTAGTACCCAAAACCTTAGGGCTGTGAGGCGCCCTGTGGTCAGAGTAGCGATCAACGGATCGGAAGGTCCCGCGATCGAAACCTGGTAGCTAAAAACTCACCGAGTATATGCCGAGTACGTGTTCGTTAAATCTGTTGGGTCCGAAAGTTCTGTGGGCGGTCATTGAGCAGTTTCCCACGGGTACAGGTCCCTGGAGACTATTTCCCTCTCTTTCAGGGACATGTCTAAATTTTGGAGGTGGCGCATGATAGATGGCAGCATCTAACACGTTTCTGTGTGCATGTGAGTGTGAGTGTGTTGTGACTGTCTTACTTGACGAAGGTTTATAAGCGGCTCTCTGAGCAAGCACACAAACCTGAAAATATATGTATATCAATCAACCAACAATACCCAAAACCTTAACTAGAACTCCTAGATTACAAAAATCAGTCATTTTTAATGTTTTTAAAAATTATTATTTTTTAAACAAATATTTAAAAAAATAAGTAAAACAAGTTGTTATTTAGTATTTTATATGGGTGCCGTAAGTGGTACCCTCTGAAAATTTCCCTCAATAATTTAGGCCCGTTAATTTTTGTAGACCAAATCCCTTCGAAAAATCTTACCAGCTCATAAAAAGAGTGTGAAAATGCATTTGTAACTCGAAATTTCACATATGTCTGATACGTTATTTTGCCTCGGACGTACGGTGCGATATTGAAAAAGTATTTTCACAATTTATGCACCTTTGACAATTTTTTCCGTTTGATAAACAAAATCAACCCTCTTTCTGCTTTCGATTTCGACACTTGTAGTACTGGACAGTGAAATAGCCCACGGCGAATATCGCTGATTCTATGGTTTCTCCTATACTTTAATTAGAATATTCCTACAATTAACAAAAATACTTGATACCACTTTTTTTTAAAGTATGTTTACGGTCTTTCGTACAGCGATTGTATCCGATAAAATAAGTTATTTATATTTCAATAAGCAATAGATGATTCTTTTTTTATGCCGTCTTTGATATAACAAAGCGTCCTTGACAGTTCGGAGCACGTGACGTTACAACAAACCAATGAGCTTGTTTCAATACTTTGTCAAAGAAAACAATCAATGAAATCGCAGTATGGAGGGCGTGACCGAAATATTCCCATTCATAAATTGAAAATTAATATTCTTAATTGTTATATTTTGTTTATTGTTTACACTCACGTTGCCAACGTGCAATATATACAGGGTGTCCCAAAATGGACTACCTGTTTCTAAAACCCGTAACTGGTAATATCCGTCTGATAGACGGATAGTTTTCCACGATTGACGCTAGTTCCAATTAGTCTGATAGTCTAGTCTGATACTCTTAGTCTGATAGACGGATGTTACTGGGAGTGTTTGTCAGCGAGATGTTACCAGTTACGGGTTAAAAGTTAATAAAAAAAAGGATAGAGCTATTAACAAAATTCTTGCAGAAAACGAATGTGTCATGCCAGAAATTTGATATGGCACACGTTATTATGTTAGTTGTATGGATTACGTCATCATGTTATTACACTTTATTATGTTCAATTTAACCGACAGATTGCCGGCCCATCGGCGCAATGGTTAGTGTACTAGAATTTGGTGCTGCTGGACTCGGGTTCGAATCCCGGTAAAGGCATGGATGTTTGTGCTTGTTAATAAATGTTGTTATTTGTCTAAGTGTTTGTGTCGTCCTTGTTTGTTTGTCTCGTGTGATTGTCTCTTCAGGCGAGCTGGGTAATGGGCAGTAAAGCCCCCTTCTAGAGGGCGCAATCACTGTCATTTGTCATTTGTCATAACCGACAGATTGCGCTTCAATACCGTGTGTTGGCCGTATGAAAGAACTAGGCATGCGTATACACCGAAAAAGGCAAATGGTCAGTTCTTAACACGAGTTCTTTTTGATGTATACGCATGCCTATTTCTTTCATACAGCCAACACACGGTATTGAAGCTCCATCTGTCGGTTAAATTGAACTTACTAAAATGTAATAACATAATAAACATAAATAACATAACAAAGTTTTCCATATAAATTCCAGACCTGACTCATCCGTTTTCTGCAAGAATTGTGTTAATATCTCGATAAATTTCTTTTTTTATTAACTTTTAAAAACTAGTAGTCCATTTTAGGACACGCTGTTGAAATAAATGGTGGAAATTTTAATATTAGAATTTATTTAGTTTTGATAATATACGAAAAATAATATCCTATTGATAGTGATTTTCACAAAAACTGTCTTTTATGTAAATAATAAAGCATTTATAAACATAATGTGCAATTGGGAGTAATTACTTTTATGTCCGGTGATGCTGACTACGCTTACGAGCGCTAATATTGGCATGACAGATTAATTTTTAGCCTTCTTTTCTTTTTTTAATTCGAGGAATTAAATTTTCTTTATAGGTAGGAAGAAGGTATTGTGGTGGAGACTTGAGCGGAGGTTCTAATTCTAAAATAAAGTAATATTATTTATAATAATGTTAATATTTTTGACTGTTCATATTGCTTTGACAGTTGTTATGATTGCTTTGACCAAGCTTCAAAATTAACGGTTTCTAGTCGTAAAATATGACCAGATTCCAAAATATGACCAGATTCCAAAATATGACCAGCGACTAGTTTTTCCAAAATCGTTAATATTAACCTTTTTTTATCATGGTTTTCAATAACCGCGCTAAAAATACTTATCAGAAAATCAAAAATTTTTAACGATCCTAAATTTATCCAACCATTGCTGTGGTCATATAATCGCAAAAATTAGGCAATCGAAAAACCGCACATCCAAAGCTATCTAAATTGAGAAACTACGACTAAATTCAGAAAATTCCCAACGGCTATTGTAAAACCCCCAAATTGAATACTTTCGTTTGTTAAATATATATACTAAGACGACCGAAATATCCAGAAAGATCAGATCAATCACAAATTGCGAAGCCACTGTCGCCACTGGCGACAAACGCTCCTGAGTGACAAGAATTTTAGACGCGGGCGCGAAAGCATGAGTTACCCTCTTTTGACAAACACTCGGACGGACACTAACAAAAACAGCAATTACATAGATAAACATTAACAGAACATATTTTTTGGTTCTTTGGAGATTTGATTCATTTTTTGGGAATTTGGAGTTCTATGCATTTTTTTTAAATTTTAATTTTTTAAAAGAGGACAGGAGGAAGAAGGTAGGCCGTAAGGGACCGGAGTGGGGCGGAGTTAAGGTAACGTACTAGGAAGCAGCGAAGCGCCACCCCGGTGGCTGAATGGTTAGTATACTAGCCTATGGAGCTGCTGGGGTCGGGTTCGAATCCCGGTCAGGCATGGATGTTTGCGACTGTCAATAAATGTTGTTATTTGTCTGTGTGTTATTCATTTCTTTGTGACTGCAAAAATTCTTTCTGTGTCTGTCCCACTTGACGAAAGCTTATAAGCGGTTCTCTGAACAAGCACACAAGCTGGAATATATATGTATCATACCATACCATACCTAGCAGCGAAGCAAGAGATTTAGCTAGTTCGGCAATTTGAGCAGTTAAGCTATGAAACATGGCAAATAATGTCTCAATAATGAGACCGCTAGGTGCTTGAGCATTTTGATTTTGGCAGGATTGAGCTCTAATGAAAGTTTGGTGGGAGGCCGCATTAACTAGGAGCATTATTAGGAGCATGACTTGGCAACTCCCAAGCGATATTCAGAAACCCCGGATACGGATAATTTCTTATATTTTCGATTTCTTAAATTTTGGAACTCCAGTTACTCTAAAATTGCGTAACTTGTGATTTTATAGAATAGCGGATTTCCAGTGACGCATCTCCGGCTACCTTAAAATCACTTGCTTGGGAGATTTTATGGTCACATGCATAACTCCAGTCCATAGTTTGAAGAATATTTTTTAAAAGTACTTTTCTTAAATAATTAAAAAAATATTCCCAGGTAATATGCATTCGCGCCAATTGTTTTTTTTTTTTATATTACCCTTTACCTTTAAGACCGGCAATAAGATGGCGCCGATTTAAAATTATGGGACTAAATTTGGAGTTTTATATATAAAAAAAAGAAAATGCGTTAAACAGCATCAATGCCGGCAACTCCCTAAAAACAAGGTAATTTTTTATACAAATAACGAATGGTGTAAGTCAACTGCTTCGGTATCGATATTTTTTGAAGAATTTGAACATTCTCTTTTATACCCGCACGATCGTGATAGCTCGGTCGGAAAGGGATATAACAAAAAAATCTGTAAACCTTTTCTATATATAAACACAAAAGAAAGAAAAAACTTGTTCATTTTAATGAAGAAGGTATATAAGAACCCTACCTATGCCGACTTCATTTGTTACTTTATCGCCTGCCATCATCGAACCCGATAGAGAGGTTTATTTTCTTCCGTGAAAAAGTTTACCATGCTGTAAACTTACTGCGTCTTTTGACCCACGTCCCATAAGTATCCCAGCTCCTTGGTAGCTTAAGGTAGGCGAGTACCCAAAATTCTAAAATTTTTACTATTACTTTAATCTTTTCCAAACTTGGTATAGTGATTTCAAATATAATGAACAATGCTTATTGGGCAATTTTTTTTATTTAAATATAATTGATTTATTTTTAACGGTGTTTTCAACTAAAAAAGGGGGTTTGCGCTAACACCTTCTAGCATAAAAAGTTTTACATTAATTTACCTGAAATTTTTTACTAATGCTATTTCAATATTTATCTGTGCCATGAATCTCCAACATCTATTGTAAATATACAATATTTTTTTTTAAATGTCCAAGTGTATGTTTATCGAAAAAAATCCTTTTTTGTGTGGTTAATTTATAACATTTTTTCTTAATAACTTCTCTTCTTGTAATTTGTATGTAACTCTAGAGGGCCATTGCATGCATCAATTCAAAACGAAGAATTTAACACATTATTAATGTTTATAGGAAGAAAATTCAATGTGGTAGACTTGTAAGCGTAAACTTCTTTTTTTAGTTGAAAAACACCGTTTAAAGTAAATAAATTATATTTAAATAAAAAAAATGCCGAAATAGTATTATTCATTATATTCGAAATCACTAAGCCAAATTTGGAAAAGGTTAAAGTAATAGTAAAATTTTTAGCATTTTGGAGCATTTTTGGTACTCGCCTACCTTAAAGCTAGTACTTCACTCACACTGGAGCTGGGCGAGAGATTGATTTTGAAACGTCTTGTCACAAATGCGCATGTTCAAAACTGGATTTTTGAATCGCGTTTAAAGCGATTTGGAGCTTTAAATAAATTTTGAGCATGTGCAGCTGGTTTCCAAGAAAGAGTTAATCTTACTTTACTTTATTATGTTTATATTATGAGATAAAAAAATGTTTGCTCATATATGAATCTTATTATGAATTATAAATAATAATTTATTGGGAAACTTATTTTTATAGTAAAATCATCAAAGATCAGTAATAATAATTTTACATAAGCATGTTTACAGTAATATCTTTGTTTACTTTAAAATAGCAAGAACTACTTACAATGATTTTGTTATAATTCTTTGACGATTTATAAAATACTATTAAGAAATAAAGAATACTTGAACTGAAAATTTACTTTCTCGCCTTTGAAACTGCATCAAATTTGTACAAACAAAAGAAAAACAATGTAACTTTTAAAAATTCAACAAATCGGGTTTTACAAGGCATGCGCAGTAGTATTTGTTTTTATTTCTACCGACAGTGTTTCCCATCGCTGGACATAGCAGATAAGTGACAACATTAAGCGTATGCCCAGGTCCATCGTGTGTCCCCCCTACTAGATTATAAGATAAACATCACCTCTTTAGTAAAAGGTAATGCTTTTGAAGGATTATTTTTTTGTATTATACACTAAACCACAGACAAGAATCTAAACAGACTGCGCATTTACGTAGGTGAATGAGGCGAAAAGTCTCCACCCCCCTGACGTAGTAACAAATTAATCTGGTAGGGGCGCTACAAGTGTAGTCGTTTCTTGGCTGCCTATTTTTAGCTCTTTAGGAGCTTTAACGTAGCTAATAACGCTTCGTAATTTGAAAACCTGGTCATACCATCGAGGGTCATACTGTTTTTGCCTGGTTTGAAACATTTTTAACTGCTTATTTTTAACTCCCAAAAGCGGATTTTAGCACAGCTATAAATGTCTCGTAGCTCGTGTAATTTTCGCTTTTCTTAGTGGACTGCGGCACTTGACCAGGGTTCTAAATTACGAGGCGTCATTGACTGTGTTAAAGCTTCAAAAGAAGGCTAGAAATAGGCAGCCAGAAACCATTCCGTGAATGGGCTTGTTGTTTACGTGGGATCTGGCAACAGCTCCGCGATCTAGTTTGCACTTTTCTCGAAGCATTTTTTTTTTTTTTCGAAATTGAGTTTTCTAAGAATAATTTAATTTAGTTGTTATATTTTAAAATTACAACTTCTTGCTGCGCTGTTGGTTGTTTTAATAATTTAACAATGATAACTTGCATCAAAAGAAGTTAGAATAATTGGTTTAAATATATAACAACTATAATATTCTTAGATAATTCTATTTGGAATACCAAAGCAAATAGAATGCAAAAGTAATTCGAGAAAAATGAAAACAAGACTGTGGAGCTGTTGCTAGTTCCCACGTGAAACAAGCCTTGTTATTTAATTTAAAAAGTGAATATATTATTTATATATTTACTGAAATATATGATAACTACTGTTATAATATTTTATATATGATAAAGAAAAATTATAAAATTTAAGTAAATATGCAAACAGAAATTACCACAAAACAATGAAAAAGAATTTTAAACCTTTAATTTACAATTCCAAATTTTACATCTTTAAAAGGGTTTTTTGTATTGAAAATTATAAATATCAATTTCAGGCATATATATATATATATATATATATATATATATATATATATATATATATATATATATATATATATATATATATATATATATATATATATATATATATATATATGCCTGATATTAATCATTTCATATATATATATATATATATATATATATATATATATATATATATATATATATATATATATATATATTATATATATATATATTATAATGTATATATCATTTCATTTATATATAATGTAATATATTTCATAATATATATATAATACATTTCATATATATATATAATATATATATATCATATATATAATGCCACATATTAATCATTTCAATTTAACTTTTCAAAATATTATTAGAATATGTTTTTCAGCAGAAAGGAATTAGCAATAATGAGACCGCATCTCAAAATAATAAGTATGTAGATAAATTTGCAATTAATTATCAAGTTTTAAAGTTAATAAAGCATTTACAAGTTTTGAATTCGGTGTTTACAAGTTTTGAAATCTTAAATATAGTAGTTTTTCCTTCAATGGCTTTTCCTTGTTACAAAAACATTAATATTTCCTTTGCTTATTTTTCTATAACACAGCCAATTATAGTTTGTATAATATCAGAACATACAAGAAGCTAGAAATAATGTTATTACAAATAAAGTGTCTGATTATAAAATGTTTTTTTTTTTCTCAAATAAATTAGAGTTCGCTTCTAGAGCAAGTAAAAATAACTCAATTTCTCTAAATAATCCAATGATTTAAGGGGGGGGGGGGAATCTGAATAATTTACAGTCTACAAGTTCTTTACGGAAAAAGGCATAATTTCTGATAAATGTATCAAAACATTGTTTAATTATTAGTAAATGTATTGCGGCACTTTTGTAATCACAAACTTATACAATGTAGGAAAACAAATGCAAAATATTTATTTTTTAAAATAAAGTGAGATATATTTTAAAAAATAATAACCAAATAAAAAAAAATAACTACCCATCCAAAAAACAGTCAACTAAAAAACATGTTAACAACATCTCAATTCTAGAATAACATCATAAAACCAAAATATCTTTTAAGTATTTTTATATTCAGCTTAGTAATATAAAGCAAAATTGTATTCGTAGGTACCTACACTGTATGCTAAATTTTTTACTCAGAGTAATATATTTAAAAATAAACATATATAGGGAGAGTCATGCAAGTAATTTTGTACAATTCAAGGAATAATTGGCGAAGTAGGTGCACTTGAGTAGGTGTTCCAACAAATCAGGTGTTAATTGGCCCTTTGGAGATGGAGGTTATGGAATGAGTTTTCACACAAATAAGCTCAACTATTTCTTCATCCTATGAAGAAAAAGCTTTTTTAAACACAACACATCAAAATTATGAATAAAAATCCACAAAATTTTTAAAATGCTCTAAAGCGAAGCAATTAATTTACAATATGTATTGTTAGACCTTAAATTTTAATAGCCAATATATCAGGAGGAGGAATATTTCATATTTAGTGAAATGAATTAGTAAGTTTTGAATCAAAAAGTGCTTATTATATGGAAATATCAGCTCTAACTATACAGCTAAACAAGATTTAAAAAAAAAAATTAAAGAATAATTAGGTACTAAAAACAGGTAACATTTGACATAAATTAAAAAGTAAACAATTTAATGAAATGTATCTAATGATTTTTATCTAATGATTTTTGGAAACTGTAAAATTATCCTGCCTAAAAATTTTATTATTTTGGGAGTAAAAATTCCTACAAATCTGGTGGTAACTGGTTCATTCATATATATTTAGAAGGGATCATTAGTTAGCACCTGATTAGGCACCCAACACAACCATATTGCATGCATCTATCATATTTAATGTGCACTCCCTCTACACCGTTACATTCAATGAACATTTTAAGCTGCACGGGCCGTTTATAGGTCATCAGTTAGGTTATTTGTTTAAAACATAGTTTTAAAAACTAACAACAATAATATTTTAACTCTACATATATCTTAACTTATTTAATAAAGTTACACGAAAAAAGTGCAACTCATTTAATAGTTAATAATGTTTAATTATTTTAAATAAAAAATAATTACCGAAGACTAAAAAAAACAGATGCTTTAGGTATGTTAAGCTACATATATCAATAATTTTCAATACAAAAATGACCAATCCTTCTTAAGTGATCGAGCATTTAGCGCTGATGAAAGAAAACTTACAAGAATATTTGAATAAATAAAATATTTAACACACTTACCTATCAATATCCTTGGGAACATAAAATAATTTCATTAAATAAATAAAAAATATGTGTTTTGACGAGAAAAGAACGCAACAAAAATATTTTTCTCCAGGCCTCTCTCGAGTCGCAATTTTCTTCTTCTCCGCAATCCATTTCAAAAGTAGCGCGCATTCATTTATCCAAGTTTGAGCATAATTAGTACAAGTTGCGCGCGCACCTTGGAGTCGCGCGCAGTTTTAACCAGTGACGTGAGAATTAGTTCGAAATTAATCCGCTGGATGGCTGGTGACGTCACTCTCTCAAAAAAAATTCCGATTGGACTGTCTGTTTACAATTATTGTCTGTGCACTTAACAATAGCGCCGGAGTATTAAAATTTTTCAAATGCTATTAAATTATTTAGACATTGTGGTACTTTTAATGTTACTAAAATTTGCAGATATTTTGAAGATGGAAATCGTTTAGTAGTATACGAAGAAGAAATACAGAATTCTTTATCGGGTAGGGGGATGATTTGAAGGATGTCAGCTGCCAATTTTCACTTCGAGCTATGTGGAAGAAAACTGCTTCTTTCAGCCACAAGATGGCGCTCTATTTTCCAAGCGATAGTTTTTTTTTTCTTGTACAAAGAGTTTTTAAGATGTATAGTAGTCTGGCTTCAGACTAAATTTAACTAAACTCAAACTTGCTTCTTCTCGAAAAAAATTATAAATCTTAAACTTAAGTTTTATTAAACTTTTTACATAGATGATAAAATAAATTTTATTTAGTAAGGACATATGATTGGAGAAAACCGTGTATGGTTCTTTTATGAAATAGAAAGGCAAAGGAGCATTGCCTTTCAGCATCTACCTCATCAGTAGAGTGTGAAAATCTATTTTGATCTCGAAATTTCACATTTGTCTCATAAGTCATTTTTTACGGTGCGATATAGTGGAACGGTGCGATGGTTATTGTGTCTTAGCGAGTGTGTCAAACGCTATTGTACTCCGGGTGAGAATATTGTTCTTCAAACGGTTCATTTGCAGATGGCGCTGACGTCCATCGCAATGTCATTCTACTGAAACTTTGGCGTTTCTTTCAATCCCCAAAAACGTTTATTTTCTGGAAACAATTTTTGGGAGGCATGTTTATCCATAGATATCTTAATTAAAGTACAGGGTTGTCCAGAAATAACTTTCCCAACTCAGAGGCCTGTGCATGATGCTGTATTGGTAAGAAAGTGATAAAATTTGAGATACGGACATTACAGATCATGCGCCCTGGATTTATTACAAAAAATAGTTCAAAATTTTGCCGTTAGGTGGTGCTGCAGATCAAAACGGCATTCTACAGTCTTTCTTTATGCGATCCGTGGTTCTCCATAACACTTTCCATTCTTATTGTTGTGTGTTCCACAGCAGAACGCAGTAGATCTGCAGAAATTCCTTTAACGTGCCGAACAATTGAGGCTTTCAGATCCACCAAGGTGCAGGACTTTCTCTGTAGACCTTATCCTTTAAGTATCCCCACAACCAGAAATCACATGGAGTGAGATCAGGCGAGCGAGGAGTCCAGGCAGTCGGGAAAAAGCGGCTGATCACACGTTTATCGGTGAACTGTTTAACACCAAGTAGGATATGGGGATCTTGCTTGAATATTGTGTCCTGCAGGCGGACACGTTATTAGTTGAGGAATCACAAATCCTGTCAACATGTCTTGCTACTGCCTTCCTGTGACAGAGTAGTTTTTTTTAACCCGCGTAGAGTCATTTCCTTAAAAAAAAATAAGGCCCAATGATAAATGTGGCAGTAAAACCGCACCATACAGTAGCCTTTGCCGGGTGCAAACACTTGCTGGATAGCGTGAGGCTTTTCAGTTGCCCAAATCCTGCAGTTATGTGTATTCACATGACCATCCAGATGAAAATGAGCCTCATGACCAAAGGATGTGAAAATGACCAAAGGATGTGAAAATGACCAAAGGATGTGAAAATGACCAAAGGATGTTCCACGGCCAAGCACTATCGACCACCATCAAAGTCGTATCACAGCTTGTGAAAGCGTGGAATCCTAGCAGAGCACGCGATTTCACAGGCCAGGAGTAGCACTTATTGTATGGGCTGTGGTATGTATCGGAAATCGTTGCCTTTTCCAAAATCTACCTTAAATTCTTGTATGCTTTTTGCTTAAACCAACTAGATTGATAGCACCACCAGGTCTGTATCTACCGTTCTGATCAATATTTTTCGTTTTCCAGTGTTTAAAGCATAACAAACATGAAGCATAGTTCTGGTATCAGCATCTTCAACTTCATGTGTGCAAAGAGAGAAAAATCAATTCACGAGCAGAAAAACAGACAACTGATTCACCGTTAGTAATTTTTAATAAAATTTCTACTACGATATTCAAGTTAGCTAGCCTGAATTAGAAAATGAAACAGCTCATTCTTGTTTTATTATTTACGTATGCAAGTGTTATACGTTTTACAGTGAAATTTCCAGATACGAACTGTTTTGAAACTTCAGGAAGTCTTGAAGGCAATTTTGCTAAATATGCTAAGCTTATGGGAATTCAGCAGGCATAATGTGTGTGTGGTCGAACGCGAAAAACCATGGGACAAGCTCCGTCAGCGCTTGCACGTACAAAGCGTAGTTGGACTCTCTTAAAGATTGCACAAATAGCAATATGGTGAGTTCTAGTGTCATTCTCGTTGCCCAGTATTTATTGCGGGTATTTCGCAGCCATGAGAGTGCAGCACAAAGCAAAGTTCAATGGCTCTTGATCATCGGTTGCCACGATGTATGAGCAGTATGCACGGTTTTGCAAAACATACAAAGCAGCTAATTAGACCTGATGGGCATGTCGCGTGCATGACAGATGCGAAAATTCTAGATATGATTCAGCTGTCCCGTGGTAATACCTGCCTCAACTTGCATTTGAATCCAACCACTACCGCATAACCAATCACCAGCCACTTTGAAACTAGCCATTTCAATGTGCAAACCTCCTGGAAGAATCACGAAATTCTCTTTACTATATCCTTGTGGCCACGTCCACTGTATTTGTTTAGCAATGGCGTACAGGGGTTGATCAAGAGACAAAACTGGCACTTGCCCAGGATTTACGTGGGGTAACCGTTAAGGGTGACATTGATGCAGCGTTGGGACATTGGATCATATTTAACGTGCACTCCCTCTGCACGGTCGTTATGACAGAATTTTTTTTGACTCCATGGGCCTTTTATAGTTCGATAGTTATTTTGGCGATGCCTGGACCCGAACCTGGGACCTTACACATGCAAGGCGAACGCTTTAACCGACTGGACTCGCCAGCACCCTCCACTTCAAGAGAAAAATATCTTTTACATGAAAACTAAAAAACCAGAGACAAATTTTAAAGCTGCATTATATTCTACATTTTTTTTAATTGAAAAAATTTAACTATATGACAAACAAACCTTTAAACAACAAACTTAAAATTAATTCAATACTGTTTGATGCCTCTATGGCAAAAAGGGGTCAATGACCAGGTTCGGCATTGGATAACCAATTACAATGCGGGAGTTTACTGGGCTACAATTCCCTTCTTGATTTCCGATTGGCTTAGTATGCAGTAGTTTCGTTTTTTTTTTTTAATTTACGCGTCATTTTTATTAAGATAAATTGTAAAATATTTACTTAGCATTGTATTTACTTTACATTGTATTAGCATCTAAGACTCCGGTACTAACGGTAAACTTAAAACTTTTTTTTTTTGAAAACGAAACTTAAATTAGGAAATTTTTTCAAAAAATTGCATTTATTGAAAACAGCTAAGTTTTTACCGATCATAAAAGTCCTCAATTTTCAAGCAAAAATTGGTTTTAACTTAAAAAAAAAACCGTATTTAAAGAAAAATCGGGAAACTAAGTAAATATTTCTTAAGATTTCGAATTTAAATCTTAAATGGTCTTAGGTGGTAATACAAAACAAATTACGCAAAAATTAAAACTTTCTTAAATAGTATGAATTTATGATATCATGCATTGTTATTTAACTTACGTCAAATAAAAACTTTATCTTCATCTTTTCCTGCAATATGTTATAAATTGGTAATGATATATATATTATATATAAACGCATCCCATATGAAATTATTTCGAAGTGTTTACCTATGTTAAAAACAGCATATCCACAAGACCATGATCAATATAGATTATGCAGTAGATGACGCATCCAAGCGACGCCAACGCCATAAACACACAGCGGATAGAGGCCGAAACGGTTCCACCAGCTGAACGTACGTATTACATATTGCGTATCTAAAGAAGAAGTACTGCTGCGAATTGCATCAAACAAAACTGTTTTTTAAACAATAAAAAGACAAACAACTTTGCAAATACATGTTATTAGCGAAGTTTTAAGTGTGTCCAGATAAATAAGTAAATGCGTTAAATATTACATGATTTTCTGAAATAAAGCCACGTAGCGGATTAACGGCTGGATAAAACCCCATAAAACATATTACATAAAAGATTTAGAAAACAATTGCTATCATTTTAAACCAAATTTCATTATATTTGGACAAGCGGTTCAGGAGTTATGATCAAAAATAGATTTGCCGCCATTTTGCAAGATGGCGGCCAAACGGGTCTGAATCCAGCCGACGTCCATATCAAAAAATGATCGTCTTGTTCTAGTGTACAAACCCTGAAAGTTTCATAAATGTTTCTCAAAAGGCACAATTCTCGAAGAATATGTCGCCCTGCAACAGGACTACTATAAGAAGGCGGCAGAGCTCTTATGAATAAAGCATTTAAATGTCACTGATTAAATTTTTTTCCTATTTTTAATAGCTACAAACTAATTATTTAAATATACTGGAGCATTTAATTTTACTGAAATTTTACAGGGAAAGAAAACTAGAAAGGAAACTGCTTTACTAGAAAGGAAACTGCTATTCCAGGAATACTCTCGGCCACAAGAGGGCGCGCTATTTTCAAAGCGATAGGTGTTTCTACCTTGTAAAAGGAGTTTTAAATATGTTTAGTAGTTCTGCTTTAGACTAAATGTAACTAAACTTAAACTGGCTTCTAATCGAACACAATTAAAAACCTTACACTTAAGTTTCATTAATCTTATCACACAGACGATAAAATACATTTTATTTAGTAAAGACGTACGATTGTAGTAAATGTGTTTGGCTTCTTTTGTGAAATAAAAAGGAGCATGACTTGGTAACAGGAGCATGACTTGGTAACTCCCAAGCGATATCCAGAAACCCCGGATACAAATAATTTCTTATATTTTCGATTTCTTAAATTTTGGAACTCCACTTATCCTAAAATTGCGTTTACTTGTGATTTTATAGAATAGCGAATTTCCAGTGATTTTATAAGCACGCATCTCCAGCTACCTTAAAATCACTTGCTTGGGAGATTTTATGGTCGCATGCATAACTCCAGACCATAGTTCGAAGAATATTTTTTAAAAGTACTAATTTTCTTAAATAATTAAAAAAAATATTCCCAGGTAATATGCATTTGTGCCAATTGTTTTTATATATATAATCCTTTAAGACCGGCAATAAGATGGCGCCGATTTTGAATTATGGGACTAAATTTGGACTTTTGTATGAAAAAAGAAAATGCGTTAAACAGCAATGCCGGCAACTCCCTAAAAACAAGGTAATTTTTTATACAAATGACGAATGGTGTAAGTCAACTGCTTCGGTATCGATATTTTTTGAAGAATTTGAACATTCTCTTTTATACCCGCACGATCGTGATAGCTCTGTCGGAAAGGGATATAACAAAAAATCTGTAAACCTTTTCTATATATAAACACAAAAGAAAGAAAAAACTTGTTCATTTTAATGAAGAAGGTATATAAGAACCCTACCTATGCCGACTTCATTTGTTACTTTATCGCCTGCCATCATCGAACCCGATAGAGAGGTTTATTTTCTTCCGTGAAAAAGTCTACTATGCTGTAAACTTACTGCGTCTTTTGACCCACGTCCCATAAGTATCCTAGCTCCTTGGTAGCTTAAGGTAGGCGAGTACCCAAAATTCTAAAATTTTTACTATTACTTTAATCTTTTCCAAACTTGGTATAGTGATTTCAAATATAATGAACAATGCTTATTGGGCAATTTTTTTTATTTAAATATAATTGATTTATTTTTAACGGTGTTTTCAACTAAAAAAGGGGGTTTGCGCTAACACCTTCTAGCATAAAAAGTTTTACATTAATTTACCTGAAATTTTTTACTAATGCTATTTCAATATTTATCTGTGCCATGAATCTCCAACATCTATTGTAAATATACAATATTTTTTTTTAAATGTCCAAGTGTAAGTTTATCGAAAAAAATCCTTTTTTGTGTGGTTAATTTATAACATTTTTTCTTAATAACTTCTCTTCTTGTAATTTGTATTAACTCTAGAGGGCCATTGCATGCATCAATTCAAAACGAAGAATTTAACACATTATTAATGTTTATAGGAAGAAAATTCAATGTGGTAGACTTGTAAGCGTAAACTTCTTTTTTTAGTTGAAAAACACCGTTTAAAGTAAATAAATTATATTTAAATAAAAAAAATGCCGAAATAGTATTATTCATTATATTCGAAATCACTAAGCCAAATTTGGAAAAGGTTAAAGTAATAGTAAAATTTTTAGCATTTTGGAGCATTTTTGGTACTCGCCTACCTTAAAGCTAGTACTTCACTCACACTGGAGCTGGGCGAGAGATTGATTTTGAAACGTCTTGTCACAAATGCGCATGTTCAAAACTGGATTTTTGAATCGCGTTTAAAGCGATTTGGAGCTTTAAATAAATTTTGAGCATGTGCAGCTGGTTTCCAAGAAAGAGTTAATCTTACTTTACTTTATTATGTTTATATTATGAGATAAAAAAATGTTTGCTCATATATGAATCTTATTATGAATTATAAATAATAATTTATTGGGAAACTTATTTTTATAGTAAAATCATCAAAGATCAGTAATAATAATTTTACATAAGCATGTTTACAGTAATATCTTTGTTTACTTTAAAATATCAATAACTACTTACAATGATTTTGTTATAATTCTTTGACGATTTATAAAATACTATTAAGAAATAAAGAATACTTGAACTGAAAATTTACTTTCTCGCCTTTGAAACTGCATCAAATTTGTACAAACAAAAGAAAAACAATGTAACTTTTAAAAACTCAACAAATCGGGTTTTACAAGGCACGCGCAGTAGTATTTGTTTTTATTTCTACCGACAGTGTTTCCCATCGCTGGACATAGCAGATAAGTGACAACATTAAGCGTATGCCCAGGTCCATCGTGTGTCCCCCCTACTAGATTATAAGATAAACATCACCTCTTTAGTAAAAGGTAATGCTTTTGAAGGATTATTTTTTTGTATTATACACTAAACAATAGCGCCGGAGTATTAAAATTTTTCAAATGCTATTAAATTATTTAGACATTGTGGTACTTTTAATGTTACTAAAATTTGCAGATATTTTGAAGATGGAAATCGTTTAGTAGTATACGAAGAAGAAATACAGAATTCTTTATCGGGTAGGGGGATGATTTGAAGGATGTCAGCTGCCAATTTTCACTTCGAGCTATGTGGAAGAAAACTGCTTCTTTCAGCCACAAAATGGCGCTCTATTTTCCAAGCGATAGTTTTTTTTTCTTGTACAAAGAGTTTTTAAGATGTATAGTAGTCTGGCTTCAGACTAAATTTAACTAAACTCAAACTTGCTTCTTCTCGAAAAAAATTATAAATCTTAAACTTAAGTTTTATTAAACTTTTTACATAGATGATAAAATAAATTTTATTTAGTAAGGACATATGATTGGAGAAAACCGTGTATGGTTCTTTTATGAAATAGAAAGGCAAAGGAGCATTGCCTTTCAGCATCTACCTCATCAGTAGAGTGTGAAAATCTATTTTGATCTCGAAATTTCACATTTGTCTCATAAGTCATTTTTTACGGTGCGATATAGTGGAACGGTGCGATGGTTATTGTGTCTTAGCGAGTGTGTCAAACGCTATTGTACTCCGGGTGAGAATATTGTTCTTCAAACGGTTCATTTGCAGATGGCGCTGACGTCCATCGCAATGTCATTCTACTGAAACTTTGGCGTTTCTTTCAATCCCCAAAAACGTTTATTATCTGGAAACAATTTTTGGGAGGCATGTTTATCCATAGATATCTTAATTAAAGTACAGGGTTGTCCAGAAATAACTTTCCCAACTCAGAGGCCTGTGCATGATGCTGTATTGGTAAGAAAGTGATAAAATTTGAGATACGGACATTACAGATCATGCGCCCTGGATTTATTACAAAAAATAGTTCAAAATTTTGCCGTTAGGTGGTGCTGCAGATCAAAACGGCATTCTACAGTCTTTCTACATGCGATCCGTGGTTCTCCATAACACTTTCCATTCTTATTGTTGTGTGTTCCACAGCAGAACGCAGTAGATCTGCAGAAATTCCTTTAACGTGCCGAACAATTGAGGCTTTCAGATCCACCAAGGTGCAGGACTTTCTCTGTAGACCTTATCCTTTAAGTATCCCCACAACCAGAAATCACATGGAGTGAGATCAGGCGAGCGAGGAGTCCAGGCAGTCGGGAAAAAGCGGCTGATCACACGTTTATCGGTGAACTGTTTAACACCAAGTAGGATATGGGGATCTTGCTTGAATATTGTGTCCTGCAGGCGGACACGTTATTAGTTGAGGAATCACAAATCCTGTCAACATGTCTTGCTACTGCCTTCCTGTGACAGAGTAGTTTTTTTTAACCCGCGTAGAGTCATTTCCTTAAAAAAAAATAAGGCCCAATGATAAATGTGGCAGTAAAACCGCACCATACAGTAGCCTTTGCCGGGTGCAAACACTTGCTGGATAGCGTGAGGCTTTTCAGTTGCCCAAATCCTGCAGTTATGTGTATTCACATGACCATCCAGATGAAAATGAGCCTCATGACCAAAGGATGTGAAAATGACCAAAGGATGTGAAAATGACCAAAGGATGTTCCACGGCCAAGCAGTATCGACCACCATCAAAGTCGTATCACAGCCTGTGAAAGCGTGGAATCCTAGCAGAGCATGCGATTTCACAGGCCAGGAGTAGCACTTATTGTATGGGCTGTGGTATGTATCGGAAATCGTTGCCTTTTCCAAAATCTACCTTAAATTCTTGTATGCTTTTTGCTTAAACCAACTAGATTGATAGCACCACCAGGTCTGTATCTACCGTTCTGATCAATATTTTTCGTTTTCCAGTGTTTAAAGCATAACAAACATGAAGCATAGTTCTGGTATCAGCATCTTCAACTTCATGTGTGCAAAGAGAGAAAAATCAATTCACGAGCAGAAAAACAGACAACTGATTCACCGTTAGTAATTTTTAATAAAATTTCTACTACGATATTCAAGTTAGCTAGCCTGAATTAGAAAATGAAACAGCTCATTCTTGTTTTATTATTTACGTATGCAAGTGTTATACGTTTTACAGTGAAATTTCCAGATACGAACTGTTTTGAAACTTCAGGAAGTCTTGAAGGCAATTTTGCTAAATATGCTAAGCTTATGGGAATTCAGCAGGCATAATGTGTGTGTGGTCGAACGCGAAAAACCATGGGACAAGCTCCGTCAGCGCTTGCACGTACAAAGCGTAGTTGGACTCTCTTAAAGATTGCACAAATAGCAATATGGTGAGTTCTAGTGTCATTCTCGTTGCCCAGTATTTATTGCGGGTATTTCGCAGCCATGAGAGTGCAGCACAAAGCAAAGTTCAATGGCTCTTGATCATCGGTTGCCACGATGTATGAGCAGTATGCACGGTTTTGCAAAACATACAAAGCAGCTAATTAGACCTGATGGGCATGTCGCGTGCATGACAGATGCGAAAATTCTAGATATGATTCAGCTGTCCCGTGGTAATACCTGCCTCAACTTGCATTTGAATCCAACCACTACCGCATAACCAATCACCAGCCACTTTGAAACTAGCCATTTCAATGTGCAAACCTCCTGGAAGAATCACGAAATTCTCTTTACTATATCCTTGTGGCCACGTCCACTGTATTTGTTTAGCAATGGCGTACAGGGGTTGATCAAGAGTCAAAACTGGCACTTGCCCAGGATTTACGTGGGGTAACCGTTAAGGGTGACATTGATGCAGCGTTGGGACATTGGATCATATTTAACGTGCACTCCCTCTGCACGGTCGTTATGACAGAATTTTTTTTGACTCCATGGGCCTTTTATAGTTCGATAGTTATTTTGGCGATGCCTGGACCCGAACCTGGGACCTTACACATGCAAGGCGAACGCTTTAACCGACTGGACTCGCCAGCACCCTCCACTTCAAGAGAAAAATATCTTTTACATGAAAACTAAAAAACCAGAGACAAATTTTAAAGCTGCATTATATTCTACATTTTTTTTAATTGAAAAAATTTAACTATATGACAAACAAACCTTTAAACAACAAACTTAAAATTAATTCAATACTGTTTGATGCCTCTATGGCAAAAAGGGGTCAATGACCAGGTTCGGCATTGGATAACCAATTACAATGCGGGAGTTTACTGGGCTACAATTCCCTTCTTGATTTCCGATTGGCTTAGTATGCAGTAGTTTCGTTTTTTTTTTTAATTTACGCGTCATTTTTATTAAGATAAATTGTAAAATATTTACTTAGCATTGTATTAGCATCTAAGACTCCGGTACTAACGGTAAACTTAAAACTTTTTTTTTTTTGAAAACGAAACTTAAATTAGGAAATTTTTTCAAAAAATTGCATTTATTGAAAACAGCTAAGTTTTTACCGATCATAAAAGTCCTCAATTTTCAAGCAAAAATTGGTTTTAACTTAAAAAAAACCGTATTTAAAGAAAAATCGGGAAACTAAGTAAATATTTCTTAAGATTTCGAATTTAAATCTTAAATGGTCTTAGGTGGTAATACAAAACAAAATACGCAAAAATTAAAACTTTCTTAAATAGTATGAATTTATGATATCATGCATTGTTATTTAACTTACGTCAAATAAAAACTTTATCTTCATCTTTTCCTGCAATATGTTATAAATTGGTAATGATATATATATTATATATAAACGCATCCCATATGAAATTATTTCGAAGTGTTTACCTATGTTAAAAACAGCATATCCACAAGACCATGATCAATATAGATTATGCAGTAGATGACGCATCCAAGCGACGCCAACGCCGTAAACACACAGCGGATAGAGGCCGAAACGGTTCCACCAGCTGAACGTACGTATTACATATTGCGTATCTAAAGAAGTACTGCTGCGAATTGCATCAAACAAAAACTGTTTTTTAAACAATAAAAAGACAAACAACTTTGCAAATACATGTTATTAGCGAAGTTTTAAGTGTGTCCAGATAAATAAGTAAATGCGTTAAATATTACATGATTTTCTGAAATAAAGCCACGTAGCGGATTAACGGCTGGATAAAACCCCATAAAACATATTACATAAAAGATTTAGAAAACAATTGCTATCATTTTAAACCAAATTTCATTATATTTGGACAAGCGGTTCAGGAGTTATGATCAAAAATAGATTTGCCGCCATTTTGCAAGATGGCGGCCAAACGGGTCTGAATCCAGCCGACGTCCATATCAAGACCGGCAATAAGATGGCGCCGATTTAGAATTATGGGACTAAATTTGGACTCTTGTATGAAAAAAGAAAATGCGTTAAACAGCAATGCCGGCAACTCCCTAAAAACAAGGTAATTTTTTATACAAATGACGAATGGTGTAAGTCAACTGCTTCGGTATCGATACTTTTTGAAGAATTTGAACATTCTCTTTTATACCCGCACGATCGTGATAGCTCTGTCGGAAAGGGATATAACAAAAAATCTGTAAACCTTTTCTATATATAAACACAAAAGAAAGAAAAAAACTTGTTCATTTTAATGAAGAAGGTATTTAAGAACCCTACCTATGCCGACTTCATTTGTTACTTTATCGCCTGCCATCATCGAACCCGATAGAGAGGTTTATTTTCTTCCGTGAAAAAGTCTACTATGCTGTAAACTTACTCTTAAGGTAGGCGAGTACCCAAAATTCTAAAATTTTTACTATTACTTTAATCTTTTCCAAACTTGGTATAGTGATTTCAAATATAATGAACAATGCTTATTGGGCAATTTTTTTTATTTAAATATAATTGATTTATTTTTAACGGTGTTTTCAACTAAAAAAGGGGGTTTGCGCTAACACCTTCTAGCATAAAAAGTTTTACATTAATTTACCTGAAAATTTTTACTGATGCTATTTCAATATATATCTGTGCCATGAACCTCTAACATGTTGTGTAAATATACAATATTTTTTTTTTAAATGTCCAAGTGTAAGTTAATCGAAAAAAATCTTTTTTGTGTGGTTAATTTATAACATTTAGCTTAATAACTTCTCTTCTTGTAATTTGTGTGTAACCCTAGCCAAGAGGGTCATTGCATGTATCAGTTCAAAACGAAGAATTTAACACATAATTAATGTTTATAGGAGGAAAATTCAATGTGGTAGACTTGCTAGCGTAAACTTATTTTTTTAGTTGTAAAACACCGTTTAAAATAAATAAATTACATTTAAATAAAAAAAATGCCGAAATAGTATTATTCATTATATTTGAAATCACTATGCCCAATTTGGAAAAGGTTAAAGTAATAGTAAAAATTTTAGAATTTTGGAGCATTTTGGGTACTCGCCTACCTTAAAGCTAGTAATCCACTCACACTGGAGCTGGGCGAGAGATTGATTTTGTGACGTCTTGTCACAAATGCGCATGTGCAAATCTGGATTCTTGAATCGCGTTCAAAGCGATTTGGAGCTGTAAATAAATTTTGAGCATGGTTTCAAGAAAGAGTTAACCTTTCTTTACTTTATTTATGTTTATATTATGAGATAAAGAATGTTCGCTCATAGATGAATCTTATTATGAATTATTAATAATAATTTATTGGAAAACTCATTTTTCTAGTAAAATCATCAAATATCAGCAATAATAATTTAACATAAGCATGTTTACAGTAATATCTTTGTTTACTTTAAAATAGTAAGAACTACATACAATGATTTTATTATGATTCTTTGACAATTTATAAAGTACTATTAAGAAAGAAAGCCTTGAACTAAAAATTTACTTTCTCGCCTTTGAAACTGCATCAAATCTGTACAAACAAAAAAAGTAAACAATGTAACTTTTAAAAATTCAACAAATCGGGTTTTACAAGGCATGCGCAGTAGTATTTGTAGTATTTGTTTGTAGTATATGTTGTATTTGTTTGTAGTATATGTAGTATTTGTTTTTATTTCCACTGACAGTGTTTCTCATCGCTCCTCTAAGCTGGACATAGCAGATAAGTGACAACATTAAGAGTATGCCCAGGTCCAGCGTGAGTCCCCCCTACGAGATTATAAGATAAACATCACCTCTTTAATAAAAGGTAATGCTTTAAAAGGAATATTTTTATATATTTTACACGAATGCAAGGCAACGACGACGACGACGACGACGTTTTAATTTTGTTGAAGAACCAGCGCCGCAGGCGCTTTAGTCTCCGACTCATACAGTTTTCACAGTGAATAATGGAGTTGCCTGAATGGCAAAGTCTGATGATGCAGTTCACTTGAGTTCTAAAACGTTAGTACTATAAACACAGGGGAAAACAAAAACACAATGAGCATGAGAGATCGAAAATCATTAAAATGAGGAAAAAAAAATTTGATAAGAAAAAATGATAAATATAAATATATAAAAACAATTGAAAAAAGCCAAGAGAAGTTTAGGTCACAAGAACCTGGTTCCAAGACCTTCACCCAAACCACGCGCTCGAAATTGCACTCGTATCCCATCCCTGAGCAAGGGAACGGTCCATTAAAGGGAAGATTAAAGGATCAAATTGCACAATAAAAAACTAATTAAAAACAAAAACCAATTACAGGGAAGTGTGAAAATCATCGAAAAAAAAATAAATAAATAAAAAATAATAATAAAGTGTTAAAATAATCGAAGGAGATGGGCAAATCAGGTTGAAACGGACTAAGGCACAGGGTTGGCAAGAAATCCTGGGAGTGTAAGCTAATTCAAGATGTGCAGGTGAAAATCTTAATGCAGGAACAGGTCAGCAAGAACAGAATGTTTTGGTGACCGAGTCTTGAGACTCATGACAAAGTTAAGATAATTCCGAGAATCGGTGCCGTTTTTTGCGGTTTTGGGGTTGCATGGTGAGTGGTGCTCAGCGCGTGTCGTAGTTGCCAGAAAAAAGTCATTATGGTTAAGTAGGCGCTGCTAGGTTTTATATCAGGCTTGCGGGAGATATTTTAAAATGCAGCGGGGCCTGTTTTTGTGATCAATGTTTAAGTAATTATAATATTTGATGGAATTAATAACTGGGTTAGGATGAAATTCGAGGGAGTTGTAGAATTTATTTGCGTTTTTTGCCATAAATTCACTTAGAGGCGGGATTTTAAAATCTTTTTGGATGTCTGCGTTTCTGATGTACCAAGGAGAATTTGTTATTTGTCTGAGCAGCTTGTTTTGTAGTGTGTTCAATTTCTTCATTTTAGTGTTAGTGGCACCTCCCCAGATTTGGGAGGCATAGGTGATGGATGGCCTGATGATCATTTTATAGAGAAGAACTTTGTTGCTGACCGAGAGAGGTGATCTTTTACCAATGAGGTTAATAAGTAAAAATTTATTTTTTCGGAATTTTTGATGTAAGTTGGTGAATTGTTGAATCCAGGTGAGGTGGGTGTCAAAAGTAATTCCAAGGTATTTGGTGGTATTTGACCACGTGATAATTTTGTTATTTAAGGTGAGCTTTGGAAGGGGGATTTTTTTCCTTTTTTTGCGAAACATGATGGCAGCACTTTTTTCGACATTAATTTTAATTTTCCATTTGGTAAGCCAGTTTTGAAGGAGATTTAAGTGTTTTTGGAGACGTTTGCCGATTGTCTTGACATTTTGAGCTCGGGAGAGGATTGCAGTATCATCTGCGAATAAGCAAATCTGAGTGTCAGGGAGCTGGGGAATGTCATTGATGTAGCAGTTGTATAAAATTGGCCCAATTAGGCTGCCCTGAGGGCAAGAGGCTCTGACGGGTCTGAGTGTGGAGATGCAGTCGTTTATTTTTGCAACAAAATTTCGATTAGTAAGGTAGGAGAAGATGAGTTTCACGAGAGTATCTGGTGCTCCCATTTTAATTAATTTGAAAATTATAGCGCTATGCCAGACTTTATCGAATGCTTTGGCCACGTCCAGGAAGATCGCACCGGTTTTGTGTCCAAATCTAAATCCTGTTAGGATGAATTCGGTAGCACGGAGGAGTTGGTGGTTAGTCGAATGTATTTCCCTAAATCTAAACTGTTGGGGGATGAGGATGTTATTATTTTCGAAAAAATCGTTGAGTCTATTTTTAATAATGAACTCCGTGATTTTACCTAAGATCGGGAGAAGTGAGATTGGCCGGTAGCTAACTGGGTCAGTGGGGTCTTTGTTAGGTTTTTTTAATTGGCACGACAACTGCAGTTTTAAGATTGTTAGGAAAGTGATGGAGATCGAGGATTTTAGTAATAAGTAGAAGAATAAATTCAAGAACGTTAGGCGTGATATTTCTTATCATTTTGTTGGTGATTCCGTCACGTCCCGGGGCCTTTTTTATTTTTATTTTCTTTATGTAGTTGGCGAGTTCTTGGAGGGATGGAGGGGGAAGGGGGGAGTTGTTAGGAGATTGGAGGAAGAGAGAGACAGTGCTATCAACTTCGGCCTCAAATAACACTGGGGGTGGGGGGATATCTCTATTGATGTCGAACTGTTGTTCGAACGCGTCAGCTAGGACCTCGACCTTCTCGGAATCGGCGTGGGCGAAACCACTTTCAATTTTAAGGGATGAGTGTGCAATTTTCTCTTGTCTGAAGCGTTTTGCGGCTCTCCAAATGGAATTGTTTTCAGTGGAGAGAGACATAATGTAATCAAACCAACTCTGCTGGTTTAGGGAAGTGAGTTGTTTTCTAATGGTTTTTTTGAATATGCCTGAGTTGAGATTTCAGATGTGGGTCTCTGCATCTTTGCCATTCTTTGCGGAGTTTATTTTTGCATCGAATTAAAGTGCGAATGGAATTAGGGACAAAAATATCGTCTGTGATTTTTATTTTTGATGATGCAAGTTTGTGGGCAGAAGTGATTTTATCAGAAAGCCAAGTTACAGCGTCTTCGATGTCCGAGGGTTGATTAATGGGGGGAGGATGGGTAGTAGAAAGAGAGAGAAATTCTCTATATTTTCCCCAATCAGTTTTGAAGGTATCTCTAATACTTTTGTCGATAGAAGTATTAAAATCGGTAACGACAGGGTTATGGTCTGAAGAAAGCTCAGCAATTGCGTTTGATTGACAAAAGTAAGAAAGTTTTTAATAAGACAAATATCAATTACGGATTTGGAACTTCTGCCAATTCTGGTGGGCTGTTTGGGGGCTAAAATATGAATGTTATGTGTGTTTGCGAATTTAAAAAGAGCGTTACCAGTAGCATTTTGTCGACTGTATTTATTCCACGTAGGATGTTTTGCGTTAAGATCACCACTAATGATAACATCGTCGGAAAGATTGAAAATTATATCAAGATCATTTATGTACAAAGGGTTAACATTGTTAGGGATGTAGACGGAAGCAACAATAGTGGGGGGGATATTGGGGGGAGTAATTTTAATAATTGAAGCCTCGATGTAACCAAGATTCGGTGTTGGGATTCTATGGTGGGGGATATTATTTTTAATGAAAATTGCAGTTCCGTGAATGGTATCGATATTAGGGGTTTTATCATCGCGATGGGAGACATAGTTAGGAAGATAAATTTTAATATTAGGGTACAAATTGGTTTCTTGAACCAGAATGATGTCTGGGTTGTGCGTGTTTGCGAAGATTTTGAATTCGAGGTGTTTTTGACGAAGGCCCGCTGCGTTCCATTGAATAATTTTTAGTTTCTTAAGATTGAATTTTGGTCATTAGGAGTTCAATCATTTTATTCATAGTTTGCATCATTGTGAGGTTTTGAGCTGTCATGGCTTCAACTAATTTTGTTAAGTTTTTAATGTTTTCCTGTGTTTCTTGAGTGAATTTATGAAAAGTTTCTTCATGCGTGTTAGTTGGCAAATTTGGGCTAGTCTCATTTGATGGGGTTGTTTGGGATTGACCTGAAGCCAGCCGAGCCCAGTTCACACCGGGGGCGGCTAAGTTGGAGGTGAATGTGCGTGAAGGGGGCTGTTGAACATTAATTTGGGGTCTTGGGTACCTCGGGCATAGCCTGCTGGAGGCAGTGTGCTCTGCGCCGCAGTTGGCACATTTTGGAGGGGAGTCCCTAGGTTTCTGGCACTCTCGTGAGTGGTGAGTGCCTGCGCATTTCACGCATTTGGGGCTACTGTTACAATTTTGGGACAAATGGTTGAAATTTTGGCAGTTAAAGCATTGGAGTGCTTTATTTGGCTTTTTGTAGTGCTCGACAGTTATTGAAAGGCGCTGAAAGTACTGCATTTTGTAAATATCTTCCGCTTGTTTATTATCAGTCAGGGTTAGCTGGAAGATTGGAAGGGGATATCGTTTGCTCATGCTTTTCAGCTGCACAACTCTCTCAACTTGGTAACCCTGAATCTCAAGTTCGTCAGCGACGTCTTTCGCGGGGATGTCTCTAGGTAGACCTTTAATCACCACTTTAAACGGTTTTATTTTAGGGCCGTTTGCCAGGTAATAATCAATTTTGTGGTGCGAGAGATAACTCGTTATCTTCCTATGCTCTTCAGAATTAGAAGGTGTTATTTTGAAATAGTCGCCTTGAAGGCAAAAGGTTAATTCCCGCTTGACCAACTTTACGAGTTGGTCGAATGTAGCGTTGTGGCCGCGAATTGCCTTCATGAAAATGGGTTTGGCTATTTCAACCATTTGCGGGGGGTGGTCATTTTCCTCTTCGGGGAGGTTTACAAGTGCTTCAAATCGATTACTTTGAGCGAGCGGTTGATCTTGAATCCAGGTTTGGACTTTTTCTATAGGCTTTATCGGGCTATTGTTCTTGCTTAGGGCAAGCTTGGCAGTTTTGCTTTTTTGGGGGAATTTAAAATCTGATTCGGGATTTGGAGAAGTGGAATTTACAGTTGACGATGATTCTCTGTTTCTTTTATAAGGGGTTTTAAAGGGGGTGGGGGGATTGAAATTTCGATCTCTCATACTCACCGCATTTTCTTCGGCATGGAGTTTGCAGTCGTTGATGGGGCACTTCGGCAGATTATCCAGTTGGGATTGCAGATCGTTCTTCATCTTGATGGCGGCATCCATTGCCCTTGTTGCGAAGCAGCGGGACTGTTCTTCTTGTGGCTCGAGAGTGTCTAACAGTTCATTCTTGGCTTGAATCAGCAGGGTATAGGCCTTCATGTCTACGGATGCAGACATCTCGAGGTTCCAAGGATTTTGCAGGCGATAAGGGAAGCTTAGGGCCATCTTGGCTCCAGCTGGGGTTGGCAGACTTGGCGCCCAGCGCCAGCAATTCCGTACTCTGGCGAAGATCTTTCTGTGAGAAAGTAGGGGCAGCGAAAGGCGAGCCTCCATGGCCCTGGATGGGGTCTTCTTTTACAGACTCGGCCGATGAGAAGGAGGCGACTGAGCCGCAGGAACGGACGACCTCTTCGTTCCGCTAGCAGGCTCCGAATGAGCAAGGAAACAGGGCTTTAGAATTTTTCAAATACAATTAAATTATTTAAACAAAGTGGTACGTTTAATGCTACTAAAATTTGCAGATATTTTGAAGATGGAAATCGTTTAGTAGTATAGAAAGAAGAAAAACAGAATTCTTCATCGGATAAGGGGATGATTTGAAGGATGTCAGCTGCCAATTTTCACTTCGAGCTATGTGGAAGAAAACTGCTTCTTTCAGCCACAAGATGGCGCTCTATTTTCCAAGCGATAGTTTTTTTTTCTTGTACAAAGAGTTTTAAAGATGTATAGTAGTCTGGCTTCAGACTAAATTTAACTAAACTCAAACTTGCTTCTTCTCGAAAAAAATTATAAATCTTAAACTTAAGTTTTATTAAACTTTTTACATAGACGATAAAATAAATTTTATTTAGTAAGGACATATGATTGGAGAAAACCGTGTATGGTTCTTTTATGAAATAGAAAGGCAAAGGAGCATTGCCTTTCAGCATCTACCTCATCAGTAGAGTGTGAAAATCTATTTTGATCTCGAAATTTCACATTTGTCTCATAAGTCATTTTTTACGGTGCGATATAGTGGAACGGTGCGATGGTTATTGTGTTTCAGCGAGTGTGTCAAACGCTATTGTACTCCGGGTGAGAATATTGTTCTTCAAACGGTTCATTTGCAGATGGCGCTGACGTCCATTGCAATGTCATTCTACTGAAACTTTGGCGTTTCTTTCAATCCACAGAAACGTTTATTTTCTGGAAACATTTTTTGGAGGCATGTTTACCCATAGAGATCTTAATTAGGGTTGTCCAGAAATAAGTTTCCCAACTCAGAGGCCTGTGTAGGATGCTGTATTGGTCAGAAAGTGATAAAATTTGAGATACAGACATTTCAGATCATGCGCTATGGATTTATTACAAAAAATAGTTCACAAATTTGCCATTAGGTGGCGCTGCAGATGAAAAAGGTATTCTACAGTTTTTCTACATGCGATCCGTGGTTCTCCATAACACTTTCCATTCTTATTGTTGTGTGTTCCACAGCAGAACGCAGTAAATCTGCAGAAATTTTTTTGAACGTGCCGAACAATTGAGGACTTCAGATCCGCCAAGGTTGCAGGACGTTCTCTGTAGATCTTATACTTTAAGTATCCCCACAACCAGAAATCACATGGAGTGAGATCAGGTGAGCGAGGAGGCCAGGCTGTCGGGAAAAAGCGGCTGATCACACGTTCATCGGTGAAAGTTGCTTGCAACACCTGTCTTACACCAAAAAGGATATGGGGAGGGACACCATCCTGCTTGAATATTGTGCCCTGCAGGCGGACACGTTGCTGTAGTTGAGGAATCACAAATCTTGTCAACATGTCTTGCTACTGCCTTCCTGTGACAGAGTAGTTTTTTTTAAAACCCGCGTAGAGTCATCTCCTCAAAAAATAAGGCCCAACGATGAATGTGGCAGTAAAACCGCACCATACAGTAACCTTTGCCGGGTGCAAAGGCACTTTCTGGATAGCGTGAGTCTTTTCAGTTGCCAAAATCCTGCAGTTATGTGTATTCTCCTGACCAGTTCCATCCGGATGGAAATGAGCCTCATGACCAAAAGGATGAGAAAATGACCAAAGGATGTTCCACGGCCGAATCGACCACCATTCGGGCTAGGAACTGCAGAGAAAATGTTTCCCGAACTTCATGGTCTTCGTCAGTCAGTTTGTGTTGTCTATGGATTTTGTAAGGATAATGACCCAGAATCCTGCGCATCACACGCCAGACGGTCGAATAGGGTATATCCACAGCACGAGAAACAGTTGGCACTCTGACAATACCATGTGGAGATTGGCTAGTTGTTTCAGCGACTGCCAAAGAAACATCTTCTACTCCTGCAGATTCGATAGGCTTGCGTCCTCTACCTGCAGAAGTCCCAGCTGTCCGGTTTTTTCAAACTTCTTCATCATTTTTCGCAGACCACTCCTCGGCGTAAATTTTCCAGCTTTCGGAATTCTTTTAAAGCAACAACGGAGTTCTCGTCGTTCTGGTAGAAACAGCGACTTGAAATCAACTGCCTGTTAAACACTACCCGTCTTCCACGTTTATGGGGCTTGTCTATTGGATTTGTTGCGCAGAAACGTTATTTCTGAAAATCTCATTGTTGCATTATGCAAACTACTAAGGTCTTCTTCTTTGCTGGCTAGCCTCTTTACTCACCTCATTTCATCAAACGTGATTTTTGGTTGCGAGACTTCTTAAAGGGCAAGGTTTACCGGAACGCCAGAAACCTTGGCTGATGTGAAAGCCTCAATTGTTCGGCATTTTTGAGGTCTTTCTGCGATCCACCGTTGAACACAATGCTATAAGAATGGGAAAAATTGTGCAGAACCACGTATCTCATGTAGAGCAACTGTGAAATACCTTTTTGATATGCAGCGCCACCTAACGGCAAATTTTAAAACGATTTTTTTAAAAGTAAATCGAGAGCACATGATCTGAAATGTCTGCGCCTCAAATTTTGTCACTTTCAGACCAATACAGCATGCTGCACAGGCCTCTGAGTTGGGAAACTTATTTCTGGACAACCCTGTATACAATTATTAGGTGAGGGGAGGCTCCCCCTTCTCCCCTATAAGTTACGGTCCTGCGGATAGCTTTGCATTTTTTTTAAAGCGTTAACAATACTGTGTTGCACGGACGAAAACTAAGTAAATAGAATCGTGGGAGACAGCATCAGTGCCCTCTAGCGAATTTAGCGTTGTAGAATCCGGCTTTCTGTTTGTGCTTGATGCACTATTTCTTCTAGCTCCTATATAGTACTGGGCAGTGAAATAGCCCCAAAGCTAATATAGATTGTTATCTATAGGCTACGTCCTCACTACGACAACTAAAACAAAAATGTCAACAAATTTCGCGCTCATCCCCATACAATTTGTATTGGCATGCGCGCGCATGGAGGATGAAACAACCGCAATTCATACACCGTGCGTCAACGAAAACATTGACGCACGGTGACTGCACCTCAATTGTGACGCACGGTGTTTTAGCTATTAACGCATGCCTTAAGTGTCTGCGAGAATACTCTGGTTCGGTGCATCTTGCGCTATGGTAACTTGAGAGAAAAAAAAAAGAGAATATCATTGGAACTTTTCAAATTATCAAATCGGAACCCAAAAAAAAAAAAAAAAAAAAGCAATTAAAAATTCCACTCTTGCTAAGTAACCCTGAAAATAGTTGCAAGAAAGAATCGAAAATCCTGACAACTTTTTCTATTTAAGCCATGTTAATTTGTTGTAGGGTTGCTATTGTCAATAAAAAAATAAAAGGGAAAAAATAAGGGCAATTGAAATAGAAGTGCATTAACTATTTTATATCAATTGAATTTTAATTAAATTTTCAGAACCTTAAATGTCTCCATTTAAATTGATGTGTTTAATTTTTTTTCTTGTGCTTTTTATGCATTGTGATAAAAACGTTTGTCCCATATGATAAGAAACTGGTTTGATATGATTGATGATTTTGATACTGGTTTGTCAAAATGTTATATAAAGTGAAATAAAATAATGGTGGAAAAATGTAAATGTTTTAAGACTTGAAAGTGTCTAGGGGCTGGGGAACCCAGTCGATTAGGCATTCGCCTAGCATGCGGAAGGTCCGAGGTTCGGGTCCGGCCATTGCCAAAATAACTGCCGGCCTATAAGCAGCCCGTGCAGCTAAAAAATGTCCGACGAATAATACCCCGTGTGGCGGGAGTGCACTTTAAATATCCTTCAAAGTCCTATCGCTGCATACGATGTGGTCCTTAATGGTTGCGTTGGGTGTCTACATTAGTAGTTTCGGTAAAGTAAAGGGGATATAAACTTCGCTAGCAAAAGCTAATTAATATAAATATGCACTATTGTATCAAGTATCTTTTAATTAAGCTATCAAAAACATTGAAATCTCTACAATACTTTTAGCTTGTGAGTTAATTTAAAATCTAACTGAACCTACTGACCTCATGAAGCTATTTACGAATCTAACATTTATATTATAATGTATTTCAATTTTTAACTAAAATGATATTTCTTTTTATTTAACTCTTAATATAAATGTATTATGCCCAATCTCTTTGGCTTAGTGGTCAGCTCTTCTTGATCTTATTCCGTGGATCCAAGATCGTATACGGGTCCAGATAAATTAATTAAAAAATCTCAGAGAATTTCCAATTTAAATGTTATATAAGTTAAAAACCTCTGTTTTAAACCAACAATTTTATTTGTTACACTGAGTGTTAAGATTACTAACAAAATTAATGTTTTCGTATCAATGTTGAAATCAAGGTCACGCGTTAAAGCAAGCGATACAAACTTTTCATCCCATTTTCTAGCACAACACCGGCATTGGGAAGATCTAACAGATCCTTCAGACGCATGTGTTTGAAAAAAAAACCCTACAATTTAACGAAAAAACCGTTCGCTGTTGCCTCGTTTGGCGGTCGCCAAGTTTTTGTTTTAGTTGTCGTAGTGAGGACATAGCCATACCTTAACTTCTTCTATACTTTAATTTGAACATTCCTTTAATTTAAGGAGAAAAAAAGTACTTGATACCAATTTTTTTAAAAGTAAGTTTTCTGTTCTTTGTGCCTGTGATTGTTTGTTGTATTGTTCATTACCAGCGGGTGACCGAGCTCTGCTCGGAGAAAACAGGTATCGAAGCTAACTCGAAGATTTAAATTTTCAATTGTGATTTATCAAAACAATACATATCATAAGAAAATTTGTGAAACCATTGGTGAAAAGATAACCGGTTAAAGTTAATGTGACCAGATTTTCAAAATCAAACAGTGGAACACACCATCACCCCCCCCTCCCCCTGTGTATTTTTTAAGTATTTTTTTAAGCACATAATAGTCCCTTCACACAATTACACACTTGGTATAAGAAAGATAAGGAAGGCGCGTTCAACAGCAACAGTGGCTCCAGGCAAACAGAAACCATACTATACTAATTTGTTGATGACTTTAACTTCATTTAACAATTTCTAAAGACGTCATAGCGTTTTACAACGATTATTCATAAAAAAAAAAGTCTATTTTATTTACAATTTCCTCGTTTTTCGGGACTTTGCGGGACTTTTACAAAAAAGCGGGACTGTCCAGCCAAAAGCGGGACGTCTGGTCACATTAGTTAAAGTGCACCATTGTAAACAAAGTTAGAGTTTGGAAAGGGAACTATTCTATACAAAGGTAAAGTTTTAAAAGTCATAGGAAATGAAATGTAATTGATAATTGGCGTTTCGTTGAAAAGCAACAAAAATGTCGAAATGTGGTAAACATTCCATTTCATACTTCATTCAACTCGATAGGTATAGCAACCATACGTTAAATTTTCAAGATCGCCAAAACTCGCCAATGAACAGAATAGAACTGAAATCGTCTGTTGTTTGGAACTAAAAAAATATTCATGTTACCATTTCTGTAAAACTCAATAAAGTTTAAAGCAAGGTTGAATTTATTTAAATTTGAAAAATTAAAATCTTAACTAAACATTTGTAGCTTAAGCAGAGGCTTATAGCTTTAGCAGATGGCATCAGAAAAGTAGCCATTATGGCGAACTAAGTTTGAAAATATCATATCTGTAACTCCGAATTGCTTGACCGTAGCGTTTCAAAACCTATGCCAATCGATTCGTCGTGGCCAAAAACCCCAGACCCCTAAGTTTACCGGAGTTTATTAATTCTGGGGCGTTTTTCGACTTGGCACCAATTCCTCGTATTAATGGAATGTTTACCACATTTCGACATTTTCGTTGCTTTTCAACGAAACGCCAATTATCAATTACATTTCATTTCCTATGACTTTTAAAACTTTACCTTTGTATAATTGAAAAGCAACGAAAATGTCGAAATGTGGTAAACATTCCATTTCATACTTCATTCAACTCGATAAGAATAGCAACCACACGTTAATTTTTCAAGATCGCCAAAAATCGCCAATGAACAGAATAGAACTAAAATCGTCTGCTGATTGGAACTAAAAAAATATTCATGTTACCATTTCTGTAAAACTCAATAAAGTTTAAAGCAAGGTTGAATTTATTTAAATTTGAAAAATTAAAATCTTAACTAAACATTTATAGCTTAAGCAGAGGCTTATAGCTTTAGCAGATGGCATCACGAAAGTAGCCATTATGGCGAACTAATGAAGTTTGAAAATATCCTATCTGTAACTCCGAACTGCTTGGCCTTAGCGCTTCAAAACCTGTGCCAATCGATTCGTCGTGGCCAAAAACCCCAGACCCCTAAGTTTACCGGAGTTTATTAATTCTGGGGCGATTTTCGACTTGGGTCCAATTCCTCGTATTATAGTATAAGATTAAACAGAACTACGTATCAGGCATTTTGATACACCAAAGACAGGCGGCTTTGGAGTCATATTGTAAGAGAGGCCTTGGTCTAGCATGGACTGTAGTGCCGGGGGTTAATTAGTTACTTCTTTAGTAAGTTTAAATAAATTTATCAATGAATTTAAGTTAATTAATATAATTACAAAATAATCGTTTTATTTGTAATTGAATTGATTTATAATTAATGATTATTGTATTAAAAGATTTCTTATCAACACTAGTATACGACAAATAATATAAATACTTGATGAGGCTTCAAAACTAATTTAAGAGGACTCCAAAACGTCGTGAATTCGGAGGAGAATGGTGATCGCAAGACACACAGAAACAAACTACAAATATTGTCAGAAGCGGCGGCGCAATGGTTAAGGTGTTAGTCTTTAGAGCTTCTGGGTCCGGGTTCGAATCCTGCTCAGGCATGGATGTTTGTGCTCGTCGAGTATATACTGAGTACGTGCTCGTTAAATCTGTTTGGTTCGAAATTCCTGTGGGCGGTCATTGTGCAGATACCCACGGGTACAGATCCCTGGAGACTATTTCCCTCCTCTTCAGGGACATGTCTAAATTGTGGAGCTGGCGTGCGATAGATGGCAGCATCTGTCGCGTATATATGTGTGTGTGTTGTGTCTGTCTTACTTGTCGAATGTTTATAAGCAGGTCTCTGATCCAGAGACATAACATAGAGTGGACTGCGCATTCATAGTAAAGCTGCTTAGGGATGGAACACCAAAACCGGTTTTCAAAAAATCGGTGGTCCCGGTTTTGACTGCAAACCGGATTTTTTTTGTATGAGGCCCTTTGGAACCGAAAACTGGTTTTTCAGGGAAAAACCGATGGAAAATGGAAAACCGTTTTTTTCTAAAAAACCGCCATCCCTAGCAGATTAGGATTATGTCCTAAACATCATAAATCGCCAAGAGGGGAAAGGTTGCTACATATGGCAACTTAACGCTACCGTTTCTTTACGAACTATTCCAAATTGTCGCAAGACCTGAATATCAGCTAGCAAACCGAAGTGGAGACTACCATCAATATCCAAGTCACGTGGGTTTCTACCAATCACGGCAGCTTGATTTTTTTTTAATGTTTTTGCAGACGATTTTTTGAGCATTGTTGGTATTTTTCTCTTTTGGGCTTTTATAATAAATATTTAATTACGTTGTTTTAATCTCTTGAGCATGTTAACAATCGTGAATGTTGTACTCTTAATTCAGTAACGTTTTGTGCAAGATGCCAAATGCTTGTGAATTTCTAATTGTAAAGAGGGGTATAAAAAAGGATTAGTCACACTTTCACGGGTAAAATTTATTTAGTTCTGCATACTTTTAGTAATTGTGTGTTCTTCATAAACTATAATTTCGATCGAGGGAATTTACTCTAAAAGCTCTTTTATACTGAAGAATCATATTCATGATTAAATCAACGTTGTTAGAACTCTAATTATAATAAATATTTTGGGCCAAGCCAATTAAATTAATGGTCTGAACATTGACAGCTTAGAAGTAGAGTATTTTTTTGCAATTTGGTCAAAACGAAACCTGTTTTTGCAATCGTAGTTTTTTGAGTTATTTATATTTAAAAAGTAGAGCATTTGATGAATTTGGAATATATTGATGTGTTTTAGAAAGTTGATTTATTCCAGGTGAAATAAAGGAAGAAGCAATATTAAAAAAAAATATTTGATTTTTTTTAAAATCGGACCGTTAGAACGAAAGTTATAGAGACGGCAGAAAATATTCACCATGTCAATAACCAACTTATATTACAGCAACACTCTACATAAACCTACTAATGTTCTTTTAAATTAATTTAAATTATTGTTTATTTTTTAATAAGGAGTCCACATTCAATTGTTCAAGTAATCTTAAATAGACGCACAAAATCAAAGAAATAATCTGATATCTATTAAGAGGATCTTAAAATACTAGCGATTCATCCTTGCTCCTTTCCAAGCTTCTTTATCATAACATTAGATTGTCGGTCTCTGTGTTCAGGTCGTTGTGGAAAAACTCGCCAAATGGTAAACTTGCCATAGATGCGAGCCAAACGCGACACAGTCATGTGACTGTGTAAGTTAGATGTTAATACACTTTAGGTTTGCCAATGCGCAGTCCACTCTATGTTACGTCTCTGCTCTGATCAAGCACACAAGTCTGAAAATATTTGTCAACCAACCAAATACAAATATTTCAAAACAAAACCCTGAGAAGAATGGCAAATGTTAATTGGTATATGTGTGAGAAACATAAGATTAAAAAAAAAACCACTAGTTTTTAGCTCTTCATCAATAAAATTTCATCTGGTTTTAAATTATACTAAAAATAGTAAAAATTGCAACTGAAAATAAAATTAATTGATCGACAAATTTAAGCTCGAATAAGGCCAATTGATAGCGACGGATCCAAGCTAAAGTGCTTCTGTGTTGATAAAATTGAAAATAAAATATTTTTTAATTCACATTTCACCGGCTGTATTGAATAACCTTACAAACGCTTTTTTTTGTATGATAAAATGTAACTAACTTACAGGTCTCTAAATCCCCCCTTTTTGGAATTTACTCGAATATACTTTTTAATATACAATAAATAATTTTGCAAAATAATTTAAAAGAAATTCATAAAGTTGGTTTGTACAGATCTGTAAGTTGTCAGCTCTACATATAAACAAGTTGTTTATTATAGGACTATTTAAGAAATAAAATCACTTTTTTTAATAAATAAATTTTGTTAAAATAAATAATATTTCATATTGTAAAACCATTTTTACAAAATAAATTTTTAAGTCTTTCTTTTCTACATTCTTAGTCAACAAGAAACACCTTATCTAAGTAGGAACCAATTGTAAGAGAGGGTAGGTACATATATATTCCGGCTTCTGTGCTTGATCAGAGACCCGCTTACAAAACCTCCCCGTCAAGTAAGACAGACGAAGAAAGAATTTGTACTGTCACAGAGAAAGGAAGTACAACCGACACCCGTTAAGAGGACTCCCTTGGGATTTCACATCTTGAAAATCGTAATGTTATTCCTATGGAGAATATTCGCAAGTCAATTACCGCCACAATTTTAATAAAAGGTGACTGGTTTCTTGTATCATTGTAAAGAGCGAAAGGAACTAAAAGGCTAAAATTAATTTGTTTTGTGAAAATCACAGATTTAGTATTTTTAATAATTTTTTGAAGTTAGTAAAAAATGGAGTAAGCATTAAGTTCTAATTTTTTAAAATTATTAAAAATATTAAATACGTGATTTTCACAAAACAAATTAATTTTAGCCTTTTAGTTCCTTTCGCTCTTTACAATGATACAAGAAACTAGTCACCTTTTATTAAAATTGTGGCCGTAATTGACTTGCGAATGTTTTCCATAGGAATAACATTACGATTTTCAAGATGTGGAATTTCAAAGGAGTCCTCTTAAACGAAGGAAACGAACCCACACCCGTTGCAGCGTGCAGACTGCTAGCGTAATGGTCCAAACCACTCGGTCAGACGGGCCCCTTGTAAGAGAGGAACTTTGTCACACCCTTAACAACGACTATTTTTTTTTGCACACATTGTGAAGCTCTTACTGAAATGGAAAAAATTCAATATCTGTCTGATTCCTTGTTTCTACGACAGGGGGCACTTCCGTAGCATAAGGTGGGGAGACTGTGGTTGCTTAATTTTCGTCCCACTTTGATGCTTCGGAGTTAAGGGAGAATGGGCGCGCTGCACTCTTAAAACAAACGAGTGATTTGAACTCAGTCTGAGTTAATATTCACTCCTTTCCAGTGTCGAAAATGCACTTCTCCTACTACAGTGGATTTCACTCTTTTGTTTTTAAGAGTGTGGACCACGGGTTCCAAACTAAAGTGCCTCACTGTTAATCCAACAGGATTTTTTTTTTGCCACATTTCCCCAGCTGTTATGAATTTTTACAAGTGGTTTTTTTTAAATGATGAATGTGTATAACTGACAGGTCTCTTTAATCCCACTTTTTAAAATTGCTTATAATATTTTGTGTAAAATTATGTATTGAATATTAAAAAAATATTCGTACCAACTTCAAAAAGTGGGATTGTCTTGACCTGTAAGTCAAATACGTTTATCACATAAAAAATCCGTTTGTATAAATATTCAATACAGCCGGAGAAATGTGATAGAGAAAATATTTTTTTCTCCATTGGATTAACATTGATGCACTTTGCTTTGGAGACCCACCGTCCAGCGCACCCATTTCTCCTTAAGGCTGCTCATCACCCCATACCTGTCATCCTTCGATCGGGCTTGCTAATGGTAAGTCTATGGGGGGAAATAGTTTTTATTCCAATTAAAGCAATTAAATTATAGGTGATGATGCTGTTTTTTTTTAAATTCATAAAACTAAAAATAAAAGTGTGCTTTTAAAGGATATCAAAGGCACAATTCTATTGGAGTTTTATGAATAAAAAAAATCTGCATGAAAAAATTTCTATAATTTTATTGCTTTTATTGGAATAAAAATCATTTTCCCCCCATATACTTACTATTATCAAGCAAAATCGAAGGATGAGATGACGGGTGATGAGCAGAGGGGTTATGAAGACAAGAGTCAGCTCCACTTAAAGGCGGCCACACGGCAGCAGAGAGGTGTAAGCGACGAGCCTCTCACCGAGAAGTTTCTTGTTTCTGGGCTTGTCCTAGCCATCCCTAGTTAAAATGGACATTATAGATCAATAGAACATCTGCATGTGGAATTTCCTACTGGTACCAATAGAAATATATATTGATATCTAAACAAATCTCTACTGTTCTCTATTGACATCCATACAAATATCTACTAATTTCCATAGATATCAGTACATGCCTATTGATGTTATTTGAGATCAGTAGCTTACTGATAATATTTTTACTGGTGTCGGTAGAGGTCTATTAATATTAATAAGATATATTGTCAGTAGGCTACTGATATCAATAGCTTCTACTGATAACAACGGAGACATCCATAGAAATAAGTAACACACCAATAAAGCTGTAATAATGTCAATAGATTTTTTGTATTGATCCCTATGGATCATTTTTAGTAGGGATACTATAGACGTATTTCAGCTGGTGGGAAAAATCCTCTAAAAATCACCGAGGTGCAAGAGTATACTGCGATATGCGTGCTCGTTAAATATTAAGATTTTAAATGAAACTCAGAAAAATTAAATTTATTTTCTTGAGCCAAAAACAAACTTTTCACGCTATGAAGCTTGGAATTTTTTTTATATAACAGCTGATAAAAACAACCTAACGTAACTAGCACAGTGCTTTTTAAAGTTAGACTACATGGACTTATATTAGGTTGGGACGTCTTATATTAATATTCATATAAGTTAGTAAAAAGAGTGCCTATGTGATATACTGTAACACTTGACACCAGTTTATTTTCTACTTTTCTAAAACTTAAAATGCATTATACTAGAAATTTTAACCCTTACAAACTTGAGTAATCTTTTTAATAATTTTAAAGTTGTTATTCCACTACCGTTGAAAAACCTCTTTGAATTTCATTATTTTATAGAATTGAAACAAAATTAACGTTAAAAAATGAAGAGTATACGGGAAGAACCACTTGATTTCGTGGAAGGCTTTTCTCAATAGGCCTCTTTGGCAACGATAGCGAGAAATCGCCTAAACTGGTATAAAAAACCGTTTACTCGCTTTGGTTTTCTTTCGCGGCAACCCTTATTCAAGCCATAGATCAAAACCGTTTGTACCGCAAATGAAGAACCGAAAGAAAAACCTGTTTCCTGTCGCCAATGTTCGCCAAGCAGACACATAAGGTAAGACTCCTAAAAAATTAAGTGGTTCTTCCCGTGTACTCTTCAAATTGAAAAACCAAACATACATCACGCAAAATTATTAATATTTGAACAAAGTTGAACACCAAAAAGGCCCTAAGCTTAAAAAAAATGGGTGCCGTGCAAAGATTTCCAATTCCACTGCGCTAAGGGCTTTCATTCCACAGTAGGATTGGGATTTTAGACTCGCATTGTATCGATCCATTGTCAGTGGATCCAGATCATCGTTTAAATCCACTGTCTCAGATCAAAGTTGACGGAAATCATTAATTCCAACAAAAACATCTAATAAAAGGAGAAAAATGATGTAGAATCTACAGTAAATTATGTTTACAAAGAGAAATTCAGTCGTATACGCTAGTGTTGCTTTTAAATAGTCGAAATTTGAATTTGAGAGGCGAACTATTTAATGGTGTAAACAAGGCCTACGTTTATTTCGGTTGTTTTGAACCAATACTTCCTTTTTATTTGTTTTGTTTCGGTAAAAATACGGACTTTAGTTTTTCCCATTCTTCAATTAGAGTTTAACGTGTGATTAAAGAATGGATGTAACATGGATTGACAACATAGATATATAAATAATTTGTTAGTTTAATTAAAATGATAGATCGACGCGTTCAAGCGAAAAAGAAATCGAATATAATATTAAAGTTTATATATTGCAAAATAGAACTATACTTTACTTTTAAAGTAATTTAATTAAAGTAAATTATTTTAAAGTAAACTAATTAAAGTAATTTAAAAAATTCTATTTCGATGTACAAAAGTTCTTTCTTGCTCTAACTACACTTTTAAAACAATAGAGTGAAATCCACTCCTATTGGGGAAGTGCATTTTCGACACTGGAAAGGAGTGAAAATTAACTCAAACTGAGTTTAAATCATTCGTTTGGAGTGATCCTGTCGGAGGTTTAACAAAACAATAGAGTGAAATCCACTCCTATAGGGGAAGTGCATTTTCGACACTGGAAAGGAGTGAAAATTAACTCAGACTGAGTTAAAATCATTCGTTTGGAGTGATCCTGTCGGAGGTTTAACAAAACAAAGAGTGAAATCCACTCCTATAGGGGAAGTGCATTTTCGACACTGGAAAGGAGTGAAAATTAACTCAGACTGAGTTAAAACAACTCGTTTGTTTTAAGAGTATAGCAAATTAAAAACTACTTCAACTAGCAAACACCTATAATAGCTCCCATCTTGCAAGCAAAAACTAATCAGCCGAAAAGAATAAGTTACACTTACATATTTCACAATCCAGGACGAAAAACTCTTAGCCTTCATAAAAAACAGGTACCAAAACACAATTATTATTATCCCTAACATCTCTCTCGTGCCGAGATAAACTGTATCCCTCCGCCCATAACAGCTGCAGACACAGCCTTCACCTTGATACGGGAGCCAAGTCTCCGCTCTCAGGTATTTATGTTTATTTTCAATAATTTAAAACGAGTTACAAAACGTTAATAAACAAAGCATATATTAAAACGTTTAGTCCGATGTTTTTTTATAGTTATGCATGTGATATTAGCATTCATGTTTTTGAATTGTGATTGCTTAAAAAATTAATTTAATTAAGGTTGGTTTTCTTTAATATTCATGCGGAAAACTGAAGGAATGTTTTGTAAAGATACTTAATAAATTTAATTGTTTTTTTTCTATAGGAGATTTTTAGTTACTTTGCCCTAAATTATTTGTTGTAAATGTAGAATTTGATGAATTGATTCCGATTTGAGTTGTGGTGAATGTAAAAATCGGACATAGATACTTTTCCAAACAACGAATATATTTAGCTCTAAAGTTTCATTCGAAATTGTTTCTTATTTACTTGGATATGAATTTAACTAAAAGGTTATTGCTAACTTTTATTAACTGATTAAGTGCTTGATTAGAAGTTATGCATGCATCATTTGCAAAAGGCCAAAGTTCAGTTATTATAATCCCTGGCTTTAGAATCTTTTTTTGTAAAATAATTTATCTTTTTTAGACCAAACACGCATTTTAATTGAAATTTTTATCGTTTACTAAATAATTTGTTTTGAATATTAAAAACTAAAATGGTTTTACAGTAGTTGAACTCTCAATATTCTTTTTCAACCTTCGATGGCCTGTATCAGTGGTAAGCTTCTTTATAATACGGCAAGCGAAGATCAATCTTAATTGCAGATGTCTTTCATTCCTAATTCAATTTTGCCCCATTATTAATAATTAATGATTTGTACTGCATCCATATTTTGCATACGTCATTCTGAAATTATAAAATGTGTTTAATTACAGTAGAGTCCCGTTTATCCAAATCCCGGTTATCCGAAATTTGGCTAAACAGAAAGACTCCAGATTTTTTTGTTGTTGTTGCCAAAATATGAAATGTATACGCATAAATAAATACATAAAAAAACAAATACGTACTTACAAAGTTGGATTTATTACTCAAAATATGCAGTAATATTTTATATTTTTTGCTGCTCAATTTCGGCTCGTTTTAAAGCATCCCTGTCCCGCCCACTGAACTGAACTGAAACTCTGGAAGGAGTATCGAAACACTCGTCAAACGGGTCGGTGAAGCCCGGCAACCCTGTAAGAGTAACCCAACTTTTGCCGCCAATCCTATACTTTACCTGTTAAAATAGACATTTTAAACCAACTTTTTCAAGAATTTTTTAAGCAGAAAATTGATAGGTTATTGCTTTAGGAGGTTCTTTACATAATGAAGTTTCGGAAACATGTACTTTTTAAAAAATAGAATTGCGGCAACAATCTTTAAAACTTAAATTCCTTGGAGTACTATTCTTGGCGAGCGATTGGCGACATCCAATGCAAACTGCAAATCAAGTGTCCATTTTGATCGGCGAGATTATGCCAAATATGGCATATATTCTCCCTAAAGCTGTCGCCAAGTGACCCAAAAAAAAGCTTCACCAGCTTATTATGGATGATTCTTCCAGAGTTTCAGTTCAGTTCAGTGGTCCCGCCACAAGAGAACGTCTGAAGTAGTGTCTTCATCTGGTGCTTCTATGTATCTAAGGGCCAGATTTTTGTAGCTTCCGTAAGCGAAATGATGCACTTGCTAGACTTGGAATTAGAAAGAGCTTCATAGGTCCTTTTCAAGTAAAGAGAACACTCTATGACTTCAAAATTTCCTCCAGCGTTTTCCTAAGAGTGAAGTTCCTAGGAGTTATCCGAAAATTCCAATTTAAACTCGATTAACCAAAAGTTCTTCTGTCCCGTTCCTTCCGGATAAGCACAGGACTCTTCTGATTATTTTAGGACACATTCATCTGAATGATTTTCGGGTTTTAATTAATCATATTCTGGACAAATAATAAATTACTAAACAATACTGGTTTATCCTAGTATGGAAAATTTTTGGTGCTTTCAAATGGAATATAAATATTTATATATGCAAAAATTGTGAAAAGTAACACTTTTTAAAACTAGTGGATTTTATTTCACGAGCGAGTGAAATAATAACACGTGTTTTAAAAAGTTTACTTTTTACATCTGTTTCATTCACTATTTTTATAATTACGTGAAAAAATCAAATATCATTGTTCAAAAATAATTCAACTGCTAATTTTTTACGTAAAGAAGATCGGCATCGGTAAATCTTTGGAACTGGAAAAGGCAAACTTATTTTTTATAATTACATGAAAAAAATGTGATTAATTCAAAAATAATTCACACGCATAATATTTTTTAATAAAACAGATCGATAAATCTCTGGATTTTATGAATATTATGAAATAGAAATTTTTCTTGAAATGTTGGTATTTTTTGAAAATAGTGAAAAAAAGTACTCTTTTTTTCACTGCTTTTGGGTGAAAAAAAGTACTCTTTTTTTCACTGCTTTTGGGTGAAAAAAAGTAATTTTTTTTATCACTGCTTCTAAAAAGTATAACTCTTTACACGCGTCTGATATTAAAATTATAGTTTAAAACGGATTTTTTCCACGCAATTATAAAAAATAAATAAATGCACCATTTTTTTTTGCACCTCATCGCTCAAGAATTTCAGAAATGACAATAACAATTTAACGATTCTTTAAAACAATACTTGATGGTTTTATTGATTTAAATGATGATGTCTCGGTAAAGAAAAATTAGCCAATAGCATAAAGTAGCTCCTTTAGAATTAAAATTTGAATCAAAGTAATTTTTCTTAAATAAAATTTTGGTAATAAATATTGTAGTTTGCTCCTGAAGTGCGTGTTTCCTGAAAATTCCCCATGAGAAACAAAAAGATTTTCTACTTTTAGGGGGTACTTGGTTCAGTAAAGTAAATCAATACTGTTCGTGAAATTCAGAGCTTAGTAGCAAAATTCACTTAATTTCAGCCACCACTTCGTTGCTATTGTCATAGAAATCTAGTATATGATTATTTTGGAGAAGTCTCAATATCAAAATTTTCTCTTTTAGATATTAATATCAAAATCAATTAATATTCAATTAATAATATAATTTTAAAACAATGAATACTATCTACTTAATATAATTTTTTGTCATGTCTACATAGATAATTTGTTCAAAGGTTTGCTTGCATCAATTTTTGGGAAACCGATTTTGGATCAGGGACGGATTTAAAGATGGCTATGGTCGATTTTCCGCTTTTTGTTTATTTGGCGTCTGAATGATGTTTTACTTCCCCAACTTCTGTTGTAAGATATCAAAGATACAGTTTATTTTACTATTTTTCTTCTGTCTACGTATAAGAATCATCTATGCACAACAAATAGAAGGCGAAATAAAAGGCGAATTTTTTTAAACTGTTCTACAATTTTTCTTTCAACTCCCAAATCCGGGAGTAGAGGGTGCCAATTAATCTCGTAGCGGCCATGTTTGCTACTAAATACGAGTACATGCTATATATACGTTTACCTAATTGTAAATTATATTTGTTTTCTTCTTTTTTTTTTTTAAATATTAGTATCTTTTAAAAAAAAATTTGTATGCCGAATGCCGCTATAATTGGTCTTAAAATTTGCCGCTCCCGAAAATTCGCCGCTCTAGGCTGCAACCTACTTAGCCTATTTAAAAATCCGGTCCTGTTTTGGATGGAAGAGTTTCACTTTTGCAAATAATCATTACCGATAAAGCTTTACATATGAAATGCAGTTAAATGACATAGAAATAGTTCTGAAAATTCCTTAACACATGAAACCCAGTTTTTACTTGCAGCATCAACATTTTTAATTTAAGATTTTTTTCTATCAAGAATACTATTACTGTAAAAGCTTTGGAAAAAAAATCGAAATTTTCGTCGTGAAACTTTTATATGTTCTCATGCATGGATAACATCGAATAAAAATATCTAACTAAAATGGTTGAGAAGATAGAAATATTTTTTCATTTTTAGAGACAAAAGTATTTTATTTCTCATGCATTGGATTTTCACTAGTATTTTGAACTAGTTAAGAAAATACGATTTTTCACTTAACTTCAAATGTTTTTGGTTTTGTTTTCACTTTTATTTCTTAAATTTTGGATCGTTGCAAGATGAACGATGTTCAATGCGATATTAGAGTTCTTACAAAAATTAGTTTAAACTTTTTTCAAACTTTTCAAAAAGTTCTTTTAGTAGTTAATTTTAAAAGCATTTTGCATTAAAATTTTTTTTTAAATAAACTACAAGTAAGGGATATAGCCTCTTTTTTGCATTTATAGCACAAAAACTGTGCATTTTTTAGAGCTTAAGACTTGTCTCTCACTAACAATTAAACATAATTTTTTTTTAAAAAATTCCTTAGCGAAAGATTTTTTTTAACATATATTTGTATGAAAAGTATGTTTCGCTTAAGAATATACTTGTAGGATTTTGCTCGGGTCTCAAGAGGTTAAAGTAAAGAATGTGTGGCGTTGGTAATCACAATACAGAATAATACCGTTTACTTTATGGATTTAAATTGGACACACACACTTGCCGATTTTAAACAGTTAAATTCACCTGGTTTTCCTCATAATGTGTAAGGAAGTATGTAACGTCTCTGGGAAAAGCTTATGGCCCAGCACGGTTTATTACTTTAACACCATGCTCCCAGGCGGAGTAAATATGGCAGAAAAGGTCACACACACAATTAAAACAGAAAAGCAATTTAAATAAATTAGGATATTTAATGAATACTTTAGGGAAAGAGGTACAGGGGGATGTTTAAAGCAAACAAAATAAACTAAGTAAGGATATTGCAGCTGACATCGGCGAGTAGACGAGCCAGGTCATGCACTAGATCACAAGTTGTCAAAGAATGGCTGGCCGACGTTCTCGCATTCCCCCACTGGTCAAGAATTTCAGGAACTTTCACATCTCGAAAATATAAACGCTTAAAACTCAGCTGCTATCTAAAAAGACAAAAGACACTATTCAAAACACCGCTAAAAACAAATCATACTATTAAGACCAGCGGAGACGCCCCTCCACAAACACTGTCAATATTTATACTGTTTGATAATAATATTCATAAATGCTGTTTAATTCTTAAGGTATAAAATAATATGTGATTGAAAGACTAAACTAAACAAGAACTGCATTACTTTGTAGAACAACTTGGCAGGTCCGTCACAAGTAGAGGAGGAAAGGGAATAATATCAACTATGGATCTTATTAATAAAGTGAAAAATTCAATTTGTTTAACCCTTTATAAGGCTGTGGGAAGTATACTTCCCAGCAACTTCATCAATTTTGATTAGTGCTACCATCTACTGACAACTTCAGAAAACACAAAAATACTAATGCAGGATTAATATGAACGATACGTTTGAATAGCTCCCTGCGGGCGATGGGAAACATACTTCCCACCGGAATAAAATCGTCTTAATAATCAAAATTAATTTTAGCTAATAAGCTAAATGAATTTCTGTTTATAAATCAATCTCAATCCCAGAAATACTTTAACGTAACATTACTAGAAAGAAATGACCTTATAAAGGGTTAAAAGCAATGAAAAAAGGATACGAATATTTCAAATATCTCTTTCCTGAAAAATATATGTATTGTGCAGATGCAAGATATATTTGCTTACTAATTTTATTAATATTTAAGTATTAGTTGGTAAAAATAACAAAAGGAAAAATATTCTTAAAGTATGGCGATTTCTCATCTAATTGATATACTGCAGTCTTTAGACAATAATGAGTGATATTGAAAATCACATATATTTGAATGCTAAAATTCGTTATAGTTTAAATGCGACATTTTTGTTTTCAAAGTTCATTTAACGACATACCTTTTTTAAATAAAGAAATCCCCAAAACAGGTTAACCGTTATGCAAAAACTCTCTCCAAAGTAATTCCCGAGTTTCTGGCTATAATGGACGAGAAAAGAATTTTTGCATTTTCCCAGAGTTAATGAAAAAATTCTCTCGGACATGAAGGACAAAAGGTAATGCATTTCCGGGGAATAAAGAAGAATTTTCCACTTGTGGTTTTAAAATTTAATTATGCTGTATATTTTTTTTTGAAAGTAACTGAAACAAAAAAGACAATTTAATAAAGTTTTGTTTCTTTTGATTCATAAATGAAAACTTAGATAATGATTCTTCGATCAGGTTTAACTATGAAATTTTTCGGTATCGTATTTTCTACAAATGATGCTTGTTTCAAGTGACGTTTTTTTTTTTCAAGCTTTCATTTCGGGTTTTCTTCGATCGGCGTCGTCGTTTTAGCGTGATATTTAATAGCCAATCGAAGCTTGAGTATGAAATTATTTTTTATTCAGCATTTATGTTGCCACTCAATACCTGAAACATGCCCATAATCCAAAACGATCCCTACGCTTCAAACCAATTTAATATGTGCATCATTATACATAAATCATCAATTGGTTCGCTTCACGTGACGTAAACCCTTCCTGCTTTCATTCTTGTTGGTGGTTTCGCTGATTGGTGGAATGACACGGTAAATTCCTTATCACACGAGAGCTCGTTCGTTCAGCGACGTCCGTACGCTAGATCAAAAACCAGTTTTTCGAGCAGCTTTTGCTGGCTGAGTTTTTTCGAGTCGACCTGAAAAAATCCAGTACTTTTTCGCTCAGCGAACTGCTGCTCCAATCAAAAACGAAGTTCAGTCGTGACGTCATGGCCGAGCCCCCTCCTTGTACCTCTTCCTCCAATACCGCGATAATACTGCTTTTAAGTTTGTGATGTCACGCATGACGTAGGCATTCTCGTGTATGACGTTTTGCTGAGTGAACCAAAAGTTGTTCGACCAGTGACCAGCGACTTTCCTACCGTCTGATAAGGGCTTTCAGAATCCTGACAGGCCATAATCCAGACAGGGTCAAAACCCGACACTAATATGTTGTACTTATTTGTCGAATATTTATAAAATTAGATTATTTTTAGGAATTTAGACTGTTTATTTTAAATAAGAAATAAACTGTTTGATTGTTCAAAATTGTAGTGTAAATTATTATACATGTATTTTAAGGTAGACCCGTACCTTGAAGGACTTAAATATTTTTATTTCTTAATATTTTCAATAAAAATTTTCATCATAGTTGAAAAATATGAATTTTAGAGCAACTACGTTAAAAAACAATTATTATTATTGTTTAGTTTATGGACAAAAAAAGGTTGACGTGCTACCCAGATTTTTTTAAAATATTTAAAGCCCTATTCCGTCCTTAATTTTACAGATTCAACTCTAATTTGTTTTTTTACATCATTATACAAGTATGTATAACTAAACAATGTTTTCAATGTCTTAAAAATAATAAAAAAGAATTTTTTGGTAAAATTAATTGTGAAGAGGACACATAATTTTTGAGAAAAAGAATACCTCTTCAATCTAACATGAACTTTTTTTAAAACTTAGGTAATCATATTTCATAAAAATTAACTTCTGCCCTTTTACTCTTTGTTTTTACCCAAGTTAGGGTGGCACGGAGTGTATAGGATGTGTAAAAGTCTATAAGTTAAATTAATAGCATTGATAGAAAAATTATTTATTTAATTATTTCTAAATATGTGGCATCGCAACCAAATATAGACATTTTGCCAACCACTATTGCCCTAACAACTATTGTTAAGCTCAAATTTAATTCTAACCAACATCAAAACATTCAATCAATAAACCTTCAAGTTCTTATATCCCTCCGCAATACAAACATCACGCATTCCTCTTCGGTAGATGGAAACAGTAATTCTATCTGCCGGAAAGGATTCCCAAAAGAAGGTCGGAGTTTTCCTTTTATCGATCTCCATTTTCAATGCAATCTGCCGAATTTATCTTCGCAATTTAGGTCAGGGGGAAATCCTGTGCTGTACCTTGGTTATACATTCATTGGGATGGGAGATTTCTATCCATCAATATGTTTTTTTTTTTTGCAGAGTAGAATAGTTGGAATAGATTGTTTTATATAACGATAACCCATTAAGACCGGCGATCAGATGGCGCTGATTTAAGTTCATGACAGCAAATTTTAGATGTTTTATGGAAAAAAATGCGTTGAACTGCATCAAGCAATGAAAGCAACTCCTTAAAAACAAAGTCATTTTTTAACTTAAAAAACGATTGGTACAAGTGAGCAACTTCGGTATTGATATTTCTGAAAGGCTTGAACATTCTCTTTTCGGTCTTAAAAGGGTATCGTAGAGTCGATTGTGTAAAAGTATTTTTGTAGCTAGCCCAGTAGTGCACGTTTATTTTTATGTTGTATAAATCGTTAAATTTGAAATTGGCTTTGGTTTATATGACATATTGCTTCCGGATTTCATTCTTTTCTTCTTTCGATCGGTGCTCCGATTGGTGTTTTGTCCACACGTGACATTGATTTATCATTCGAAGTTCGATAAAGAATCTATTTTCGTTCAGCATTTCTGTTGCCATTCAAAAACTGAGAGAACTTTTTACAGGCCAAATATAAAAATAAACGGCAATTTCCCCTCCTAAATAATTAAACTATTAATAAAACTTCATAATTTATTTACTAGCTATTTAATTTTAATAAATTAATAAATATAAGTTTCTTAAATTATAAAAAATGTATAAAACCTAAAATTTTTTTGTACTTTCAATAAGCTGAAATGAAAAGTACGAAGTGAGGACTTATTGTGGTGGTGTAAGTGACTCTAAAATACAAGAAGGAGATTGATTTTAAGTCTCCTAATTTTCATTTTATTCTCTAATTTTCATTTTTAATAAAACAAACACAATAACAAACAGTAAATTTTCAAATAAGGCCATTCTTACCACCCTTTCAAATTAACTTAATTTAAATTAACAATCGACTAAAATAGGGATCTATCCAAGAACTCATAATGTTAATCTTTCCTCAGTATGTATTCTCTGCAAACCCATTTCCATTTAATAGTCTTAGAATATTAATCCTTATGCTAAGTGCCTTAACTCAACAGATTTCCGAGTGCTCAGAGTAATAGTTAGTATGTAACATGAAGTGTGTTTTGAATGTCATCTGCAGAACAATGATCAATACTAGTTCTACAATTGGCTTTGCATATGCTTACACTTAAGGGGGGAATGGGCGAGCTGGGCCGGGGGTCTCCAAACTCAAGTGCCTCAGTGTTAATCCAATGGAGGAAAAAAATATTTTCTCTGCCACATTTCTCGGCTGAAATGAATATTTTTACAAACGGATTTTTTATGTGAAAAATGTAGCTGACTTACAGGTCTCGACCATCCCAATTTTTGAAATTGGTTCGAGTATTTCTTTTCAATTTTAAATAAATAGTTTTACAAAAAGTATTTCGAAGCTATTTTTGAATGTGGTATTATAGAAAAGTTTAAGTTATCTACAATTAATATTTAAGAACAAAACAGCTTGTAAAAATATTCACTACAGCCGGAGAAGTGTGGCATAGAAAATATCCCCCCCCCATTAGATTAACACTGAGGCACTTGAGTATGGAGAGCCCCAGTCCAGCGCGGGTTCACCAAAAACAAATAAAAAACTTTAAGTAAACTTTTTATACAGAAATGAATTTTTTAGTGGTATTCACAAAGTCGCCATTAACGGGTAAGTGAAAATTAAAAAAAAGTTATCATTCCCAACACTGTAAAAAATATGTTAATTAAAAAAACACAATTACAGAAAACATGCCGTTATTTTATTTTAACAGTTTGGATTTAGGAAGGCGAAATTTAGTTTTTTCTTTACGATTTGTTGGCTTAAAAACAGCTTTTGTGTTAAAATTACAAATTGTTGGTATAAAATTACAAATTGTTGGTATAAAATTACAAATTGTTGGTATAAAATAAGCAGAGTATCCTGTAAATTTTATAACATTCTTCTGCCTCACCAGCTGACAGACATTTTCTGTAAAAACTATATTTTTTCTTACTGTGTATATGTATTAACTATATATTTTTTCCTTAGAAGGATTATATCTCCAAATAACATCACCTCACTTCACACAACCACAATAGACTCCCCCATGCTTCATCGCTATACGGACCCCAGCTGGCCACGAAGTACAACTGCCAGCTAGTACCCGATGAGCGACAATTTGTATTGAATCGAGAAGAAACCCACTCACAGTTTCAAAAATGGTTGAGATGAAAGGTCTGGAGGAAAACAGGGCTGCAGTGCCGGGTGGTGGGGCAGTGGAGCCCGTCAACAACGATGGATTCACCATGTCCAGGTAAATACTTAACGTATTTTTTCCGTTTCCAAATGAGGAAGTCGCCAAAATTTTGGAAACGCCGCCAAAAGGAATATTTGTGATGGTAACCTTTCATGGTGTATACTGTTTTAATCAGATGTGTATACCGTGACTTTTAACTGTGTATACTGCTTTTTTTTAATGTGTATACTGCTTTTTTTTAATGTGTATACTGCTTTTTTTTAATGTGTATACTGTGTTTTTAACCGTGTATGTTGTGGTTTCGTGGAGAAAAAATAAATTTCATTCGTTGCCAAATATCCCGTTTGGCGAGATTTACTCCAGCGAAAATCAAAAGAACCGAATTTTCTAGTTCGCAGTTTTTGTGTTGCGGAACAACGTTTTCTTTTGTTGGTGGATCAAGATGCGTCTGCTCATTTTTTCATCTAATAATAATTCCTGCTAATTCTAGAAAAATTATATTAGGTTAGATAGTTGTGCTGCTACCTGCATTAGCGGACACATTTGGTATATGCTGTTCTGTTTTGGTCACCCTTCTTCCGAAAACGTATCGATTTGCTCGAAAAAGGGCATACGAAAAGTAGCAAAGGCTATAAAAGGGTTAAGTATTTATCAGGTATTGATTGACGGTTATTCAGGTTTTTGGTAGATTAAGATATTTGAACATGTATTCCCTTTGAAAAAAAATATTTTAATTCAGTTATTCAAATTTGTTGAGAAGGGTGACATGAAGGGATTAAGTTTGAACTTAAATAATCGAAAAATAGGACATAATTAGGAATTAAAAAAAATCCTGAATTAAAAGGGATGTAAGAAAATATTTTTTTCAATAGATTTATCAATGAGTGGAATGCTGTACCAGATTATGTTGTATATCCGAAGAGAGAAACAGAATTCAAGAAGAATATTTATGTTATCGGAGACTGGTAAAATTATATAATTTTTGGACTGATCTTGTTGGGCCTCTGATCTGTTGCTTGCCGCCAATTTTTATATTTATATTTATGACACACAACTGCCATAACAAAACGCTCAGAAAACACGTGAACAAAATCCACTTTTTGTCATTTTCCAGTTATTAGAGCATGCACTGACTGTGTAGAATTTAAATAAAATAATAACAAATAAAGTTAAGATGATATCCCCCTCGGCGGCAGCAAGTTACAAAATGTTAAGAGGCAATTTCGTAATAAAGCCTCATCTTTAAACCTCTGTAGCACAAAGAAGATTTTTACGGACTTGGTTTACTTTTAAGCCCTACATGTAATAGAATACGGTAACTGTGTTGTGGTTTAATAAACTTTAAAGAAAAAAAAACATACCTCGTTCCACTCACTACTTTATTTAAACAAATATACACTTCTTTAAAATTAAAAAATTCGAAAAAAAAAACACACACAATCTTTTTTCATTTCTCCACGAACTGATGCCACCGCAACTATGCTATTTTCCACAATTGTTTGCACGTTTTCAATTGAAGAGTTTTGTAGTAGAACGTGCTAAGTAACAATAAGGCGAAAACGAGAAAATAATCTTAATAGTTTTTAGTTTGCACTTAGATCCGCTAAAAGAGGTACTTTAAAATAGCAAAAAATATACTAAACTTAAAGTGTATAAAAAATGGGGAAACTTGTTATATGTAAAAGAGGGGATACCATATTTATTGACCTAAAAATCATTTTTTTTAAATGTTACTTGGCACGTTCTTCCACCAAGCTCTTTAATAGGCGCGTTTACAAGAGCCGTCGAATCCTGGGATTGAAGAGCAAACTCAGCAATTTTTCCCTCTTGGGGATTTTCTCCCAGACAGAACCGGATTTGCAGGGTTCATTGGGGGGTTTCGAAAACCCTCCAATGAATTAGGGTGTGATGTTTCATACCATGGATTCGGCCACAGACTATAATTTCCGTTAAAAATCCTGCACGACCTCTTTTTCCCCTAACGGGGATTTAGGCATTCCATGGATTCGATGGCTCATGTAAACGCGCTTAATTACGCTTTAATCTGAGCTTGGCCCTTACCAGTAACAAATACACTCTTAAAAATGAATGCTCAAAAACGACCAAATTTTATTTAATTTTGACGATCAGTTTACTGACAAATGCTCCGAGTTTTCGTTTCCTCAAAGTGAGGAAATTTGAATCGTCATTTTTATGAGGATTTGAATGTAGTCTAATCTAAAGAAATATTTCGTCATTTTCGAGCATGTGAGTACAACAATGAGATTCAGTTTCCTCAAAATCAAGATACGGAATCGTCAAATCACGATCGTAAAAGTGAGGATTCGCGTTTACTCAAAAGTCACGTGATAGTTTGACGAAACAATCCTCAAAATTAACGAAATGAGGCTTGAGGATTCATGAATCGTCAAATATGAAAGTGTTATTTCTGAGAGTGTAGACAATTCATTATCTTATACCAGGGACCCTCCGAACCAGCAACCCCAAAGGCTTCCGGGCCAGCAGAGGATCGCAGGCATGAGGTCAGCCTTCGACCAGGACCTGCTGATAGCCAAGACGTTCTATTTCTTCTTCTTTTCTGCCTTCGGCTCGCTGTTCCCTCTGCTGGCTGTCTACTTCAAGCAGATGGGGATGAATCCCACCCAGAGTGGGCTGCTGATAGGGGTCAGGCCTTTCGTGGAATTCCTGGCAGCGCCCTTCTGGGGAAGCATGGCTGATAGGTTTAGAAAAGGTAAAGTGCGAGTGAGTCAAGAGGGGCAAGTGTGATAGGGTTTCTGCATTTTTCATTAAGAAAATTCGTTCTCTGCTTCAAGTAAATTCCAAATCCTAAAATTGGTAGTGAATTATTATAAGAAACATACATATGTAGAAAAAAAAAATTATATGTTTGAATTCCAATTTTAAGTGTACAAAATTTGCATTTCAAAATCCATTGCTGTTTTATCACACTTACCCCACATAAGGGGTAGACCATATAAAAGAAGACAGTTGCACTTAAATTCAAAAGCTCAAAACTTTCTTTAAACAAAAAAATAAGATCAATATTTCTTTTTAGTTTAATTATAAGTGGTCTAATGTTATATATTGCAAACTTTCAGATTTTTAGAATGATTTCCAAAGTTACAAGAGCTGTTTATCACACTTACCCCCAATCACACATACCCCACTTGACCCTACATCACATGGGTGCTCACTAATTCATTAGTGAAGAAATTAGAAATTGGGAATGAACTCAATGCATGGAATAAGCTATGGTGTGGGCAATCAGAATCAAGAAATAGGTGTAATAAATCTAGCGCATTATACTTCTTGTGCGGTTGCGAATACCCGTTTCCAAGCCACAAAATTAAGACTTCTCCAACTAATCAGAGATATTTGAGTAGGTTTTGAGGCTTGTTTATTTTAGTGGTTTGTTAAAATTCTAAATTAATAAAATGTACATTTCGTTACTAATGAAAAATATTAAGTTTTCTGGTCTTTCTTATTATTTACATTAAATTATAAATGCACATTTTGATGTTAATTCTATAATCTTTGAATATTTTAGTGGTGTAAATATATTGATATCATATTAGTTCAGATGTTGTTAGTAACTAAAGTATTTCCATTAATGTATTAAAACTTGTAAAGGTATATGAAAACAGCTGCATTTCTTTCTTATTTTTTCAGGAAAGATAATGCTTCTATTTTCCTTGCTCTCATGGATCGTGTTCACTTTGGCCTTGGCCTTCATACAACCACCCGCCTCGTCATGCGTCATCTTCAACGCCACTCACCACGTTCTTTACATACCAGAGAAGACCACGACAACTTCGCCGAGCTCAGGCCGACCACGGAGGTCGGTGGTCTTCGACCTTGACGATTACGACCCTCAATACGAAGATCAAGACCTCATAGACCAGGTGAAGGCGTTTGAGGAGTCCAGGCATCCGTATGGCAGCTATATCCGCCAAGGCGAGGAGCCCAATTCAACTTATGAAGACGTGATCGACGACTTGGACGAAGACAGGATCGGCAACTGGTTGATGGGAATCAGGAGAAGGAGAGCAGAAGAGTCAAAAGGGAAGAGAGCTAAGGACGAAAAGTCTAAGGACGACAAAACTAAACCCAGAGATGAGCCTCCGAAATTCAAAGAAATTCCAAATTACGTCGTCGGCAAGTCTCCCAACTCGGTGGAGTATACCTTAAACTACAACCAGGATCGCCACACCTCGTACGTGTCGCCAAGGTTCAGTTCCATCGTCTACAAATGGGAAGACGTCCAAGAAGTCTTCTTCCTGCTCGTACTGCTCATCGTCCTTGGCGAGTTCTTCAGCGCGCCGGCGATCACTTTGGCGGACTCAGCCACACTGCAGATACTAGCGGACGACGCCGACAACTACGGGAAGCAACGGATGTTCGGGTCTTTGGGTTGGGGATTGGCCATGTTCTTCGTTGGGATCGCCCTCGACCAGTCGACCGCGTTCCCCGATCACCCTTGCGGCCCCCACGAGAGGGAGCGCAACTACACCATCTGTTTCGCGACCTTCTCTGTTCTCATGGGCTGCGCTCTGATCGCCGCGACTCAGTTCAAGTTCGATTACGAGTCCATCGATGACCAGATATCGATGAAGCCGGTGGCCGAGAACGGGAATCCCCCGGCTGTGAAGGGAAGCGGACTCCCGAGTTTCCTGACAGAAGGGACTGTTATGGACGATTCGCCAATTGCACCTCCACCACCTATCAAAGCTGAGCAAACGGCGCCGAAGGTAATGGTGACGAGGTTTTCATTAGTTACTTGTTAGTATTCTTTGCAACATAAGTTTTTAGTAATTTATCCTTTAAGTTTTTTTTTCGTTGCAGTAGTAAATATTGTATAGGATAAACATGGTAATATAGAGTTGTGGTTCACCAAGCACGCTTACTCGACCATAACTCTTTAAGACCGAGCTATATCACGATCGTGCGGGTATAAAAGAAAATATTCAAGCTTTTCAAAAATATCAATACCGAAGCAGCTGACATGTACCATTCGTCCCTTGAATAAAAAAAAAAATGAATCGGTTTTTTAGGAGATGCTGGCATTGATGCTGTTTGATGCATTTTTTCGTTAAAACAGTAAAATGTAGTCCCATAAACTTAAATCAGCGCCATCTGATCGCGGGTCTTAAAGGGTTGAATAACATCCACGCGCAGATGGCGCTCCCCATGCGAAACCCCGTGTACGCTAATGGTGACTGGTCCACGTTAAACTCCGTCGTGATCACAAAGTCCTTCAAATTCCCATACCAAATCTATACCTCTGGGGGTGACAAGTCAACTCTGGGGATCCTCTAGTTGGTCTAAAAATTAGATGGATCCACTTGTGTTTATGGGTGTTGTGTCTGTCTTATTTGACGAGGGTTTAAAAGCGGGTCTTTGACCAAGTACACAAACTTTAATATATATGTCTACCAACCAATCAATGTAAAAAACCACTTAAACAGCCCTAATTCATCTTTGATTATCCATTCCAGAGCACCGTGTTTGCCCAGACCACTCGCCAGCTACCCGAGTGGCTGAGCGTGCTGCGGACCTTCGCCAATCTCCGGTACGGGGCCTTCCTCTACGTGACATGGTTCATGGGTTTCGGCATAGGCCTGGTGTTCACCTTCCTCTTCTGGCACCTGCAGGACCTAGGGGGCACACCAACCCTCTTCGGAGTGGCCTCGGTCATCAACCATATCTCGGAGATCTTCGCCTACTTCTTCAGCTTCAAGTTCATCAGGCAGATTGGACACACCAAGGTAAATTTGGATTTCATGAAATATAGTTAACTTTTTTTTTAAATTCTTTGAGAGATACAGACTGATAAACCCTTCACCTGACCATTATTTTTTCAAGGGACTTACATTATTTGAAAATTTATGAAAATTGTAATTGTATTTATTACAGTATTGTTAATTATTTATTATTAATTTTAAAATTATTTTTAAGCACTCGCTTAGCATGCGGAAAGTCCCAGGTTCGGGTCCGGGCATAGCCAAAATAGCTGCCGACCTATAAACGGCCCGTGCAGCCAAAAATGTCCGACGAATAATACCCCGTGTAAGGGAGTGCACGTTAAATATCCTTCAAAGTCCTAATGCTGCGTACGATGTCGCCCTTAACGGTTGCGTTGGGTGCCTATTCAGGTGTGGCTCGTCACCTGACTGTGGTTCTAAAATACGACTCCCTTCGCCAATAGCTCTCGTGTTTCTCTAGTGCGACGATAATTCAAACCAAACCAAATAATTATTTATATTTTTTTTCTTGATGTAAAAGTAAACTTTCCCACGCTTCATCACGGCGGTTTTGCAGGAACTTGTAGTGCATACTTCATACATTGATATCCAATAAGAATATGTTGAGCATGTTTGCGTCATTTTGATTTATTCACTATTTATATTGCCCCCCCCCAAAAAAACGCATTTAAATGCGAAAGAATCTTGGTATAAAACCCTATACGAAAAATTTTGTTTTTTTTTTTAAAAATCAGAACATCTCAAAAAGTGTACAAATGGCCCGGATAGTGAAACAAGCGATTTAATTAAAACTCGTTCGTATTTTACAACGCCGCGTCTCATAGAAAACTGTTTAAAACAAGTCGGAATTATTATTTAAAACAAAGTAATCACTAAAAATATCTTTAAAGTGTACTTATTTATACATAATTAACCATTTTACATTAAATACAAACAACAAACTTTTATTAATCACTCCAGTGAATTAATGCCAGCTAATATAGTATCTTGACATACTGTGCGTCGCGTCAAACTGTCTCAAGCTCAAATTGTTTAACGTTGCCACTGCGATAATTCGGAACTGTAAGTAATGTAATGAATGGACCCATCTAGGGTACCTTCAATACACTGTGTGCTGTTCAGGGTAACGACAAGGAGCTTAGCAGGTGAGCCATGCTAAAATCGTTATCGCTCAGCCAAACTCGCCAATAAAACAAAACTAGTTATTTTTCCAGTTTTATACATTATGTTGTTGCATATAAACTTTATGTTGTTGCTTAGTTTGGAAGAAATAAGAATGTTTTCAACTTTCAAGTAAGCAATGACTTTGATTTGCGGTTTGTTTACGTTACCCCGCCAACTATTGTTCCGCCAACGCATGCCAAAGACATGCCAAATACCGTCTGTTAGCTTCGACATTAAAAATGGCATTTTCTGGTAGTATAATGATAAAAAAAATACTATTTTTAGAAATGTAATAGTCCACATGATGTTTAATTTACAATACAAAGATTAAAAAGTAAAGCTTTATACCTTTTTTCCGAGTTTAAACAGCTTTTTTATTCCATAGCAATGACACACGCCGGTATTAAAACATGGATTACAGCTTTACCGTTAAGAATTTTAATCCAAAAAAGAATAAATATTGAAGAATATAGATCATTAAAAACAAAATCAATAACAAATAGTGGTTACGTTAATTTGATTATATCGTTTAGATGCGATTTATTAGAGCTTCGCTGAGTCACCGTGTAATGTCTACGAGGAAAAAATAACAGCGCGGTATCTCTGGAGCATGGCTATGCTCCAGCCAATCAGGTGAGAGCATCATGTCGCAACCCTCATACGCAGATATTCCAGTAACCCTAGACCCATCTATCGAAAGGACGAGCGAACCTTTGTGTGGGAAACAGGTCTTACAGCAGTAGGAGGAGTTATTAGGTTTGTTTCACTGCCCTAAAACTTTCGCAAACATGAAACAACTTTTACAGAACTATAAGCTATTGAAAAGGTGCAATTCTTAAATATATGGTAGTGTTTGAAATGTTTTTCAAACGATAGTAAACAATTCTATTTTTAGTTGTAAACTTTGTCTTACTTATTAAAGGGATAATACAGGGTGTTCCATAATTGACCGGAATAGTATAGGACGCAATTCCTAAATATTTACCCGGCCCCCGCCAATGAAAAACGGCTAACTAATTGGCCGCCCTTTCGGTCGTGCATGAAATCTTGCACTGGAGCTACACAAGAATGTAGTACTTTTAGTTTGGTTTGTTTGAATTTACATCTGATAAAAATTACAGGTTCAACTAGTTTTCAAAAAAAAAAATTAGGATGCTGTTCATTTTGATAGGTTGTTGCATTATTGTTAAAAAAAACTTGATGTTGACCATCAGTTTAAACATAACAATTATTGTATTTTTCATATTTATGCTGGGTAGGTATGTACATATATATTCCGGCTTGTGTGCATGATCAGAGACCCGCTTATTGGTTGGTTGGTTGGTGGACATATATTTTCAGGCTTGTGTGCTTGGTCGCAAGGACCCGCTTATAAACCATCGTCAAGTAGGACAGCACAAGACACACACAAACACTTATGACAGATGTTGCCATCTGTCGCCACCTCCGCAATTTAGACATGTCCCTGAAGGGTAGGGAAATTTTCTCCATTGACCTGTACCCATGGTGAACTGCGCAATGACCGCCCACAGGACTTTCGGACCCAACAGATTTTACGAGCACGTACTCCGCATATACTCGACAAACACAAACATCCATGCCTGAACGGGATTCGAACCCGGACCCAGCAGCTCCAGAGGCACCCGCTTATAAGATTTCGTCAAGTAAGACAACCACAGAAGGACTTATTACTGACAGAGAAAGGAAGTACACCCAGGGCGAAGGCGGGAATCGCACCCGTTACAGCGCGCAGACTGCTAGCGTAATTGTCTGCGATCCAAACCATTACAACATCCGGGCACCTGCTTATTTATATTAATAAAAGGAAAAAAATAGTAAACAGCACAAAGAAGGAGGGTTTGTATGGCTTAACGGTGCATGTATGTGTAGTGGTTCTGCTATTGTTTTTTATGGGTCGATCCTAAAAAAGAATCGACCCTTCAAAAATTTGTTCATGTGTTTGCAAATAAAGTTGAAAACAAACGAAAATATAGGGTGGGTGAAATTATGTGTTTACTCATACTACGATATTTTCTACATATCCGCCATTAGCAGCAATAACGTGACGCAGTCTTAGAGCAAAATTACCGGCCGCCTGTTTGAAAATTTCTGGTGGGATGGCGTCACATGCAGCAGAGATGTATTGCTTTAGTTCCTCAATTGTTTCGGGATTGCGACGGTACACTTGATCTTTTAAATATCCCCACAGAAAGAAATCACAGGGGGTCAAGTCTGGTGAAAGAGGAGGCCAATCCATACCACTTCCTGTATGTGTGGGATAGTCCAATGCAATCACACGGTTATTGAAATGTTCGCTCAAGAAATTAAACACGTCGGCCGTGCGATGGGGTCGGGCACCGTCTTGCATGAACCACGAAGTGCTTTCAGCGTCATCTAAGGCATTTTGAATCGCCACAAATTCACGAAGAATCTCTAGGTAGCGGAGGGCAGTAATAGTTCCGGTTCTGAAAAAGGGGCCAATGAGTCCTTTGGACGAAATGGCGGCCCAAACCATTACTTTTGGTGGATGCAGAGATGATGGAACTGCAACATGGGGGTTTTCTGTTCCCCATATGCGCCAGTTCTGTTTATTAACGTAGCCATCCAGCTGAAAGTAGGCTTCATCCGAAAACCAAATGTTGTCTACAATTATATCACCAACATCAATCATTTGCACCATATCGTTAGCGAATGTCTCCCGTGAATTAATTGAAGCAGCGGTGAGAGGTTGCCGAGTTTGAATTCTGTATGGAAACATGTGCAAGCCCTGCCGCATGAGACGATACGTCGACGTTGGCTTGATTTGAACCGTAGTTGCAACACGGCGGACGGATATACAAGGCTGCTTTCGTATTACTGTTTCCACCAGCTGAGCATTAGCAGTGGTTGTTTGCGAAAATCTTCTCCCGACAAATCCAGCTCTCTCATCATTCACGTTCCCAGTTCGTTGAAATTTTTCAAACAGCATCCTTATTGTGTCGAATTTTGGTCCTTTGGTAACATTAAACTTCTTTTTGAAACTCCGTTTTGTTGCATTAACATTGTGTTCTAGGCGGTGAAATTCCAACACCAAAAAAATCCTCTCCTCTAAAGAATAAACCATATCTTCACAGCAAGCTGGAGATTAATGAAAAGCACACGCTTTCAGCAGAAAGGCGATTTAAATATTCCCCGACTCCTCGCGACACTTTTCCCATCAGCCAATCAGGTGAATCTGGTGACTGTTCGCTACACTGACGTCATGGTTCTGTTTTGTTGAAGCCAAATGTTCATGTCATATTGAGCCAAGTTGCCAAGCTGTAGTTTATTTATTTTACAAGCACGACATTTTGATTTTCAATCAGAAGTATAATTAGTATTTGACAAAAAGTGGAAATAGAAATATTTTTTTGACATTTGTTCTTATTTTTTCGATAAAAAATGTGGAAAAGTCGTTTTTTTACAAAAAATTGTTACTTAGAGCCCATTTTCCACACAAGATTTATTTATATATCTTAGACAAAAATCATTTAGCACAGCTTTTAGTTCAATTTTAAGTGTTATAAATAAGCAATTTTTATGGATTTTCTTTCTTAAATTCAATTTATATACATAAAAGGCAAAGTCCTAACTCACTGATTGACTCACTCAACGCCTAGCCAAAATTACTGAAGGTACAGCTACCAAATTTTATTAAAATATTCTTTTTATGTCGTAGGTGTCACTTGAATAGCGATTATAATTTACCGATGGAGTACTGGCCAGTGGGGAAGGGATCAATTGGTATAAAATAATTGTTTACATAAAAAAAATATCCGTTATTAAGGGTACACCCGTGCAACGCCGGGTTTATAAAGCTAGTACTTTTATATATCATTTGCAATAAGTAAAGTAGATGGGTAAAATTGCCTCTTTTGTTCTAAATGTGAAAGCTAAACTTTATATCACCCTTTAATTTAATTTTGAAAAAAAAAATGGGTAGTACCCTTTACAGCGCGCGGACTGCTAGCGATATGGCCTGCGATCCAAACCCCTCGGCCATCGATCCCCACATGACACCCTAAATTGTCTCCGTGTTGGTAGATGGTGCGATTGGTAGGTTCAGTCTCTACCCTACTATGGAACTAATTGGTCCCAACACATGCACATTTCGACAAACTGTACACTTCTATCGCAAAACGTTTAGCTCCTTCCAATTTTCAAACATCCAGCTCGAATTTGAAACACACCAAATTATTTAAATCGAAATCCAAACACAAAAATTCCATTTTCGTAGTTATTAATCATTTTTAGCTGTTTTAGGAACTGTGATGTAACAGAATCTGCAAATTGTAAAATTACTAGGCAATATGTCGATTCAACCAAACCGAACTCAAAACAAATGCATCCCTTCGTCAACACATTCTCGTGCTGCCCTAGTTCAAGTATGCAACCACGACCAAAACCCGTGATCAATTGGCTTTTTACTATTTTTCGGAGGGGCCGGCTCAATATTTCGGAATTGCATCAATTCCTATTCCGGTCAATTATGAAACACCCTGTATTAACTTCATAGAATTTTTTCTCTATACACCATAAAAAAATCTAGGAAAAAGCATTTATTTGCGGAAAATACTGTTATTGTCTTTAAACAGTTTTTTTCTGTCAAAATATGATGCTTGAAGCCAAAACCGTTTCTTCTATTTAAAATCGTGCAAAAAAGTACTGGACTGTAAGAGTACTGACAGAACAAGTATTTTGACTATCTGCTGAGACTCTGTGCAACGGATATCTCGGTTGAGAGAGCTTTGGACAGGTTGGTGGTAGCTCTTTGCTTTTCCGAGGCGAGATGTGACGTCATAAACAGGTCACGGGAAAGAAACGCCCAGAATTGCCGAGGTGATATCGCTTCCGACAAGTTCGTGGTAGGGTCCCCGGTAGTTTTTATTCCTCACTAGTATTGTAGTATGCCACTAGAATGACACGGGTTCAATATTTTCCTCGCCTGTGTGTTGGAGATATATATTTAATTTTTTTTTACATTTTGCAATCAAATTAATTAATAATTTTTTAAATTTCTTCTTGTTACTTCTTATCTTTAATTTTTTCCCATGAAATCAACGTACTGTTTTACATTGTATGATGCTTCAATCATTCTTCCATTTTTTTAGGTTCTATGCATTGGTCTTATTGGCAATATCTGCCGATTCTTATACATATCCTGGCTAAAAAATCCGTGGTGGGTTCTCCCTTTTGAATTTGTTCAAGGTAGGTACTCTAATGAAGTGAATTTCTAACTTATCCCTTTAAGACCGAGCTATCACGATCGTGCGGGTATAAAAGAGAATGTTCAAGCTTTTCAAAAATATCGATACCGAAGCAGCTGACTTGTACCACTTTTTATTTGTATAAAAAATGACTTTGTTTTTAAGGAGTTGCTGGCATTGATGCTGTTTTTGTTTAAGGCTCCCCCCCCCATTAATATCTAAAATTTATTCTCGTAAACTTGAATCAGCACCACCTGATCGCGGGTCTTAATGGGATAACAACTCTAAACTTATTCTAAAATTACTCATATGTCAAAATGAATGAAAAAAAAAAAAAAGAAAAGTCGTCTAAAAAGCGGTCACTATAAAAACTTTTCAAATCTCGCAAAAAAGTTTCAGCTTCACAAAAAAAAAAGTAGTTATCCTAAACTTCTAACATAACATACGGGATATAATATCCCTAGTGAAACCGAAAATGGGGAAAACTTTATGTACTTAATAACGTCATTGATGCCTTACGTGAAAATGAATATTCCCCGCGCGATCATGAATTATCCCTGACCTCAGTGGGTTACCATGACAACCAGCTTCGTGACGGTTGCAGTCAATACAAGTTGACTTCTCAATTATTCATTTCCCTTCCTTTTCTTTCGGATCGTCGCTTTTGGGAAAAGCTTTACGGTTCGAGGTTATTTTTCTTTTGAATTTTACAAATGTGAGTGGGAGTACAAAGCATTTTATTGATTTAAGGATTATTTACTTGGAGGAATAATTTGTGTAAATTGAGTAAGGGTTATTTCAAAGGATTATTATGTGGTGTCTAATTGCTTCGAGACTATAAAACCGCAATAAGAGGATTACTTTGGTGTAATGATTATTTCTAAAAGTTTAATCTCTACTTTTACTAAGGACTCGACTTCCCTTCTATATATACAGTAGAGTCCCGCTTATCTGAAAGGTACGGGACCAAAATTGAGCAGCAAAAATAAAAAATTCACGACGCGAAACAACCCCATTGCACTTTGATAAATTTGCATATAATTAAATGGCGCTGCACAGATTGGAAGAAATTTGACTGAAAAAAAATCTTATAAAAAAATGGTGTCAAATATACGACGTTATTTCACATTTTCCGGTGCGTCAGTTATAGGGGTGGAGTGTATACTTCAAATTGTATACTAGGATTTTACCTACAGTCAAATGACAATAGACGAGTCTATTTTAAATTTAGCGTTGTGGGCGTGTCTATTCCCTAAAGGTTTAAAGATTTTATTAAAATATACACATATAAATCAATATTTTTGAAAAAGTAAACGTAAATTTATTTCGTGTCATAAGCTTAACTTTTACGCTCTTTTAACGTTAGGCTCAACTTTCCAAAGTAATTTACAAATTAGTGCCCCAACCACGTACACAAATGAAAATGTTTTAGTTAACTATACATAAAATTTATTTTGGAAAAAAAAAACTCTTACCAGATTCTTTTCTTTTTCCAATAAAAAGAAAAAAAAATATGAAAAAAAAAATCAAGAAACACGTTTAAAGACTTTTAACACGCGATTTTCCCATTAACTAAGCTATGCAAACTATGAATTCTGTGTCGAATAGAAAGCGTTCCGTTCAAATTTTTATTTAAAATAACCATTAAATATGTAAAGTTACAATGTATTACAGTTCCAGTATAGAATTTTAAGTAATTCCTTTTTAGAAACTTTAATTATAAGTATAAGGTAGATACATTGTACGATTTTATACATTTCAAAAGCTTATTACTTGCAGGGAATAACCTATCGTTTTTAACTTGGCATTTTTTTATCGAAATATATATTTGACTATTTTATCAGTTTTTTGTTGTACAATTTTCCAGTAATACCGCGAATAAACAGTTGGAAAGGAATATATTGAAAAAGCTTTAGTTTAATATTTTTTTGCAATATATTTAAATATTAGCTGCTATGATAAAGAAAGAGGACGCTTTAATACTATTTATTGCTTTCGATGATGTCTTTTTTTGTTGCTATCTTTTAAAATTTTATTCAAAAATCATTTGGCACAGTTAGGTTTTGAAAGCGATATATACTGTATTGGTTTTTTATTAAATGTTTATTTTTTTTAATATAAATAAATTTAGCAAACGATAAGAAATAAATATTGAATTTTCGAAATGAAAAAAAAAAAGAAACTATCCAAATTTAGAGTGAAAATGTTTAATATCGAATATATACTTCGTTAATAGCTCTTTTTTTTTCTCCCAGTTGAACAAAAATGTTGTGTGGAAGAATCTGTAACTACTCTACTACACTGCCTAAAACAATTAGAGGAGCACTTGTCGTACTTCTGGTCATTCTTTCACTTCTAACGTTTATTTTTATTCTAAAAATCTAAAAATTTGTGACACAGATTCATTAGGCATCCAGAATGAAAGATGTAATAAAAAACAGGAGAAAAAAATCTTAATTTTTTAACTGAAATTTAAGGAGAAAATTGGAATCATAACTTTTGAATAAATTATAACAATAACTTTTTCAAAACTTTAAGTGTCTTAAAAAAGTTGAAATCAATTTTCAAACATTTAAGAATGCAAGCTTAAAGAATTTCGGGATAATTTGTCATAAAATATTTTGGGAGTGAATTTTACTTCCCCATGCTTTCCATATTTTCATTTCATTAAAACAAACATTATTTAATTCGTCAAAATACATGATTCTTCCATCTAGCGATAAATAAGAGCGAGATGATGATTCCATATGGAATCATTTGGGGTTGAAAGGATATAAACCATGCATTCCCCTAATTCTTTTCAGTAGTGTAATTTCCTTCCAAGCTTTTCAAAGATGACTATGTAATTGACTATTTTATCAGTACAACCGGAATCAGCTAAAACTAGAATTACCTAGTGTGAACTAGTTTTAACTAAAGCCATTGGTGAAAACTAGTTTCATCTGTCTAAAACTAGATCTGACTAGTTAATACCGGTTTTGACCAATTGCTTTGGTTAAAACTAGTTGTAATTAGCCAAAACTGGAATTGACTGCTAATGATTGACTTTTTATTTATTATGAACGTAAATTAATAATCTTAGTACGACAATGGAGTAAATAAAAAGTCGATGTACGGTTCGTAATGGAATGTCTCCCAATATCCAAACGCTTTTATTACATATCAGCCTAATACTAAACTAATCCAAACCTATTATTCTATATCGTGCTATTTTCCGTTAATTCTAGTTTTATCTAATATAAGTGTGTTGGAGTTAAAACTAGATGAAACCAATCAATTTCGTCAAAACAGGTATTAACTGGCAATAACTGGTTTTAGTTAGCGGGAACTAGTTTTAACTAATGGCATCAGTTAAAACTAGTTTTCACTAGTTAATTCCAGTTCTAACTGATTTCGGGTTTTAACGGTACCAATTATATCTTCTTTTCCCTTTCCAGGCATAACGCACGCCGCCGTTTGGGCTGCTTGCTGCTCATACATCACGCAGGCCACCCCGGCCAACCTTCGCTCTTCGGCTCAGGGAGTTCTACAGGGCCTACACCACGGCCTAGGCAGGGGGTGTGGTGCAGTCATAGGCGGTATATTCGTCAACTACTTCGGTATGCGTAAAGCCCTGCCATTTTAGTATTGCTTTTAATTAACCTCTTAAGACCCGAGAAACGTTCTACACGTATATTCACATATTTTTCATATAAATATATGATAAAAAGTATGTTTTACAAAGGAATTGTTAAAAAAATTATGTTTAATAGTTACTGTGCTGTAAATGCAAAAATGTCCGTATCACTTATTTGTAGTTAACAGTTTATTTTAACATTGCTTTTAATGCAAAATGTCTTAAAAATACCTACAGGGTGTCCCAAAATGGAATACCTGTTTTTAAAAGTTAAGAAATAAGGAAATGGATCGAGATATTAACACAATTCTTGCAGAAAACGAATGAGTCATGTCTGGAATTTGATATGGAACACTTTATTATGTTAGTTATGTTTATTACGTTATTACACTTTATTATGTTCAATTTAACCGAAAGATGGCGTTTCAATACCGTGTGTTGGCTGTATGAAAGAACTAGAAGAAAAGGAAACGTGTTCAGAAATGTTCAGTTCTGAACACGTGTCCTTCTTCTTGGTGTATACGCATGCCTAGTTCCTTCATACAGCCAACACACGGTATTAAAGCGCCTTCTTTCGGTTAAATTGAACATAAACGTCATAAACAAAACTAACATAATAAAGTGTTCCATATCAAATTCAAGACATGACTCATTCGTTTTCTGCAAGAATTGTGTTAACATCTATTTCCATTTCTTTTTTAGTAACTTTTAAAAATAGGTACTCCATTTTGGGACACCCTGCCTAATCTTTAAAAGTAATTAAAAGAACTCTTTGAAAAGTTTGAAAAAAAAAAGTTTAAGTTAATTTTTGTAATTCTTTTTTCACTGAAATCTTACATCATAAAGCAGATGACATCACAAAGTGCCTTGGCATCACATAGTGCCTCCGATAATGAGGACAAATGCTAGAATAATTATCTTAGTACCCTAATGTTAATATTTCTTACAGGTACACAAGTTACTTTTAGAGGCTACGGCTTTGCTAGTCTCATAGTTCTCATCTTGTTTGTGTTTGTCAATTACTACAAAAGAGACAAGGGATTCGCTTCATTCCAAGTAAGGAAACTTTTGACACTATACCTCACTACAGTTTAAGTATGCAGTATAGAAATGTTCTACGGGAAAAAGGGTAAATAGTTCTCATTTTCGAGTGTGAGAATTGAATAAAAAAGATATTTCACACTCAATAAACCACTTTATTCCTTATTTCAAGACATATTTGTATTGGTGTAATATTAATTATATTTTCTTTCAATTTTGATGTAACCAGGCGCACGAATATCAGAGTACCGCAAAGGGGCAGCTAATCAGAGCAGGCGAAATTTCGACGACTGCTCTGATTGGATAGTGAGGTTTATTTACTCATGACGTTTCCTCCGCGACTGCGGGCGCAACTGCAAACTTAATCTGAGGTGAACTGTAATTGTGTGTATGTTTGTAGAAATCGTAATTTTTTTGTAGTAATATTAAAGAACCAATATTAAATTTGAGGGGACACTAAGACAAAAAAAAACTATTGTCGTAGTTAGAAAATGTCCTACAATGCTTCACATTATAGACTTTCACATGATTTATAATTGTAACAAATATATTTTTAATTTTCACTAAGATAAAAAAAAACTAAGTTCGTATGTCAGGTATTTGGCATAGATGCCATGGGCAGGCACACTGCTGTACATCTTTTCTGCCCACTACACTCTATAAACGACATTTTCTGAAATGTGAGTAAAAAATACTCAAATCTGAGACACCGCTTAGTCTAAATGGCACCGAGTAAATTTAATTTTACTCGAGGTTGAAGCTTGCAGAAAATTATTCCAGAAGGATTGTTTTTCGGGCCCAATACCTACTGTAAGCATTCGGCCAACTACCATGGAGCAATTTGCTACAGTTAACAAATGTGAAGTAAATTTGTCTGAATATGAATATGTCTTAGTATTTCAGAATTGAAAGCAACGAATCGTCCATGTTTGAAGCAAAAAATATTTCATTTCAAAATAAAAACATAGAATCACTCAGATTTGTAAGAGGCATTTTTGTGCAACGATTTGGACACTTTTTGCATAGCTGTAACCTATAAAGATAGGCATACACGGAAGACTTGGTCCACCCCACATACCTCGTTTTCTTCTTTTTAATTGGTCTCGCAATATGTAAGCGCCAATCGAGGAGGAAAGAGATCAGGCCCACGGACCAAGTTCCTCCGTGTAAGACCATCTTGAGAAAGCGCAGTATAATAATAGTTTTTCCATGCTAAAAGAAACTAATGGGGGACATTCACACCATATCCACCTGAGCTTCAATTCCAAATCGCTGTGGGAAAAAAAGCGGTTAGACGGCTAGAGCAGTAGGAAAACATTAGCACGTGTTTTGATAGCAGTATAGGATAACATTAGCAAGTGTTTCGAGAGCAGTAGGAAAACAAACCGCGTGACATCACATGAATGTTCTCCATTCATTGGTGAGGATACTGCATTTTACTATGTCAGAGTGGGTCGTTCAATGGATGATCTTTAATATGATTGATAACTGTTGCTCTTCGTTGAATGATAAAATTAAAAGACCTATTTTTTAAATCGAAAATTTCTAAAAGTCTTTATTCAAAGGACATGTTGCATATTTACGTCCTCTAATAATTGAAACGCTAATGCTGAGCTGCTGTCTGCTTTTGTTTATTTTGAGTAAAAAAGGAGAAAAAAGGAGGTATCTACTAGTCCTGGTATGGTTCAACAAAAGTAAACTATGATGCTTTACTTTCATATTTTAAATAGTAAACAGTGTGGTCTAATTTCCTGGAAATATTCCTAGGACTATTTCCCGGTTTCGTTAAAATCATAGTTTCCTTACACAGAAGCCACGACCATGGGCAAAGCTATAAAATGCGCGGAGCAATCAGATGAAGATAAAATTTCCGAACTTTTAATTTGTCTTCATCTCATTGTTCTGCGCGTTTTATAGCTCCGCCCATGGTAAAAACTATGAGATTAACTATAGTTAGACAGCCCTGTCAACTTATCAAAGACAGCACATTCACATACCGAAATCATGCATAACATTTTCTTTTCGCAAAGGTCCGTTTGTCCACAATAGTTCTATCGTGGTTAACATGTTCCATTTTATTCAATAGGATGACCAAGAACCAGATACAGTAGTAGAAGAAACGGCTCATCTGGCTCCTCATGGAGTACCCTCGAACCCCATGGCAAGATCTATATCTAAACAAAACATGGGCGGTCCCCCGCAAAGAATGGGCGGAGGGAACAACAACGAAGGGGGCGGATACGGATATGGGACAGCCAATGCGAATTCAACAGGTGGATATCTGGGCGTTCCCGAGGGCGGAGGTGGTAAGTGAATTACTATGCTTTTCATTATTATTATTCACTCAATTAATAATCAAAATATTTATTTATTATAAACTATTAAGTAAAATTAGGGATAATTATTAATCAATAATAAAAAATATGACTAAGCATTAATAAATGTTCAAAAAAAAAACTGTGAAATTAAAAGCATTAATGGATGCAACCTTGACCGTAAACCTTCCCAAAGAAATTGAACTAAATTGTAGAGCTTAGGGAAAGAACGTATGCTAAGTGACATTTTTGAAAATTTTAGATTTTTGTGCCAATGGCCATATTACTAACTTCTTTTACGATGTAAAAATTCTCCTATTTCATAAACTTTCAGTTTAGTATATTTTTTAAGCATTGCAATTTACGTTTACATTAGATCTGAGTGCGAACGAAATATTTTAATTTAAAGATCTCGATTCTATATTCTAGCGTTTTCACCTTTTAGTCACTTATAGCACGTTCTCCTACTCAGCTCTTCAATTGTTTTGGGCTGGGAATGAAAGACTCGCCAAAACTGCGATTTGGAATGACTCTTTTGAAAGTAGTCACAACATTGAGTGACTCAAATGTCTATACTTATATTGCAGGTTATGCAGGTGATGTGCAAAATTACACTTCAGATTTCAACATGAATAAAACACCCGTCAGACCACCAGTCGAAGCCGGTGGCGCCATCACGCGGAGGGCATTGGCAGCGGCGTTTAATCCCAAAGGAATCCTTGCACAAGCCGCGAGCCCAGAGGCCGCGTATGAATATGAATTCATTCGCCGAGATTTTGAGGTAATATTTCATATATGACTACAAATGACTGTCATGAAATAACTACTTACTAAGTTACATGTGGGTACATACCTCATAACCCCTTACGGGTCGAAAAGGGTTATGAGATGTGTTGATTTAAGGTTATGTGACTAAAAGTTAAGAGTTTTATCGAAAAAGTTCGTTCCTTAAAACAGCATTGATGCCAACAACGCTTTAAGATCCACGTAATTTTTTTCATACACATAAATTACTGATGCAAGTCAGCTGCTTCGGTATCGATATTTTTAAAGAGCTTGAAAATTACTTAACCGCTATTGATTATTATATTTTAGTTTTTGGATAGTCAGTTGATCAAGGACATTCTGAGTGCAAACAAATTTGCATAGTCTTTTTTTATATAAAAATAATATTGACTTTTAAATTTTCATTGGCAGCACCCAATTTTGTATAAAGCCTACAAATGTTCATCATCATCTTTCTACTACCCTATAGTATAATATTTTTCATTATCAACAGAACATTAGAAACATTCACTCGAAGTGCTTAATTGGTAGCCATGATTCGCGAATATTTCTTTCGCGTTTCGGTCTGAGAGAAGAAATGGTGACTTGGGCAATTCTTCTAGGTGTTTAGGTAATTCTTCGAAGACTCACATTTCTTAAGGTAGGCGAATACCCAAAATTCCACAAAATTCTAAAATTTTTACTATTGCTTTAATCTTTTCCAAATTTGGTCTAGTGATTTCAAATATAATGAATAATACTATTTAGGCATTTTTTAAATTTAAATATAATTTATTTATTTTAAACGATGTTTTTCTACTAAAAAAAGTGGTTTACGCTAACAAGCCTACCACATTGAGTTTTCATCCTATAAACATTAATTATGTGTTAAATTCTTCGTTTTGAACTGATGCATGCAATGACCCTATAGAGTTACATACAAATTACAAGAAAAGAAAGAATTAAGAAAAATGTTATAAATTAACCACACAAAAAAAAAAGGATTTTTTTTCGATTAACTTACACTTGGACATTTTTAAAAAAAAAACTTGTATACTTACACCAGATGTTAGAGGTTCATGGCACAGATATATATTGAAATAGCATCTGTGAAAAATTTAAGGTGAATTAATGTAAAACTTTTTATGCTAGAAGTGTTGGCGTAAACCCCCTTTTTTAGTTGAAAAACACCGTTTAAAATAAATCAATTATATTTAAATAAAAAAAATTGCCCAAAAAGCATTGTTCATTATATTTGAAATCACTATGCCAAATTTGGAAAAGATTAAAGTAATTGTAAAAATTTTAGAATTTTGAGTATTCGCCTACATTAAATTTCTTAAATAACTTTCAATTTTTCCTTTCTTTTTCAGGCATATGAGAAAGTCACGTCGCTGGCTATTGATTTGAACAAGAATCTGTCCTCTAAACAGGATGTCCTAGTCGGGCCGAAACCCAAAACCAAGACCTACAACCTTCAGCCTGGCAATGACACGGAGGTGGCATACGACTGGTGAATACAACGTATCTCATAGAAGTGATATCATTGGAGTATGGAAGAAGTATATGGTCCCTGTATTTTCCCTAATAACTTCCAGGTCATTCATCGCCCCCCTGAATCCATTGCAATAAGACTCCTTCACTCCGGGGTCCCTACATGAAATAGAATGTCATTTACTACATAGGAGAGCATACTATTTGTGTAGTTAATTCCAAAAAGGAGATATATAGGACGTCCAGATCTTTATTAATTCATATTAAATGTTCAAAGAAGTCAAACGCAAGCCATTAAGGCTGTTAAATAGGGCAGGGAAAGGCCGCCAAAGTACGCAGCACCTCAAATCTCGAGGTCTTATTAGAAAGTGACTATTTTTAATGATTATGAGAGGAGTGGATCTGAAGACAAAACAAATTCTGGTTGCGTCTGCTATGTCCCTTTTAAAAAATGTATTGACGCCTATTTAAACGTGGGAACTATTCGATAAATCGGCAACACATTGATTGAGAGTTATTAAGAAAAAAATTGTTAATTTTATAACTTTCCGGAGTAATTTGGCTTGGAATTACTTCATTGGATGAGCACAGATAGAAAGTTTCAGGTTTTGGGACCCGGCTACAGCTTCCATTCCCCGTTAAAGTAGGCGAGTACCCAAAATTCTAAAATCTTCACTATTAATTTAATCTTTTCCAAATTTGGCATAGTGATTTCAAATATGATGAACAATGCTTTTTAGGCATTTTTTTAGTATGGTATGGTATGGTATGATACATATATATTCCAGCTTGTGTGCTTGTTCATGAATTTTTTTTTATTTAAATATAATTGATATATTTTAAACGGTGTTTTTCATCTAAAAAAAGTGGTTTGCGCCAACACCTCTAGCATAAAAAGTTTTACATTAATTTACCTGAAGTTTTTCACAGATGCTAGTTCAATATATATCTGTGCCATGAACCTCTAACATCTGGTGTAAGTATACCAGTTTTTTTTTTAAAAAAATGTCCAAGTGTAAGTTAATCGAAAAAAAATCCTTTTTTGTGTGGTTAATTTATAACATTTTTCTTAATAACTTTTTTTCTTGTAATTTGTATGTAACTCTAGAGGGTCATTGCATGTGTCAGTTCAAAACGAAGAATTTAACACATAATTAATGTTTATAGGAGGAAAATTCAATGTGGTAGACTTGTTAGCGTAAACCTCTTTTTTTAGTTGAAAAACACCATTTAAATAAATAAATTATATTTAAATTTTAAAAAATGCCTAAATAGCATCGTGCATTATATTTGAAATTACTATGCCAAATTTGGAAAAGATAGTAATAGTTAAAATTTTAGAGTTTTGTGGAATTTTGGGTACTCGCCTACCTAAGAAATATTATTGATTTTGAAGTGAAGTGAAAAATACAAGGACTGTATGACTTATATCATTGCATGTGTAATTAAAAAAATATTTATGAAAAAAAAAATGGCATTGCAGAGTGTTTTTGTAGAATGTGTGAATTGGGGCTGTCGTTATCGAAGCATCCGTATGTTTGAGTGCAATAGTACGAAATATATTTTTATGGACACTGACAATATATTTGCAACGTTGAAAAAATTAATTGAATTAAAATTTCCATACTTAAATTTTATTAATAATCTTTTATTAAAAAATATTCTTATGCGAATAAAGCTATACAAAATAATTTACTGAAAAACTTACCATTGTATTTTAATGTTGAAAATCTAAGTAAAAATTGACGAATAAGCATAATTATTGATTTTAACACATTTAAATAGCTTTAGTTTAAAAAATATTTAAATTTTATTTTCATACATATAATTGAATACATATCTTTTGTTTTGATCACATTCCTTAATAAAATTCTAAATTTCATCACAAAAATATTAAATGTTTTTTTTTTACAACTTTGTTTGATAGTATAGCTCATATGTCTGAAAGGTTTATAAAAAATCCATGGATTTGCAATGGAATATGCGACTAACAGTTGTTATTCTGTTTGTATCTATAAAAAAATGTATCATAAAAATCATGCATTCCATATTGTAGATTACTTATAAAGTATTGTATAAATAAACTTAAAAACAGAACATTAACCGTAAAAGTTCCGATGTTTATGTATTGTTATAACATAGATAGGCCTTTCTTTGATTAAAGTAAAAAAAAAAATATGAGTTATGTTTTTTTTAAGTTTGAGTCACTATGCATTAGAATAAAACTGATTTGGGTTAGTTTTTAAGTTTGAATCGTTACGCAACACAATAAAAAATATTTTATGCTTGACAATAACTTTTTTGGTGTCACAAAATAAAATCAATGTGCATGGACCGATTTGAAATGCAAAACAGTTATTTTCATGTTGAAATAAATCTTTTCAAAAATATAGTTCATAAACTAAAAATAATCCACAAATGTGCGAAACTAGTTATGTGCTTTGAAATTGTTCACATATTTTATAGAGATGTACATGCTTTAGAAACATTGGTGGAATTCAATACCGTTTGCATAACAGAAGTAACTGTTACAAAGGAGTTCTGAATTAGTTATATGCTTAAAGTCTTGAATTCACCAATGAATAGAAGTTTCTTTTATATTTTTGACAATTTAGAAAAAATGTAAGAATTTGGGTGTTCAATTTATAAAATATGTGTCGTCAAGCAATACACTTGAAATTTATTCTGTCTAACAAACGTTAAATGTTGAAAATATGCAACGTACTGTACAAGTTTGTTAAAGCTGTATTTAGCACATATATCAATGGATTTGTAAATATTCACTTTAATAGTTGTTGTCTACTGGTGGAATTCATCTTATTCTACTCTCCTTTTCAAAAGTAAAAAGTTGTAGAATATTTCGAATTTGATGCCTTGATAAAATAACAAAAGACCTACAAACAATATAGTCACGAGATATATAATATCTACTAAGACAGAATCGTGGTAACATGGTAACTTGCCGTACCATTGTGGTGAATACACGGCAGATCAGTAATTGGCAATAAATTACCAAGGATATGGAAAAAAAAGTTAGCCTATCCGCCAAATTTAACTGTTGTCATGACTCTACTGAACTTATTATTAAAAGACAATATTAAGTGACTCTAACCTGAGGCAAAGAAATAGATATAAAATGTGTTACTAAATTTTCAGTTAAAGTATACGAATGACAATTACTTTAAAATTCTGGAGAGAGGATCTTTATACAGATAAATTTTATGTTGGAAATACGTAGTTAAAATATAGTTAGTAAAGTAGTATAGCTATGACTAACTATGTAACAAGTGATACCTGCTATGTATAAAAGCATTTCATTAACGATGTTTTTTCATGAAATTTATTGGAGTTAAAAACTATTTAAAAATACAATACGTACATTTATAAAAATAAGAAGGGTGCAGATGCAAAACTCATATTTACCAAAGTATAACTAGGGTATAGTGTCCTGTCCGTTCTTTGGCGACTTCGGCAAATTGAATTTACAATCGCTAATAGTCGCCTATCGGCCTTAAATCCATGTATCTTGGTTATTCTTTTTAGAGTGCTAGTTTTGCAACTGGTCCTTTTATATGTAGTACGATGTAATTCAAAAGATTAAAATGAATTTGCAATATTTTGAATATGATAAACTGAAAAGTAAAAGTTACTAATATAACCTTTAGATGTTTTACACAAAAGTAAGATATTTGTTAGACAATGATTATTATTTCTAATACTTATATATTTTTGCATTGCGGTAGCAAATACTTTTTGTTAGTGCTCCAAGAATATATTGTTTAGGGCTTTGTTATTTTTGCCTTCATAAGTATCATTTATAAACATTCCAAAAAGTATTTATTTATTATTTAATGTTTCTTTACACCAATTGCTTTAAAATGTACAAGTGTTTGGCATTGTTAGGCGATACTTTTGATATTGAACCAAAATTGCAATGCCAAAATGATATCGGAAACGGGTACTTTTCCTTTTCGGGATGAAGGAGCCAAAATTGTACAACCGCCACCAATATATTTCCAATGATAACCTTTAGCTATTCTACTGTCGTTGGAAAATTCAGTAACTATACCAAAACCGACCGTTTGCAGTATACAAATGTTCTACGAGAAAAAGGGTAAATAGTTCTCATTTTCGAGTGCGAGAATCGAATACAAAAAGGTATTTCACATTCAATAAACAAATTTATTTGTTATTTCAAGACATAAATTTATTATTTTTATTAGTTTACTTCAGTTAGAGTGTTATTTTAATTATTTTTTCCTTCGATTTTGACGTAACAGGGCGCACGAATATCAAGGTTAAATTATCAATTAATCGGAGCAGGCGAAGCTTCGGCGCCAGCCGCGTTGTTTACGCAAATTCCTCCGCGTAGTACATTTCTCTGCTGCAAACTTAAGGTCGGTTTTGGTATATAAATTAGGGTGGGCCGAAAAAAACTTTTTATTTTATTTCGGATCGCTATAGTGCGGAAAAGTTGCCATTGGTAAAGACATGAAAAATGCACTAATTATTATTTTTTTATGACTACATCTTCCGTTCGCGCAATGCCATCAAAGTTGGCAAAAATTGTCAAAAACCGTAATTTTTTATAATTTTTTTAAACCCGATATATGATTTAAATTGTTTTCCTATATCATGTTGTGTGATTAAAATTTACAAAAAGTTAAAACTTTGAAATTTAGCAAAAAATAAGAATTTTCCTAACTTTATACTACGTTGAGTGGTCGGAAGATGACACAAATGTATAATAACTTATTATACTATATATTATAGCATTTATTATTAATAAGTGCTATAATATTTGGATTTTACATATTTTTAGTAGTTAATTCATGATATAGGAACGCAATTAAAAACATCTGCCTTGTTTTAAAAAATATATAAAAAATTACGGTTTTTAACAATTTTTCGCCAACTTTGAACGCATTGCGCGAACGGAAGATATGGTAATAAAAAAATAATAATTGGTGCATTTTTCATGTCTTTACCAATGGCAACTTTTCCGCACTATAGCGATCCGAAATAAAATAAAGAGTTTTTTTCGGCCCATCCTAATATAAATACTGTGTTTTGTCAATAGAACTTTCAGTTTGTCGCCAAAGATACCGTATTGCGAGATTTACGCCCTCAAAATGGAAAAGTACCCAAAAATGTATTGAAATGGTGTAAAATATTGTGTGTTACTGTTGACGCTGGAAGAACTGTATTTCGGTACTGCCATTTGTAGTTTTGATGCGGGACTTTTAATGTAATGCCCATGAACGTCTACATGCCATTCCCTTCTACAGAATGCTTACATTATCACATACTATCTCTTGCAATAAAACTAATATTTAAGAGATAACTTATCAGAAGCATTCGATTGAGGGGAGGAATTGCGTAGAAATTCGTTGCGATAACTACGTAACATGGTCTTTATTTGTCAAATAATGACTGGTTAACAGTGTTGGGCAAATTTTAATTGCAAGAACAATTGAAGATTAACAATTAATTATTTAATAAATTTAACGACAATAACTAGCAATTCCTCAATTGTAATTGTGGAAAATTACAGCTAACAATTATTTCATTGTTAACTGTAGTGGTAACAATTCACATTTAATTAATTTTCAATTATTTTGTAAATTTTAATTAAAAATAACATTTAACAACTCTTTTATTCGTCTTAAGTCTAAGACTTACAGCTTAATTTTCCTAAATCTTTACTCATTTCATTTTAATAGATAAAGTTAATTGTTAGTTTTAATTGTTTCATAAAACAAATAAAAAAGTTAATTGCAATTATTTTAATTGTAAGTTACAATTGACATACATCATTCGAATTAATTTAATTGCAAGGTGCAATAAAAAGTTCAATTGCGATTAATTTAATTGTAATTAATTTAATTGCAATCACTATTTTAGTAAATTAACAAGATAATTGACAAATTAATTGATTAATGCCCAACACTTCCGGTTAATAATTGAATTTGGGATTGTTTTAACACATTATAACTTCTAATTTTTATAGTGCGTCAATTACATTTGGTCGAATATCTATCTTCATCATTCGGAATTATTATTTTGCTTGCTTCTGTTAATACCTCTGTAAAAATAATCATGTTTCAAACATGTCAATAAAAGAAACATGTACCAATTTTTATACCTGTAGTCAAATGGGGTAACTTTGTTCCAAACTTTTCACTAAACTAATAACTCTTCATGAATAAGTTTGTTGTCAATGACGTCACTTTTGGAAGATTGTTAACCGTCAGCAATATTACTTCTGTTGGCTCCAATCTAGTGGGAAATTGACTAAAGATTGCTGACTCGAGCAAAACCGACTATAAAATTTTTGAAGTGAATATTTAACGGGAAAAAAGTACCCTATAAATTAATTTTTCTGTATTTAATGCAGAAAGTTCACGTTTCTTTAGCATTTTCTTTGTGTGGTAGCTTAGCTGCAAGTTTAAAACCTGGTTGTTTTTCAACTTGCAGGTTTCAAAACAAACCGCAAACTGAAAAACACCATAAATTGTACTATTTTATTTTATGTTCTTTTAATTGGTGGCAACTCTCTCTAAATATGTAAATAAATTAATGAAATAGGAAAGTGAAAATATAGTTTTTTATGTTTGGTTCAAAGTTTCCCCTATTAGTTAAATGAGTCATTTTCCTCATACGCTTAAAAAACCGGAAAATCTTATATACATATAAAAAAATGATGATTGATGTTATACTTCGACAAATTTACGTGATTTCAAATGAAGAGTACACGGGAAGAAGCGATTGATTTATTAGGCGGACACCCGCAATTGTCTGCTTGGCGACATAAAACCGGTTTGTCTCTTTCTTCTTCGCTTGGTCCAAGCGTCGGGATCGCCAATCGCCTGAACTTGGTAGCTAGGAACCACAGATAAAGTAGTTAAAGTACTTCATTGGCATATCACGTGACATACAACACTGACTTCATTGCTTGGGCGTCCCGTCGTTAGCATTGGAGGTCACGTGATCTGCCACTATATTACTTTAACTATGATATCTATGGTAGGAACTGGTTTCCTTACACAAGTTTATGCGATCACTCGCTATCATCGCCAAAGTGGCCTGCTAAGGAAACTTCTCTGAAAAATCAATCGGTTTTTCCCGTGTACTCTTCAAATATTACCTCTTTTTCCCCAGCAAACAACTTAGATATGAGCCGTCCTTCCTAACCAAAATATCGATAGTTTTAGCATCGAAAACTTACCTAAATGCCTTTATTACATTATACCTATGGCCGCTTGTGCGATAGTTAGGAGTTGTGGCCTAAAAGTGGGATAAAACTTAAAATAAATACAGTAGAACCTCTCTTAACTAGCCCAGTTATACCGGAGTTGTGTTGGTAAGAAAAAATCTGAATATTCTGGGTGAATTTAGTAGTTATAAAATTGGAATACTTTATGTTGTAGGAAGTGGGAAAATAGAAGATGTGAAGTATCGTGTAGTATTTATAGATATAGCTTAAGTGTAGAGCTGCATTTATTTTATTGCTATTTTATACAGTAATAAAATATAAGGTAACAATAATTACTTTATGTTAGTTTAAAACAAGCCATTTATAAAAAAAAAGTATTTTGCATTGGTTGTGGCTGATGCATTCTTTTTTAAATAATATTTCAGTCGCAGCAAATAAGATATTTTTAACATACACTCCAAATACTTTGGTTCTTGATTTGTGGACTGCTATTCAAAAGAGGTTCTATTCTAGTGCTATTTAAAGGAGGTTTTGCTGTAGATGAAACTCATTTTTTGAAAATGTTTGTAGAATTTGTTATTAGAATGAATGATTGGGCGTGAAAAAGATTTTCCTACTACCATATATTTCAGTGTTTTTTCTTGAGAATAACTATTATTTTTAAATTGTTTATTATATGCTTCATATATTGTGAAAAACATTGATTGCGACATTTTCATAATAGTTTTTGCTCAAAATAGAATTTTATTGATGATTTTCATTTGAAATCTTACTTGATTTTTCATACCTAACCAATGCGTGTAAGTTATGTGCAAAAGAGATGTATTGTAAATAAAATACATATGAAAGGCGTTTATCTGAAACTGGAGAGTTGTTTCTTTTATGAAATTTTAATAACATTAATTTTAAGCCTAAAATACTTTAAATATAACAATAGAAGAGTTTAGTGGAAGAACGTGCTAGGTGATCTATAGGTGAAAACATAAAATGAGATTTGAAGTTTTTCATTTGCACGAAGATCCGCAAAAAAAAACGGTACTTGCAAACACCAAAAAAATGTACTTTGTTAACCCGGAAGCACTCGCGCTAACTTACCATAGACTAAGAATCTTCTAAACCGAGAACTCAATCTGATGCCTAGCGCCCCCAAAGTGTCGAACGGAACTAATACACTATTAATGATTGATTTGTGATTGGCATAATTTGACTTTCCAATTGCAAATATATTATTTCTTCGAAATGTACAGGGTGGTTATAAAATAACGCTCGCTATTCGGAGTGGTCTGTAGCTTGAATGAATAATCCAAACGCAAAAAAACTTACTTACTAATCAAGAAGGGGGAAGGGACTAATCAAAAAAAAAAAAAAAGTATAGAATCATAACAAACAAACTCTTCACTTGACCAGGGTTCTAAATTATGATGCGTAATTGGATGTGTTGGCCGTAATTAGCCATAATTGGCTATGCCTCGTAATTTAAAACCTTGGTCAAGAAACTAGTTTCCTTTTATGATTCCATTCTTTTTTTAAAAAAAAGGAACTTGTCTCTTGACCAGGGTTCTAAATTACGAGGCGCAATTGACTGTGCTAAAGCTCCTAAAGGAGGCTAGAAAAAGGCAGCCGCGAACCATTGCATTAGTTCTCTTAGACACAATTGGGGGAGATAGTGTCTAAGTCAATTTTAATATAGAAAATCCTTATAATGGTAATCCAATCAGAGATTCAGATCTTAGAGTGTATTTAATCTATCTGGGGTCCAATAGACCCCAGGCGAGTGCTGCCGGGTTAATAAAACAGGGGAAACTTGTTCTAGATAAAACTCTGAGGCATACAAATACGTATAAACCCTTCACCTGACTGGCAGGTTTTCCAGCAACACACATATTAAAAAAAAAAACCTTGACATTGGATAATTTTAATAGCTTATAAAATCTTAAGCATGGTAAAGCCATTTTTTATCACTCTACAAAAAACAGTTTTCAAAATGTTTAAGAAAACTAGGTTCGTAACAGTAAGCGTAATATACAATCGTTTCTACATAAAATGTTTACACATTAGACTAAATTTCACTAAACACAGCATCCAGCTATAATTTAAACTTCTTTAAGCCAAAATCAACGATTTTCATTAATTTTCTATCGTAAATAAAATTAATATTGCTTATCGTCTGCTTCATTTATTTGCAGTTCTACAAATTAAGAAACGTTTCTAAAACTACTCCAAAATGCACTTAAAATAAGAAATGCAAATTAAAACTAATCAGGATAAGAAAAAATATGTCTTGCCACTTACTTAGTAGACAAACAATCCCATTCCTGACTTCATTCCAACCTGATTTATCACCAAAATAAACTTTGCTTAAAATAATATTATTTTTAAACGAATAAAATTTCTCATGCCATTGTTGAGTTGGCAACAGCGATTTCAATGACCCGAAATTGAATTTCAATGCTAATCCAAAAGGAGGAACAAGCACACAAGCTGGAATATATATATGTACAGCTGCGGAAATAAAAAAAGTACCACTAGTGATTATTTCAGTCATTAGTCATCCTATAGAATCGGACCTTTTTGAGATTGTGAACAATTAACGTTCTTAGTTAATTGCATGACACAAAATTTGCATAAGGGGCCGTCTTCATATTAAAAATGTTACGAACTTTGAAATTTCCAATAGCAACACCCAATTTTAATATCTTAGAAATGTTAAGCACTCTCGAAAACCCTTAAATCTATGTTTTTGTTACATTTGAATGAGTTTTAGATGAGTTATTCAATCGAATCACTTGTGGATCTTTTGGGGACCATCTCTAAATGACAAGCAAGCATGCATGCAAGGCCGTCTGCATTTATCAATTACACATGTAATCTTATACACAGTCCCCTAAAGGGTAATTAAAAAATATTTTGTGGTTTACTCAGCAAATTATGAATAAATTTTATTAAAAATTGAGATTTCTATTAAACTTCCTGTCTTGAATTTATTTCTGTAAAAATATTAAGGGGTTTCTATTCATATATTTTTTAAAAATTAATGTAATAATTATTAAAAAATATAAAAATTGTTTTAAATACCCCAATATTGAATGCATTTTGTTTGGGTTATTATGATTTCTTTTCAGTAAAAAATTCGTTTCATTATCTTAATTATTTATAGATCGGGATAGTTTTTTATGTGCAACTCATTTAACATTATGGGACTTAAACTTGCACGTCTCTAACTCCCCTAAGAATGCTTAAAAACTAACAAAATTTGGCATTTCGTATTTATATAGGTCATAGATTTGAAATATGGACTCAAAAAGGGGTGTTACTATTGGAAATTTTAAAGTTAGTAACATTTTTAATATGAAGATGACCCCTTATGTAAAATTTGTGTCATGCAATTTACTCGGAATGTCAATTGTTTACAATTTCAAAAAGGTCCGATTCCATAGGGTTACTAACGGCAGAAATAATCACTAGTGGTACTTTTTTTTATTTCCGCAGCTGTACCATACCATACCAATGGTAAATTAATCAACAAATAGTAGTTTGATATCCGTCCGATCGCAGAGACATACGGGAAAAAGTGTTAAAGTTGGTTGGGATATATATATATATATATATATATATATATTAACACTTTAAAGACGGGCGTCGACTGACCCATAGACTAAGACCACTCTAAGTTTGAAACTCTCATTGGAGAATTTCTACATTGAAATTGACACAGAAAATAGCGCGCCCGTTATGTAGAGAACTAATGTAATGGTTTCTGGCTGCCTATTTGCAGCCACCTTTAGGAGCTTTAACAGAGCCGATTACACCTCGTAATTTAGAACCTTTATCAAGTGACGATAGGGATCTATTTTTGATGACAACTTATTTTCGACTTTATTTTTGAATATGCACAGCTACTCATTGACTTTTATATCCCTTGTAGGCCCATCCTCAAGATATTTGACCTTGTGCTTCCCTTTTCTCCATTAATATCTACAGACTGACTACGCTTGTCATTTTAGACATGGTCCTCCAAAGGTCCACAAGTGATTCGATTAAATAACTCATCAAATATTCATTTAAATGTAACAAAAAATTAGATTTAGGGGTTTTCGAAGGTTTTTCACATTTCTAAGTAATTAAAATTGGGTGTTGCTATTGAAAATTTTGAAGTTACTAGCATTTTTAATATTAAGACGGTCCCTTATGCAAATTTTGTGTCATGCAATTAACTCAAAATGTTATTTATTCACATAGTCAAGAAGGTCCGATGTAAAAGGATGACTAACGGTTGAAATAATCACTAGTATGTTAACTTTTTTTCCACAGCTGTACATTCCGAAGAAACAGAGCCCTACAATCGGAAATACAATTATGCCAATCAACAAATCAATCTTTAATAGTGTTTTAGTTCCTTTCGACACGTTAGAAGAGCTAGGCATTAGATTAAGTTGCTGGTCTAGAAGATTCTTAGTCTATGGGTCAGTCGACGCTCGTCTTTAAAGTGTTAAGATCTTCTAGATAGAACCGATTTCGGAAATGGGGTTAGGACGGACATCGACCTCATGTCAATATCTACTTTTTCATTTTTTTAGTACTTTCTAATTGAAAAAAAAAAGTATGCTAAAAATATGTTTGATAAGAAATATTGGGGCCAACAGGAGATAATAAATATTATTTGTCTGTAAGAATGGTTTAATTCTACATGAGGTGTTTCATGTGCCATGTATACCTAAGAAAAAACCATTTACTTCTTTCATTAGATAACTTTATTTAAAATTCTTTTAGAACAAATTGTTTAGGTACAAATCACAGTTTAACACATAATAATTAAACAAATACACTGCTCAAAAGAATTAGGGGAATGCATGGTTTAAACCCTGTCACCATCAATAATCCCTTTTGAAATCGTCAGCTTGCGATTTTTCTCTCTCACTCAGTTGAGTTCGCACTTATGTATCGTTAGATGAAAGAATCATGTCTTTTGAAGAATTAAAAATGTTTGTTAAAATAAAATAAAAATATGAAAAACATGATAAAAATAAAAGTCACTCAGAAATTTTTTTTAAGAAATAAATTTACCCTAAATTCTTCACGCTTGCATTCTTAGATGTTTCAAAATTGATATTAACATTGTTTAACAAGTAAAAAATTTGAAAAAATTATTGTTATAGTTTATTGAAACGTTTTGATTCATTTTTTTACTTATGTTTGGCTAATCTTTTTGTTTTTAATTTCCCTGTTTTTTACCATTTCATTCTGGATGCATAATGAATCTAATTGACAAATTTTAGATTTTTAAATAAAAAAAAATAATAGTTAGAACTGAAAGGGTTAACAAAGGTATGAAAAAAGCTCCCCTAATTGTTTTGAGCAGTGTATATCCAATTATACAAAATACAATTAACATAGTACACACAAATTTTCCGGATTTACAATATCTTGTTTTCACACTGCCATTATATGACTTTGCATAAATTTTTATTCAGAAATAGTTAAAAAAATTTGCGTTTTGTGTTCGGTAAAATAGGATTGTAGTAAAAAACGTTCTTTGCAATTGCTCTACAACACCATATCTTCAGTCCTAATAAATTATTTTATGTTCGAAAGTTTGCTGTTCTAGGTTCCACTCCTAATCTAAAAAAAGTTATTACTTTAGTAATACAAAATACTTCTACCATACAAAAAGAAAAATAAAAATACGCTGGATACTTATCTTCGTTTTTGACTATTAAAATTATAAATTGTTATAAATTAAGAGGCGTAATTGGCTGTGTTGGCCGTAATTGGCCGTAATCGGCCAAGCCTCGTTATTTAGAACCTTGGTCAAGGGACGAGTTTCTTTTTTATGGTGCAACTCTTTTTTTTTTTTTAGGAAATCGAAATTCCATGGTGCACTATGCATGCTCATCAATTTTTTTTTGGTTTCGTCCAATAATTTACTCGCTAGAGAGCCCTGAACACCTCACGTTAATTAATAACCACCCTGTATATCGTCGCTTAAGTTGGTTGGTTGACATATATTTTCAGACTTGTGTGCTTGGTCGCAAGGACCCGCTTATAAACCATCGTCAAGTAGGACAACACAAGACACACACAAACACATATGACAGATGTTGCCATCTGTCACCACCTCCACAATTTAGACATGTCCCTGAAGGGTCGCTTAAGTTCCCAAGCAACAAGAAAGTCCGAACAGCCGGTGTTAAATAAACACGTTTTTCAGCTCTCCCTCGTGTAGCTCTAATGCGACGATAATTCTAACCTATCCTATAATTTCGTTTGGGTTTTCGGCCGACTTTTGGCGCGATTTTAGAAAGTTCGCCAAGGGTTACCTTTCAATAAATTTCTACCGTTTTGCAAAGTTAGATAGCACATGTGGGAACTTAAGAGACGATATTCTTTTCCAGTAATATTTAGTTAACTTTAAAGTAGTCGCAGATACAGGGTGGCGCAAATAAAAGTGGGCCGGCAAAGAAGTCGGGATAAGAAATGAAATGCTGCCAGGTCAAAAACCAATGCCAAAAGAGGTCTTCCATATGAAGCCCTTGATCCCTTTAATATTGAGGCCAAAAATACGCTTGGCGAACAATGCCATCTGCACATGTGTACAGGGTGGTTATAAAATAACGCTCGCTATTCGGAGTGGTCTGTAGCTTGAATGAGTAATCCAAATGCATCAAAAATTGAGACACTTACTATTCAAGAAGGGGGAAAAAGAATGGAATCATAAAAAAGATAGAATCGTAAAAAAGAATAATCATAAAAAAGAAACTCGTCTCTTGACCAAGGTTCTAAATTACGAGGCATAGCCAATTATGGCTAATTACGGCTAAAAATTCAATTACGCCTTGTAATTTAGAACCCTGGTCAAGTGACGAGTTTGTTTTTTATGATTCCATTCAATCCCCCCCCCCCTTCTTGATCAGTAAGTGTCTCAAAGTTTTTTGCAATTGGATTATTCATTAAAGCAACAGACCACTCCGAATAGCGAGCGTTATTTTCTAACCACCCTGTACTTATCTGATCAGCTCAAACGTACACAGCTGTCACTAAGATATGAACTCTACAATAGTCTATGTGCAGCTCTAGTCAAGCCACAACCAAAACAACCAATGAAAAATATGTTTGACTAGGAAGCTTTCAGGAGGCTTCAGTAGTTTTTCACGGATAATCATTTCTCTGAATTAATCCCGAGGCCGCTGCCGCCCCGGTGGCTGAATGGTTAGTGTACTAGCCTTTGCAGCTGATGGGGTCGGGTTCGAATCCCGGTCAGGCATGGATGTTTGTGACCGTCAATAAATGTTGTTATTTGTCTATGTGTTATTCATTTCTTTGTGACTGTAAAAATTCTTTCTGTGTCTGTCCCACTTGACGAAAGCTTATAAGCGGTTCTATGAACAAGCACACAAGCTGGAATATATATGTATCATACCATACCATTCCCGAGGCCGCTTTTATTTACGCCACTCTGCATAATAGGTGGGCCGAAAAAAACATTTTATTTTATTTCGGATTGCTATAGTTGTCATTGGTAAATACATGAAAAATGCACTGATTTTTTTTATTACTTTATCTTTCGTTCGCGCAATGCCATTAAAGTTGGGAAAAATTGTCAAAAAACGAAATTCGCTATATATTTTTTATACACAATAGATGTTCTTAGTTGCTTTCTTATATCATGAATTAACTACTAAATGTACGTAAAATCAATATATATGCACTTAATAGAACTTTGTGTCAGATATGTAAATTTTGCAAAAACTAAGAATTTTCCTCATTTTGTACTACGTTGCGTGGCCGGAAGATCTGACAAAAATGTATGATAAGTGCATATATTTTGATTTTACGTACTTTTAGTAGTTGATTCATGAATGGAAACGCAACTAAAAACATATATCGTGCCTAAAAAAATATTAAATGTTTCGTTTTTTGACACTTTTTTCCAATTTTGATGACTGCGCGAACGGAAGATAAATTAATAAAAAGTAATAATTACCGCATTTTTCGTGTCTTTACCAATGGCAACTTTTCCGCACTATAGCGATCAGAAATAAAATTTAAAAAAAATTCGGCCAACCTACTGAATAAATCTTAATACTTACCTCGTTCAATGAATTAATCTTTTATGCAAGCCACTCCTAATATCATCCGAACATCAACCCATCATCATCATCATATTTCCCATCTTCATTCCTATTAATAAAAGTTTTAATAGAGATGTTTGTGAAATATATGACAGTCTTTTTCAAATTTTAATATAAAAGGAATTTGGTACACTAACATAAAATTAAAAACCCACAAATTTCCTTTTTTTTTCATTGTTAAGAGCCAGTTTTTGTAAGATTCAGGTCTTGGATAATTGGCATTTTAAATTTTGCTGAAATTTGCAGAATATGCCCTTTATGTAAAACTATTAGACATATATTTTTGCTTTCGCCAAAAAAGGAATTTGTATTATAGTTTTGTGGGGATCAAAGTTGAAAGTTGTCCGTTTCTTGAAGAAAAACGACCCAACTTAAATACTTTTTGTGTTGTTAGTGAAAAATCGCAGTGACATTTTTTTCGTGCTCTACTAGTTCCATAGTACATGTTAGGACATAAAAACTTATGGTTGACATATGCCACAAAAGTACAAGGTCATCAAAGTTATTCGAAAAAATGTTTTTTTAATGAACTTTTGACCTTCAAAATTTTCTTGTGCCAACAGTGAACCAAAGTTGTATATATTACAGTGAATACATACTAAAGCGAAGTTCTTAAAAATGGCAATTGATGTGCGGCACCACTTTTGGCTGGAGAAATATTTGACTTGGAAATTGCCGAAAATCCAAAATCAATGTCATTTATTCCTTGTGCCAACATTGGAAAGGTATAAAATTAGCTGGAAAATAATCCGTATGCATTGTAGAAACAAAATATCTTCACAAAGCTATTTGTATTTGCTCCAATTTTATTAAACGGGGCTCTAAACTTAAAAATAACCCTTAGTATGTATTCACTGGAATATATACACTTTTGGTTCACTTTTTCGAATAAATTTGAATGACTTTGGACCTTTGTGAAAAATGTCAACCATAACTTTTTTTGTCCTAACATGTATTATGGAACTAGAAGAGCCCGAAAAAATAATCACTGAAATTTTTCACTCCTAACACAAAAAGTTTACTATATAAGTTGGTCCGTTTTTCCTCAAAAAACGGACGACTTTCAATTTTGAACCCCCAAAACTGTAATACAATTTTTTTTATGGCAAAAGCAAAAATATAAGTGTTTAATAGTTTTACATAAAGAACATATTCTGCACATTTCAGCAAAATTAAAAAGTGTTTTGCCCGATTTTTCCAAAAAAAAAAAAACGGGCTCTTTAAATCCCGGAACTTTCTTGCTGCCATCCCTATTTTGAGCTTTAATTCAACTCTTTTGCGGTGTATCAAAGTTATGGTTTTACCATAAAATTGGTAAATTCATCACTCCAAATATTGATGGCAGCTATGAAGTTCCAGGATTCCGATGCTACTAGCTCTACCACTGTTTACAGTATTGAAAGGATTTATTGAAAACCGTTGTTCTGTTTCGAATACACACTCAAAAATTTTCGCGCAAGATTCCACCGGAACCCTGGTATTTTCTAGCTTCCACCACTACTTGTAGCGTAAATATATCAATATATTTCAAAAACCAAACTTTGATACACTTTGATTAAGTGGTGAACCAAAGCTTCGAAAAGTGGTGGCAGCAAAAAAAAGTTCCAGTATTCCTACGTAATGCTCCACCAAACTTTTCACAGTATACATATACGGGCTCCTTACAGATAGTTAAACTATACACACACAGATCAATTAAAATTAATTATACTGGGCAATGTATCATTGAAAATTCTAGAGTCCGAATACATATGATTTTAAAAACTGAGTTTCTTTTCAAATCAAAATCAAAGTTGTAAGACTGCAAAAAGAAGTCAGCTATGGTGTCTATCTTATGGTAGCAATTAGTTATCAGCAATTATAATCAGATATTGAAACTTGGAAGAGAGAAAGAAGAGAAAGAGAGAAAGAGTAAGAGGCTATAAAAGAAGACAATTAATAGAGAAATGGTAGTTATAAATTGTAAATATTTTGGAAAATTGTTGTAAGGAATTTGCACCCAATTGCCATTAAGAAAGATAATGCTATATTGAAAAAAATGTCATCTTTATAAAAGATAGATTTTTTCTTTAATATTTCGCAAAGACTTTCATTGTAGCTGAAAGAAATACTCTTAAATTGCACAAAATCACTGAGGATTTTATAAAAAACATTGCAAACGTACCCATTGGCATGAAGCCACCTGTAAAAATCAAAACCACATATAGGTTAATAAAATCAGAAATGAATGAATATACGCAATACGCATAGTCGATAAGAAAATATAATTTAGAAATTTTTCCCAATCAAACAAAAAATTATTTCGTATTAACTTCATCCCTTGACCCTTTTCAGGTTACCCCATTTTAGTTATACTCGTTCGAAAATACTCAATTTCTCATAGACCGCAATGCTAAATGAGAAAAAGTTAGAGTCAACTTTTCGGTTTCAAAAAAATCATAACTTTCTTAATTCTAAGAATTCTGAAAAAACACGTGCCAAATAAATTTACCCTTAGCACTTGGAAAAAAATCAAGATTGAATTCTGTGTCGTGAAGATTTTGAACTGGTCGATTTGACGTGGAATGACTCACCTGCAATCCATAGAAAATGTACTTAACTTAAAGTTAGTGAAAAAGTGAAAATTTGTTATCGTTAAAGAAGTAATAAGTTAATTGACTTAGAAAGCTTAATTTTTCAAAAATGTCGCCTAGCACATTCGTCCACTAGGCTCTTCTGATTTCTCTTTAGGGGTGTATTGTTGAAACGAGTTACTTCTAAGAGTCTTGCATGGTAAGATCACAATGCAATTTCAATAGGGAAACTTTTGACCCTGTTTTTAAATAAAGTATACGGACATGTTCTCACGAAAACTTGCCAAAAAATAAATAAGAAAGTTATTTTGATATTAAAATAATGAATAAGTATAATTTTAAAGATTTGAATTAGTTATAAATAAATCTTTTTTTTTTTTGTTTCGAACGTTAACGTTATAACTGCCATCTGCAGTTTGTAAATAATTACTAAAATTTTGTTTCAGTTATAACTAATTAATATCGTAAAAAAATACTTATTAATTTTTTTAATGACAAAATGGCTTTCTTCGGAATTTTTTGGTAAGTTTTCATGGGTACATGTCGTACACTTCATTTAAAAACTGGGTTAAAAGTTACCCCATTAGAATTGTATGGAGATATGTTACCATACAAGACCCTTAAAGATTGATAAACCAATCAATCCATAATATACGAGACCAATGATCGAGGCTTTTGTTGTCTGGGTATGCAAAGTTTTAATAAAGATTTTTACACTTTTTTTACAATCATACATTTTTTTTCATTAATGTATATTTTTCAAAACATTTGAATGAAAATCAGATAATTATAATGTAACACACTGCAAACTTAACTTTTATCTGAGAAACTTATAAATGTTTGTCCATAATATTAAGACATATTATGATTCATAAATTTTCCACATGATATGGGAAAATTTTAAATAACATTTGTATCAATTAGACTTGTATGTGTTTTTAAAAAAAACATAGTATATTTAAATTTGACTTATTCAGAGACTTTGTAGCAACTACAAAACTTTTATATGAATCGAATTTCAAGAACAAAACATCAAGTGAAAGAAAAAAAGTGTAAAAAAATTAATAAAATTTACGCTTTTAAAAAATGAATAAATTTTCTTAAAATATAAGCAGAATTAACAAAAATTCGATCAAAAAAATAGATCTGGTTCATTAAAACTGATTTGATATTTATATTCACTGCCTCAAAGATCACTAAAACAGGTTCTAAAATTCTATGTTAAAAAAAGCGATTTTTTTATCGCACAGTTTATCCTTATGTCCTTGTTATCAGTGTTTAAATTATAATAATATTCTAATGCCTGGATTGCACACCATACCCATACCTGGACCATACACTATACCCATACGTTGACCATTACTAGACAGTTCACAATCCCCAAAAATTGAACAGTGAGTCATTCAAATAACTGGAACTTGCCACATTCCCATAGATGGACCAGGCATCATTCACATAAATGGACCATGCATCATTCACATAAAAAATGGACAATACAGAATTCTTATAAATTAACCTTGCATCATTCCCATACCTTGACATTGCATCATTAACATAACTTGGCCCCTTGCATCACTCCCATAAATGAACCTTGCATCATTCCCATAACTAAACCTTGCATATTTCCAATATATAGGCTTTGCATCATTCCCATAAATGGACAGTGCATCATTCCCATAAATAATGGACCTTGCATAATTCCCATACCTAGACCTTGCATTATTCCCGTAACTGGACCTTATACCATTCCATAAATGAACCTAGCATCATTCTCATACCTGGACCGAAAAACATTCCCATATTTGGATTTAGCATCATCCCGCCACCTCCGTAGCCTCCTCCTGCAAAAAAAAAAAATAATAATAAAAAATAGAGCATCTAGGTGACTCTATACCAAAACAGACCTTAAGTTTGCAGCAGAGAAATGTACTACGTGGAGGAATTTGCGTAAACAACGAGGCTGGCGCCGAAGCTTTGCCTGCTCCGATTGGTTGATAATTTGACCCTGATATTCGTGCGCCCTGTTACGTCAAAATCGAAGGAAAAAAAATAATTGAAATGACACTATAACTGAAGCTAAACTAATAAAAATAATAAATTTATGTCTTGAAATAATAAATAAATTTGTTTATTGAATGTTAAATACCTTTATGTATTCGATTCTCGCCCTCAAAAATGGGAACTATTTACCCTCTTTCTCGTAGAACATTTGTATACTGCAAACTTAAGGTCGGGAGAGGTATAATAACGGAGACAGAAACGTGATAACTTCGGCTACATTCTCTTAAATCTGAGTTACATGCAAACCTTTGAAGATTTCACTTCACAACTTTCTTCTACAGTTTTTCTTGATACAATATTTTTTTTATAAAAAGAAAAGTGTAAAGATTCTCAAGAATACCAATATTAAAGAAGCTTACAATTATCAGTCGTCTATTTATATGAACAAGTAAGTTTGTAAAAAAAAAATATATCCTTGAATTTATTTCACACAAAATTATTTTGTGTGCCAATGAACATGTTATTGCCTATTTTAATCATACAGCTTCCAATTAAAAAAAAAACATTCGATTTCATATATTTTTTGTGGATGGAGTTTTTAGGTGCACTTTGTTTTCGTCACTTTTTCAATGGAAGAGTTTCACAGTTTTTATATACAGGCTTCTTACAGATAGTTAAATTATACACACACAGATCTAAAATTAACTATACTGGGCAATGTATCATTGAAAAATCGAGAGTCCGAATACATATGATTTTAAAAGCCTTTTTTGATTTTGATTTGAGTTTTTCTCAAATCAAAATCAGTTCAAAAGGTAAGTTGTAAGAGCTGCATAAAAGGAGTGAGCTATGGTGTCGATCTTATGGTAGCAATTAGTTATCAGCAATTATAATCAGATATATAAACTTGAAAGGGAGAAAGAAGAGTAAGAAGAGAGGAATAGTGCAAAGAAGAATACGCTGGTTAAATATGAATCCACCATAAAAAAGGATAAGATACTTTATAAATGGCGAATATTTTAGAAATTTGTTGTAAGGAATTTGCACACAATTGCCAAAAAGAAAGATAATGCTATATTGACAAAAATGTTAATTTTATAAAAGATAGATTTTTTTCTTTACTATTTCGCAAAGACTTTCATTGTAACTTAAGGGGGCAGTATACATTGGAACTTTTTTTTTTAATTATCAAGCTAACCCAATAAAATTTTACACTCATTAGTAGCCCATAAAAACTAACATATTGGAAGTAAAAAAAAATTTAATTAAATAAAATTTAAATAATTAATTAATATTTAATTAAATTAATTGTGTTTCAGGCCACCGATGATAACTCAAATTCTAATTTAGGTAGAACATTAATTCTGGTTGGAAATTAAAGACAAGATTGCAATACATAAAACAAACTAGAATTATATTTGTAACTTATATACTTTAAAAGTTGTAGAATATGTTTTGAAAGTAAACTCAAATTACAAAAATTTGTATATGAAAATCAAGTTTGCAGTTCAACTACAAATTAAATATCTTACCCAAACACAAAATTCTAGTTCAGTTTTGTCCCTGTATTATACTCTTTAATTTAAAACCAAAATATTTGAAATCGGTTAATTTAAACTACAGCTATCACCGGCAACGTTAAGTCTCACATGGGAAAAAATCGGTTCTTCACAAATCCTGTTCAAAGTTTAAAATGACATTTTTGAAAACAAAGTGTTACTTACCAGCTACAAAAGTGTCTACATTTTTATTAGGCATTAAACCCATTGCCAGGTTCATAAGTAGGACCTTCAGCTTTGGTATTTTTGTCCTCTTGAGTTTTTTTCTGTCCCTATGGTACTTTCGTTGAGTTTTGGCTGCAGGTGTTGATTTTCACGCACTACCTTCAATGAGCACTACCTTCAATGAGCACAACCTTCAATGACTGAGTATTGCTACGTAGGCGATTCTGAAATAGTTCTGCTTTTTGTTGATAAGCCGATTGGTTAGTTGCCCTTGACCACCGATGCCTTTGTTTGCTTTCTTTAATTTGCGCAGGGCTGTGCCGAGTCTTTTCTGATAATGTCCGATGCACTCCTTCTTTATGATGTCGATATCAGGGTACGGATTTAGTTTTTTAACTGCTGCGTAGCTCTTGCTATCACCGTCACCATAGAACTCGGCATATATCAGGCCACGTTTTTTCTGAGACCTGAGGAAGATCCTCCCGGCACCGACTGCCTCCATAGCTGTTGAAGAACCGGTATAGTTAATGAAGCAATTGTGATTGGCAATCATGGAGGCGTATATAAGGTCTGCATTCTCAATGGTCCCCCATTTGCGGCAACCAACACATTCCTTGGAAAGTACCTCCACGTCCAATGCTTCTCCCGTGTCCATTGAAAGCGTTGTGACGACTCCATTCAATGATGAATATCCTTCGTCGCTGCCAAGTCCCATGCACAGAGACGCCACATTCTGAACTGTCGAGCTTCTTGTGGACCCTGAGAGCTGCTCCCATTATTATTTCTTCCCCTAATGGCTCAACAACTTGGAGAAGAGAGGAGTTGGAGTTGTGGGCATTGTAGGCCGATTTATTAGGCGGCGGAGGCAAGTTCATGGCGGATAGGAAAGTAGACGCAGTCTCATAACTGCATCCAATTTGCCTCATAGCATAAAACAGGCGGCGATTTACTTCAAAAACTTTATCAATCCTCTTGGGTGTGTGTTGCCCTTCACTGGTGTATCCACATGCAGCACAGGTGACAGACGATTCTAGTGAACAGCCCATCCTTCTTGTTGGGTCACTGTTTACACTCAGGCTAGACATGCAGCATAATGGGCAGTGTAGATTCGAAATTAAGGCACTTCCACAATTTATGTCCATAATAAACAAAATTCAGTAGCATCTGTTGGCTTGATGGTTTATTGGGAATATTATTTACTTTCACGAATGAAGCAGTATCACTTTTTCTGATGAAACTGAAACTTCTACAGCAATATCTTCGTCGCCAACAGCAACCTTTTCTTCCACTGTAATTTCTCAATAGCAGATGCTTCATTCTTTGTGTATCGGTTTCCGTGGAATTGTCGTTTTTTATTTAACTCTGATCTTCAAACACGATCTTCAAACACGACCCTTTTTTGTAGTTGAAATACTAATATCTTGCAAAAAAAACTTGCGGAATAAATTTAGCACATGTGTTTTGAAAATTTAAAAGCTAAACAAAACAAATTCAGTCAGTGAAAGTCACAGTTATTCCTTGCTGCTGTTCAGTTGTATAATATAATTGGCAGTTAAAATATTATTAAACAATATAAAACTTAATAAGATTCTTATAAATACCCTGACAAGTTTCAAAATGTTTTGAAACCAAAACTAATTTTTTTCGCCTCAACTCGTACAAAAACTGCTCTATCTTAAAAAGTATTGCGAATTTCATTAGAAAGTGGGTACCATTTTAAAGCTAATAAATTGAGGAATATTTTGAACTAATAAAAAAAAATTCGTATTTTTGAAGAAATTCTTGATTTCCAATGTGTACTGCTACCTTAAAGAAATACTCTTAAATTGCACAAAATCACTGAAGATTTTATAAAAACATTGCGAACGTACCCATCGGCCTGAAGCCACCTGTAAAAATCAAAACTATATAAGTTAATATACTCAGAAATGAATGAATATACGCAATACGCATAGTCTATAAGAAAATATAATCTAGAAAATTTTCCCAATCAAACAAAAAATTATTTCGTATTAACTTCATTGTAAAAATGTGTGAAAGCAAAATTTTCGGCAGCTCAGTTTTTTTTCAGGTTTATTGAATGACTTTATTACCAATTCATGGAATGCTGTTACACACATTTGAAGTTTATTCTTATTTACGTTGGAAAGCTACTTCATAAAATTTGAGTTAACGTTGCACAAAATTTTTACTGTGGGATGAAGCCTCTTTATATCCGAAACTAGTTTTTTACTGTTTATTTTTAACATCAAATGAAGCTGCAGTGTGAATTGAAGAACTTTGTGGAATAAACATGCTAAGTAACTTACAGATGAAAACGAGAAAATGTTCTTTTAGTTTACATTCATATCTGTTGAAAACGGTACTTGAAATCCATAAAAAATATACTTAACTTAAAGTTTGTTGAAAAAGTGAAAACTTGTTTATCGTTAAAGAAGTAATAAGTTCATTGACATGTAAACATAAAATTTTTCAAAAATGTCGCTAAGCACATTCTTCCACTAAGCTCTTCTTATTTCACTTTAGGGGTGAAGAGTTGTAACGAGTTACTCAGTTGCATTATTCCCATACGTTGGACCATACACTATACCCGTACGTTGACCATTACTGGACAGTTCACCATCCTCAAAAGTGGACAGTGCGTCATTCAAATCACTGGAACTTGTCACATTCCCATAGATGGACCCGGCATAATTCACATAAACGGACCGTGCATCATTCCCATAAAAAATGGACAGTATAGAATTCTTATAAATTAACCTTGCATCATTCCCATACCTTGACCTTGCATTTTCCCCATAACTTGGCTCATTCCATCACTCCCATAAATGGACCTTGCATAATTCCCATAACTAAACCTTGCGTATTTCCAATATATGGGTCATGCATCATTCCCATAAATGGACAGTGCATCATTCCCATAAATAATGGACCTTGCATAATTCCCATACCTAGACCTTGCATCATTCCCGTAACTGGATCTTATATCATTCCATAAATGAACTTCGCATCGTTCTCATACCTGGACCGAACATCATTCCCATATTTGGATTTAGCATCATCCCGCCACCTCCGTAGCCTCCTCCTGCAAAAAAAAAAAAAAAAAAAAAAAAAAAAAAAAAAAATAGAGTAACTGGGTGACTCTAATAACGGAGACAGAAGTGTGACAACTTCGGCTACATTCTCTTAAATCTGAGTTCATTCAAACCTTTGAAGATTTCACTTCAAAACTTTCTTCCTACAGTTTTTCTTGATACAATATTTTTTTTTATAAAAAGAAAAGGGTAAAGATTCTCAAGAATACCAATATTAAAAAAGATTACAATTATCAGTCGTCTATTTATATCAGAAGTTAGTTTTTAACAATAATTATCAGCTTGAATTAATTTCACACAAAATTATTATTTGTGTAAATGAACATGTAATTATCTATTTTAAGCATAACCGCTTTCAAATAAAAAAAACACACATTCGATTTCATATATTTTTTGGGGATGAAGTTTTTAAGTGCACGTGTTTTTCGTCACTTTTTCAATGGAAGAACGTGCTAAGGATTCTTAGCAT